>CP092726.1:13935564-14168064 GCA_030273425.1 Microplitis manilae | reverse complement strand
CTGATAGCACACACAGTTCAGGAGCTAGCGGCTAAATCTGCAGGATCTTCGGATAGCGAATCTGTATCAACTGTAGCGAGTTGGACGTAAGTCAATAGCGATTAACCAATAGTTCGTGTAAAATAGAACTTGATTGACTTCACGGCTGCTTCCCGTTTGTCACCAAAATGGGGAGCACTTGGCGTATTGAACTTCAAGTCTGTGCCATCTGTAGCGAGTAAAAACTGAAGTTCCCTTAGCTGTTTCGATCCTGTTGCGAATTCTTTTCTTAGCGTAGCGTCTGCTCCTATAAAAATTGTACCACAGTCCGAGTATAGGGTACTGCAGGCGCCTCTCCGACTAGTACATCTTCTAAATGCTGCGACGAAAGCGTCAGTAGAATAATTGACAATTTCAATACATATAGCGGGCGCAGCGAAGAATGTAAGACCTGCCTGGAACTCGCCACCTTCTATCCAGACAGATCTCCATAAAATAGCGAGAGTCAATTGAGTTCCCCATTAGATGTTATCAGCAGTATTACTGGATTTTTTTTCATCCAGTAGCGAATTCTTTAAGCGACTGCCGACTCTGAGTACTCTGTTGTAGTAGGCGTAGGGAATCAATTTAGCGAGACGATGATTTCATTGTAGAGAATCAACATCTTTCAGTAGTTTCAGCTCTTGCGAATAGTACTGACTTTGTATCTACTATATCAGCAAAGTCTTTGCGAGTTCCAGGTCAACTGTAGCAAGCGGTGTGGCCAGTGTGGACTGTGGCACTTCTTTCAATTCAGCGATGGCACGTAGACAGATTCCAAGCGAGCGAAGTAACGGTGACAACCTAGAGAATTTATCACGTAGCGTCTATAGCGGGTGTGAATCTGTCTTGAAGATGGTAAAAACCAGACCTGGACGTTCTTCAAGATGTGATACCGTCTGCGAAGGGATGTCAAAAGATGGCCAGTTTTCTTTTGATTTACTGAGCCACTTAGATCCCGTCCACTATAGCGAATGCTGTTCTAATTTGGCTGCTGTTAAACCTCTCGAGGCGCTGTCAGCTGGGTTAAGTTTCCCAGGACACAATTCCAGTCGACATTTGGTAGCGATTCTTGAATCTTGGTAACTCTGTTGCGAATGTAGACTCTCCATCTACCTGGATTGTTTCGTATCCCCGTTAAGGATACAGCGGCGTCTGTCCACATGAAAATTGATACATTTTCAAGCTTCAAGATTTTCTTGACGTAGAGTACCAGTTGAGCGAGTAAAACAGCGGCATTAAGCTCCATTCTTGGTATAGAAATTGGTTTCACGGGTGCAACTTGTAATTTGGCACACACTAGCGAAATATTGGAGCATCCAGTAGCGTCAGTAACGTTTAAGTAGACGACAGCAGCCATAGCGAGTTGTGAAGCGTCAGAGAATCCATGTAATCAATTGATACACCATTTTTTACATGATTCCAGCGAGGTATCTGAATCTTCGAGATCTGATGTAGTTCATCTTGAAATAAATTCCAGTCTTGAAGAAGCAACGGTGATAGCGTAGTATTCCCAAGTGTTCATGGTGTATCTTCTTGGGTTTCAATCGGAGCGACTTGCGAGAGTAATTCAGTTGAATTACTTGCCCACTTGGCAAGCGAAAAAACATCTTGCGGCACACATATTTTTTTGAGTCGAGAGCAACTTGAATTGCCTCAGCGAGTTCATTTGCGCCTTCAGCGATGTCATCAGTATAGCGTGTCTTTGTTAGCGGGTAGCCATGTTGCGCATCGTGTAGATGCGAGTCATTTGCAAAGCGACTATTCTAGCGGCCATCTTGGATATACGTGGCATACAAAATGGAGAGATACACGTGGAACCGACGCTAAGTTTTAGATCCAATTTAACTAAATGTCTTTTTTACACCGGTGTGTAAATTGATCACCACAGGCAGCACTCTAGTAGTGCTCAGCAATGCCCATGGCACTTAGCGATTCTCTCTATCACTTATGGATCACTTACACCACACTTTTTCTCACAATTTTTTTACGATTTTAAATTTATAATTTTTAATTGTTAAACCCACACCAGATCCGGCTCGAAGGACCATTTTGTAAAGTGAGCGAATGCGCAAAAAGGATCTGGTTTAGGTGTGATGTAATCTTAACAACTAAAAAATTACACAAATTATTATAAGAAATGAATTAGATATTTATTAACACTATTTACACTTAAAACTGTGAGAAGATAATAAAAAAAAAACGAATGCAATAAAACGTATACGAGATAGCGAATGCAACTAACAATTATTATAGTATAGCGGAGCGGTTTTAGAGTACGAGGAACACTGTACTTGTAATTTTATAATAATAATGATTTATAATTAAAACAATGCTGTCGCTTCTAAACTGTTGACGCATTTTTATTTTCTTTATTTTTTTTAAAATAAATAACTACTATTTTTATTGCTATTATTAATAATAATAGTAATATTATTAAAAAAAATCGGTCTGTCGGTTGACCCTGCGGGCCAGCTCCAAAACTTCCCGCGTATTTCGAGCTCCTTGAGCTCGAAAATTTGTAGTAGATACATTTTCGAGCTCTTCGAGCTCGAAAATACTTTTGTATGCTTTTGTTTTCAAAAAATAACGTTTTTTACAATTTTTTCTACAACGATATCTCTCGAACGAATAAACCGATTGAGACGTTTAAGGTGGCAATCGACGCGTTTCATCGAGTTCTATAACTGATCAAATTTTCAAATTGATTCATCGAGTCGTTTTTGAGAAATTTTCAAAATACTAAAAAAATTTTTTTTTTTTAATTCTTTCGACAACGGTTTCTCTTGAAAGAATTAACCGATTTTGATGGTTGAGGTGGCATTCGACGCGGCTTATGAATCTCCAGAGCCCAGTCCATTTTGGAATTAATCCATCGAGCTCGTAAAAAGTTATCCAATAAAAACATTTTTGAAAAAAGTTTATTTTTGGAATATCTCCGAACGAGCTCTACCGATCAAGCTCAATTTTTTTCAGCTTCAAGATATTGAAAAACTGCGTCGAATGACACCTCAACGATCAAAATCGGTTGATCCGTTCAAAAGTTATAGATATTTACATACGTACGTACGTACGTACATACATACATACATACACTCGGACATCATCGTGAAATTAGTCAGAATAGCTTTCTAGGACCTCAAAACGTCGACATCTGTTGGAGTTTCGATTTTCACAAATCGGACTGAAACCAATAACTTCCCGAATTTTTGAAAATTTGCAATTTTCTTAGCGGGAAGTTAAAAAAAAGTGTGTGTGTCAGCTCCGACGCACGATTGGAGTTACTCCCTTAGATCGATTGTCTAAATAGGCACAAAACAGGTTTACTAATTAAAAAAAAAAGATTAATACAACACTAACACAAAAAATTAAAGGAACAGAAAAATTTTATAAATTTTTTAGTAATTTTTGGAAGGCTGTAACTTTGTAAAAAATAATCTTATCGAGATTTTAAAAAAAGCATTTTATAGCTTAAAATCTCTAGTTTCGGTGTATTTTTATCTAAATTTTTTAAAAAGTCTGGTTATTACGCTAACATGAGAAATACCGCGAGACAAAAAATTTCTAAATTTTTTCTTTTTTCCAAAGAGCCTATGGGCCGTGGAAAAATTTCGTCAAGTAAACCAATGCATAGGTCATTTAGCAAATTTATTCAGCTTCAATTTGGTTTTTTTTTAACATCGTAGGACAATTTGTCACAGGGATATCAGCCTTCAAACAAAAAATGATCCTTTTGGCTTTGATCATCGATATTTCAGGTACCAATGATTGCACAGTAAATTTGAGGCCGGCGTTGAAAACATGAATAAACTCTCTACAAGAACCGTTCATCATTTTTTGGAAAAAACAATTTTTTTAATTTTTAACATCCTTTAGAAGTAAGTACAAAAAAATGACTTTTTTTTTTGTTTTTTAGTAAATCAACCGCTACGCTGTTAATATCGATGAAAAGACTAATGTTGCCAGAGACTTTTATAGCTTAATGTATCCCTAATAACCCCTTAAATTTTCAAATTTATCTATTGAACCCTTTTTTGGAAATGCTCGATCAAAGTTTCGCTAAACAATTAAAAGAACAAGTTTTGTTCTTTCAATTGTGTAATCATATCCGGGAAAAAATGATCAGACCTGATCATGCCTGTTCATGTATGATCAGGCCTAAAATTAGACCTGATCATGCCTGTTCATGTACGATCAGGCCTGAAATCAGACATGATCAGGCATGATCATACCTGTCCCTGCCTGTTCATGTCTGAAGCGTTAAATACACTCAGGCCTGATCATGCCTGTTCATGTCTGATCATACCTGTTCATGTCTGAACCGTTAAATACACTCAGGCCTGATCATACCTGTTCATGTCTGTTCATGTCTAGTCATACCTGTTCATGTCTGAACCGTTAAATACACTCAGGCCTGATCATGCCTGTTCATGTCTGTTCATGGCTGTTCATGCCTGCTCATAGATATAAAATTTTGTTGACCAAGAATCTATCACATATAAGATTTTCATTCCTTAAAGTTCATACGAAACTTACTTTTCAACTAAATCCCTTAGGTCAGTGGGTAGCGAGTTAAACTTTAGAGCGCAAGGTCCACGGTTCAAATCCTGCACACGCCCGAATTTTTTACTTTTTTTTTATTTTCATAGTAATAATTACATATAATAGAATATCGTTATACATAATTATATATAATTATATAGGGCCATTTTTTTTATATAATTTTTTTCCCGGATGGGCATGAACAGACATGAACATATCTGATCAGACCTGGTCAGGCATGGTCATTTTTCATGTCTGATCAGGCTTGAAGACTCAGGTCTGTTCATGTCTGATCAGGTCTGAGAATTTTTTCCCGGGCACTGAGCTAAGAGATTTAGTTGAAAAAGAAGTTTCGTATGAACTTTAAGTAATAAAAATCTTATATGTGATAGATTCTTGGTCAACAAAATTTTATACCTATGAACAGGCATGAACAGACATGAACAGGCATGACCAGGCATGATCAGGCCTGAGTGTATTTAACGCTTCAGACATGAACAGCCATGAACAGGCCTGAGCGTATTTAACGCTTCAGACATGAACAGCCATAAACAGACATGAACAGGCATGATCAGGCCTGAGTGTATTTAACGCTTCAGATATGAACAGGCATGACCAGACATGACCAGGCATGAACTGGTATGATCAGGCCTGAGCGTATTTAACGCTTCAGACATGAACAGACATGAACAGGCATGATCAGGCCTGATCATGTCTGATTTCAGGCCTGATCATACATGATCAGGCATGATCAGGTCTAATTTCAGGCCTGATTATACATGAACAGGCATGATCAGGTCTGATCATTTTTTCCCGGGCACTGTAAAAAAAGATTCCTGACATTAAACCAGATTCGTTTGGCTCAAATACTCCGTGCGTTTGGATATAGCCAAGCATGATCAAGTATGAACCATGTATGGTCATGCATAACAGAGCATGCTCAAGCATGACCTTTCCTGATGGATCATATCTCTGGATACAATTATTTCAAACTTTATGCATGCGCAAGCTTGATCTATAATGAGCCATGCATGATCATGCTTGATCACGAATGAGTCATGCCTGGTCATGAATGAATCATGCAGGATCAAGCCTAAATTATGCATGAATCATGCACGGCCAGGCACGAATCATGCATGAATCCTGCATGATCATACATGATCATGCATGGTGATTTTTTCCGGGATTAATGTTTACTTGAATAATTTTTTGCAAAATGAAAAAACAAAAAATTACGTTTTAGATAAAAAAAAAAGGATCAATACGCTAACCTTTCGGAGAGAGAATACATTTTTGATTCAGAAAAATTTAAGTTTTCATTAAAGAAGTAAACTTTCGGAGCAAGAAATTTGTTTTTCTTGGGCCAAGCAACTTTTATTTTCACTTGACCAATTTATTTTTCGGAGCAAGAGAATCTTTTTATTGGCCCAAGAGGTTTTTTTTCTTTAATCAAAACGTTTATTTTTTGGAGCAAGAAAAGTTTTTCCTTAGGGCAAAAAAAAATTTCTTGATCCAAGTAACCTTTTTTTCGTTCAAAACTTTGATTTTTTGGAGTGAGAAATTTTTTTTCTTGGGGCAAGGAAAAGTTTCTTGGCCGAAGTTAAACTTTTTTTCGTTCAAAACGTTGATTCATTGGCGAGAGATGACTTATTATTTTAGCCAAGAATTCCTTTTCTTAAACCAAGAAATTTTCAATTTCGCTTCAAAAATAAATTTTTTTGGAGCAAGAGAATTTACTGTCTTGAACCAAAAAAAAGTTTTTGAATCAAGTATTGTATTTTTATTGAATCGAGAAAGAAAACTCAGAAGACAATAAATTTTCTTGAACCAAGTTAACTGTTTTTTCTGTGCATTACCGTTATTATCGCCATCATTATTTTTAAGTCATTTTCATTACACTATTACCCCATCATCTTCTTGTGTATCATGTAGTGAATTTATTTAACAGGGAAGCAAAATGCAAATGACTAATTTATTATGCTTGCACTGATAAAAAGAAACCTTTGAGTTAACTTGGTTTGAGTTGAGCCAAATACGCCACGACTTTGAGAACGGCGAAACACGCTACGACTTTGGCTGAAAAGCCACACGTATTTGGAGGGAATTATTTACTCAAATACATGGCGTACTTGTGAACACATCATTTGCATTTGCGACGACTTATACGCACTCAATTAAAAAATATATGTAATTGAGTCGACATACTAGAGACTTTATTCCACCTACTTTTGCTTTTGTTTTTAGAATACTTAAATTTAATGTAAAAAATGATGATATTCTATCTATTTTTTTTTTAATTTGAGTAAACTTACACTTAGTCGTAAGGATATAATTTTTTTTCAACTCGATTGCTTTATATCTTTCTTCTAAAACACCGTGAATTCCCATACAAAGTCGCCGTTAATGGAAAAAATGCCGTAGATCGGCCGATGTCTGGCTGCCGTCACTCGGCCAAGCATTGGCAATTAGTAATGGCCCAAGCATGGTTAATTACCAGTAGCCGTTTAATATTTTAAACGACGCTGCCGATGGCTGGCCAATGAATGGCTACTCATGATTGGCCGATTATTGTTTCGCAACGTTGGGATACTGTTAGTGAATCAGTGGTCCATGACTTTGTCAAATGAAAAAATCTACTAATCAATTATTAATTATACAAATAACTTATTATTATAGTTTTCTTTAATTAATAATTATTTTTTTTTTTGATTTAAACTAATTTTTAATCCATAATATATTTTAATTTTCCAATTAAAGTTATTTACAACTAACAATTAAAATATTGTTTAGTTCGTTATTATTTGTAACCAACAACCGCAATTTTATAACTTTATTTATAAAAATTAATTTAATAAAAAAATAATACATATAGTTTTATAAGAAATGTCATTTTTAATAATGGTGATAGAGCAAGATAATCCAACTGGGTTCTTGATAAATAATCAATTTGATTTAATAAGTTTTATACTAAAAAATTATGTGATTATAATAAAATAGTACAAAATTCTTATTTTTTTTTTTTTTTCTCTAAATAATCGAAAATATTAATTAAATTGCTCGTTATATTTTATAAAATCGAGTGGTTGTAATAGAATGAATGCCTAGATTATTCAAGAGTGTCAGTTCAACGTTAGCAGTTTCGTCCAGTAGCCATCGTCCGGACCCAGTAATCAGAAGGACGGCAGTTCGCGCCCAGAGCTCAGCAGAATTTTCGCCGAGTTTTTTTCACATCATTTACCCCACTTAAATAGTTTAAACGTTAATGATCATGAATTCTATTAGATTAATAAAAAAATAAATTTTTTTAAATTAAATTCATTTGCATGCTTGGCTGATTGCCGGCTGCCATTAATCGGCCGATGGTCGAGCGCCATTAATGGGCCGGGGTTATCATTTGTATATTCAGCCGTTCATGGGCCATTAAAAAACGTCAATGACCGGCCGTTCATCATCATACTTCGCCCGTTGATGGGCCATCCAAGGGCCGGTTTCCAAACTTTGTATGAGTTGTACGGAATCTATATAACGTCACTTCAATTTATTCAAGTTGCCGAGTCATTAATGGTCGATCTTGCATCAAAATAATACTTTGTAGACTAGAATGGAACCAGAGTATTCAGAGTAAATGAATACTGAAAAAAAATTTTTTATAAATTTACCGAAATTTATCATTTTTAGATTATTCAAGAGCATTTCTTAAAAACAAAAATTATTTTTTTTTATTACCTGAAACGTACTTTACATATCTGGATTATAAAAAAAAATTATCCAAGGGAACAGAAAATAGACATTGTTGTCACAATGTAATATAGAATATACTATATTACCATCAAAAGAGGCACTTGTCTCTAGGTCGGACGACAGAGGAGTAGCCGTGCTAGAATTGTTTTCAAGTATAGAATATAACAACTCTGAAATATATATCTACCCTAGCGGTTTTGGTGCCACCGTGGGAACTCGGAAAAAACTCGACAGAAACTCGGTGTTTCGAAGGAGTTTCGACAGTGTTTTCGCGGTATAAACGTGGCGTTTCGTGTGCAATTACGATACGGAGTTTTTACGGAGTTTTGTCCGTGTTTTTGAAGAGTTTTGCCAGTTTTCTCTTGGAATTTTGTTGGTGTTTTCTTGGAGTTTCATCGGTGTTATCGCCAAGTTTTCTTAGTGTTTTATCGGAGTTCTTTGGGTGTTTCCTTGCAGTTTAGTCGGAGTTTCTACAGATTCTAGCGCTTTTAGCGCCACTGTAAAAATTCGGAAAAAACTCGAGCGTAACTGGCTGTGACGTGGAAGTTTCGACGGCGTTTTCATGGCATTAACGCGGTATATTTGTATACAGCTACGACACGGAGTTTTTGCGGAGTTTAGTTGGTGTTTTTACTGACTTTCGTTGGTTTTCTCTCAGAGTTTTATAGGTGTTCTCTTGGAGTTTCGTCGGTATTATCATGCAGTTTTCTTGGTGTTTTGTGGGAGTTTTTAATGTGTTTCTTCGCAGTTTAGTCAGAGTTTTTACGGATTCTCGCGCTTTTAGGGCCACCGTAAGAGTTCGGAAAAAACTCGATTAAAACTAGGTACACCAAGGGAGTTTTGACGGCATTTTCATGGTAGACACGAAGTATTTTTGTGTTCAGTTACGACACGGAGTTTTGTCGGTGTTCTTGCTGAATTTCGTAGGTGTTCTTTTGGAGTTTCATCGGTGTTTTCGCGGAGTAGAGTTTGGGCTTGCTCGGAATTTCAATCGTAGTTTCTCATGGTTTTTGCGGAGTATATTGAGGGTTTTTTCGTCATTTTGGTAGTGGTAACTTAGAGTTTGTGAGGCATACTCATGGCATTTTAAAATAAAAAACTTGAACATTTACACTATCGGTGGTGTGAACGTTCTAATTCACTCAGCCTAAAAGTTAACACTGTGCGTTGTGTGACTTTTACACCGGCAGTGTTGAAAATTTTAACACCAAATCATTCACACCACACCGTGGACTTCAAATTTTTTACATTGTTTAGATGTCATTAACGATTTAAAGTTTTATCCCTGGTTAAAAAAGAGAATTAAAGAGGATTAAAAAAGCACACATTTTTAATACTACTTAATACTCTCTAATACTCTTAATTCTCCGGAGAATTCAAATCGAAACTGAAATGAATCCTTTTTAATTCTCCTCCAAATTTTTATCATTTTAGGATTAAAAAGAATAAAAAAGGATTAAATATTTTTAATACTAACTAATTCTTTTTAATTCTAAAATAATATTGCAATTTCTGATCTCGCGGAGAATTCAAGAGGATAAAAGAGGATTGGAAAAAGTTTAATTCTAACTAATCCTTTTTAATTCTAAAATAATATTCGATTTCGGATCTCGCGGAGAATTCAAGAGGATAAAAGAGGATTGGAAAAAGTTTAATTCTAACTAATCCTTTTTAATTCTAAAATAATATTGCAATTTCTGATCTCGCGGAGAATTCAGGAGGATAAAAGAGGATTGAAAAAAGTTTAATTCTAACTAATCCTTTTTAATTCTAAAATAATATTCGATTTCGGATCTCGCGGAGAATTCAAGAGGATAAAAGAGGATTGGAAAAAGTTTAATTCTAACTAATCCTTTTTAATTCTAAAATAATATTGCAATTTCTGATCTCGCGGAGAATTCAGGAGGATAAAAGAGGATTTAAAAAAGTTTAATTCTAACTAATCCTTTTTAATTCTAAAATAATATTCGATTTCGGATCTCGCGGAGAATTCAAGAGGATAAAAGAGGATTGGAAAAAGTTTAATTCTAACT
This sequence comes from Microplitis manilae, assembly GCA_030273425.1. Classification (NCBI taxonomy): domain Eukaryota; kingdom Metazoa; phylum Arthropoda; class Insecta; order Hymenoptera; family Braconidae; genus Microplitis; species Microplitis manilae. Next base: position 14,157,730 of record CP092726.1, on the reverse strand, counting down.
AATCCTTTTTAATTCTAAAATAATATTGCAATTTCTGATCTCGCGGAGAATTCAGGAGGATAAAAGAGGATTGAAAAAAGTTTAATTCTAACTAATCCTTTTTAATTCTAAAATAATATTCGATTTCGGATCTCGCGGAGAATTCAAGAGGATAAAAGAGGATTGGAAAAAGTTTAATTCTAACTAATCCTTTTTAATTCTAAAATAATATTGCAATTTCTGATCTCGCGGAGAATTCAGGAGGATAAAAGAGGATTGAAAAAAGTTTAATTCTAACTAATCCTTTTGAATTCTAAAATAATATTCGATTTCGGATCTCGCGGAGAATTCAAGAGGATAAAAGAGGATTGGAAAAAGTTTAATTCTAACTAATCCTTTTTAATTCTAAAATAATATTGCAATTTCTGATCTCGCGGAGAATTCAGGAGGATAAAAGAGAATTGAAAAAAGTTTAATTCTAACTAATCCTTTTTAATTCTAAAATAATATTCGATTTCGGATCTCGCGGAGAATTCAAGAGGATAAAAGAGGATTGGAAAAAGTTTAATTCTAACTAATCCTTTTTAATTCTAAAATGATATTCCATTTCTGATCTCGCGGAGAATTCAACAGGATAAAAAAAAGTTTAATTCTAACTAATCCTTTTTAATTCTAAAATAATATTCGATTTCGGATCTCGCGGAGAATTCAAGAGGATAAAAGAGGATTGAAAAAAATTTAATTGTAACTAATCCTTTTTAATTCTAAAATGATATTCCATTTCTGATCTCGCGGAGAATACAAGAGGATAAAAAAAAGTTTAATTCTAACTAATCCTTTTTAATTCTAAAATAATATTCGATTTCGGATCTTGCGGAGAATTCAAGAGGATAAAAGAGGATTGAAAAAAGTTTAATTCTAACTAATCCTTTTTAATTCTAAAATAATATTGCAATTTCTGATCTCGCGGAGAATTCAAGAGGATAAAAGAGGATAAAAAAAGGTTTAATTCTAACTAATCTTTTTTAATTCTAAAATAATATTGCAATTTCTGATCTCGCGGAGAATTCAGGAGGATAAAAGAGGTTTGAAAATAGTTTAATTCAAACTAATCCTTTTTAACTCTAAAATAATATTGAATTCCTGTTCTCGTGGAAGATTCAAGAGAATCAAAAACGATTGGAAAAAGTCTATTCCTTAATAATTCTCTTTAATTCTAAAATAATATTCAATTTCCGATCTCGCGAAGGATTCGAGAGAATAGAGGAGGATTGGGAAAAGTTTAATTCTAACTAATTCTCTTTAATTTTTAAATAATATTTCAATTTATGTTTTCGCGGAGGATTCAAGAGAATGAAAGAGGATTGGAAAAAGTTTAATTCTAACTAATCCTTTTTAATTCTATAATAATATTCAATTTTTGATCTCGCGGAGAATTCAAGAGGATAAAAAAAAGTTTAATTCTAACTAATCCTTTTTAATTCTAAAATAATATTGCAATTTCTGATCTCGTGGAGAATTCAAGAGGATAAAAGAGGATAAAAAAAAGTTTAATTCCAAGTAATCTTTTTTAATTCTAGAATAATATTGCAATTCCTGATCTCGCGGAGAATTCAGAAGGATAAAAGAGGTTTGAAAAAAGTTTAATTCTAACTAATCCTTTTTAATTCTAAAATAATATTGCAATTTCTGATCTCGCGGAGAATTCAGGAGGATAAAAGAGGATTGAAAAAAGTTTAATTCTAACTAATCCTTTTTAATTCTAAAATAATATTCGATTTCGGATCTCGCGGAGAATTCAAGAGGATAAAAGAGGATTGGAAAAAGTTTAATTCTAACTAATCCTTTTTAATTCTATAATAATATTCAATTTTTGATCTCGCGGAGAATTCAAGAGGATAAAAAAAAGTTTAATTCTAACTAATCCTTTTTAATTCTAAAATAATATTGCAATTTCTGATCTCGTGGAGAATTCAAGAGGATAAAAGAGGATAAAAAAAAGTTTAATTCCAAGTAATCTTTTTTAATTCTAGAATAATATTGCAATTCCTGATCTCGCGGAGAATTCAGAAGGATAAAAGAGGTTTGAAAAAAGTTTAATTCTAACTAATCCTTTTTAATTCTAAAATAATATTCAATTTCGGATCTCGCGGAGAATTGAAGAGGATAAAAGAGGATTGGAAAAAGTTTAATTCCAAGTAATCCTTTTTAATTTTAAAATACTGTTCAATTTTGGATCATGCGGAGAATGCAAGAGGATAAAAGAGGATTGAAAAATGTTTAATTCTAACTAATCCTTTTTAACTCTAAAATAATATTGAATTCCTGTTCTCGTGGAAGATTCGAGAGAATAAAAAACGATTGGAAAAAGTCTATTCCTCAATAGTTCTCTTTAATTCTAAAATAATATTCAATTTCCGATCTCGCGAAGGATTCGAGAGAATAGAGGAGGATTGGGAAAAGTTTAATTCTAACTAATTCTCTTTAATTTTTAAATAATATTTCAATTTATGTTTTCGCGGAGGATTCAAGAGAATGAAAGAGGATTGGAAAAAGTTTAATTCTAACTAATCCTTTTTAATTCTAAAATAATATTGCAATTTCTGATCTCGCGGAGAATTCAAGAGGATAAAAAAAAGTTTAATTCTAACTAATCCTTTTTAATTCTAAAATAATATTCGATTTCGGATCTCGCGGAGAATTCAAGAGGATAAAAGAGGATTGAAAAAAGTTTAATTCTAACTAATCCTTTTTAATTCTATAATAATATTCAATTTCTGATCTCGCGGAGAATTCAAGAGGATAAAAAAAAGTTTAATTCTAACTAATCCTTTTTAATTCTAAAATAATATTGCAATTTCTGATCTCGCGGAGAATTCAAGAGGATAAAAGAGGATAAAAAAAAGTTTAATTCCAAGTAATCTTTTTTAATTCTAAAATAATATTGCAATTCCTGATCTCGCGGAGAATTCAGAAGGATAAAAGAGGTTTGAAAAAAGTTTAATTCTAACTAATCCTTTTTAATTCTAAAATAATATTTAATTTCGGATCTCGCGGAGAATTGAAGAGGATAAAAGAGGATTGGAAAAAGTTTAATTCCAAGTAATCCTTTTTAATTTTAAAATACTGTTCAATTTCGGATCTCGCGGAGAATGCAAGAGGATAAAAGAGGATTGAAAAAAGTTTAATTCTAACTAATCCTTTTTAATTCTAAAATACTGTTCAATTTCGGATCTCGCGGAGAATTCAAGGGGATAAAAGAGGATTGGAAAAAATTTAATTCTAACTAATCCTTTTTAATTCTAAAATAATATTCGATTTCGGATCTCGCGGAGAATTCAAGAGGATAAAAGAGGATTGAAAAAAGTTTAATTCTAACTAATCCTTTTTAATTCTATAATAATATTCAATTTTTGATCTCGCGGAGAATTCAAGAGGATAAAAAAAATTTAATTCTAACTAATCCTTTTTAATTCTAAAATAATATTGCAATTTCTGATCTCGTGGAGAATTCAAGAGGATAAAAGAGGATAAAAAAAAGTTTAATTCCAAGTAATCTTTTTTAATTCTAGAATAATATTGCAATTCCTGATCTCGCGGAGAATTCAGAAGGATAAAAGAGGTTTGAAAAAAGTTTAATTCTAACTAATCCTTTTTAATTCTAAAATAATATTCAATTTCGGATCTCGCGGAGAATTCAGGAGGATAAAAGAGGATTGAAAAAAGTTTAATTCTAACTAATCCTTTTTAATTCTAAAATAATATTCGATTTCGGATCTCGCGGAGAATTCAAGAGGATAAAAGAGGATTGAAAAAAGTTTAATTCTAACTAATCCTTTTTAATTCTATAATAATATTCAATTTTTGATCTCGCGGAGAATTCAAGAGGATAAAAAAAATTTAATTCTAACTAATCCTTTTTAATTCTAAAATAATATTGCAATTTCTGATCTCGTGGAGAATTCAAGAGGATAAAAGAGGATAAAAAAAAGTTTAATTCCAAGTAATCTTTTTTAATTCTAGAATAATATTGCAATTCCTGATCTCGCGGAGAATTCAGAAGGATAAAAGAGGTTTGAAAAAAGTTTAATTCTAACTAATCCTTTTTAATTCTAAAATAATATTCAATTTCGGATCTCGCGGAGAATTGAAGAGGATAAAAGAGGATTGGAAAAAGTTTAATTCCAAGTAATCCTTTTTAATTTTAAAATACTGTTCAATTTTGGATCATGCGGAGAATGCAAGAGGATAAAAGAGGATTGAAAAATGTTTAATTCTAACTAATCCTTTTTAACTCTAAAATAATATTGAATTCCTGTTCTCGTGGAAGATTCGAGAGAATAAAAAACGATTGGAAAAAGTCTATTCCTCAATAGTTCTCTTTAATTCTAAAATAATATTCAATTTCCGATCTCGCGAAGGATTCGAGAGAATAGAGGAGGATTGGGAAAAGTTTAATTCTAACTAATTCTCTTTAATTTTTAAATAATATTTCAATTTATGTTTTCGCGGAGGATTCAAGAGAATGAAAGAGGATTGGAAAAAGTTTAATTCTAACTAATCCTTTTTAATTCTAAAATAATATTGCAATTTCTGATCTCGCGGAGAATTCAAGAGGATAAAAAAAAGTTTAATTCTAACTAATCCTTTTTAATTCTAAAATAATATTCGATTTCGGATCTCGCGGAGAATTCAAGAGGATAAAAGAGGATTGAAAAAAGTTTAATTCTAACTAATCCTTTTTAATTCTATAATAATATTCAATTTCTGATCTCGCGGAGAATTCAAGAGGATAAAAAAAAGTTTAATTCTAACTAATCCTTTTTAATTCTAAAATAATATTGCAATTTCTGATCTCGCGGAGAATTCAAGAGGATAAAAGAGGATAAAAAAAAGTTTAATTCCAAGTAATCTTTTTTAATTCTAAAATAATATTGCAATTCCTGATCTCGCGGAGAATTCAGAAGGATAAAAGAGGTTTGAAAAAGTTTAATTCTAACTAATCCTTTTTAATTCTAAAATAATATTTAATTTCGGATCTCGCGGAGAATTGAAGAGGATAAAAGAGGATTGGAAAAAGTTTAATTCCAAGTAATCCTTTTTAATTTTAAAATACTGTTCAATTTCGGATCTCGCGGAGAATGCAAGAGGATAAAAGAGGATTGAAAAAAGTTTAATTCTAACTAATCCTTTTTAATTCTAAAATACTGTTCAATTTCGGATCTCGCGGAGAATTCAAGGGGATAAAAGAGGATTGGAAAAAATTTAATTCTAACTAATCCTTTTTAATTCTAAAATAATATTCGATTTCGGATCTCGCGGAGAATTCAAGAGGATAAAAGAGGATTGAAAAAAGTTTAATTCTAACTAATCCTTTTTAATTCTAAAATACTGTTCAATTTCGGATCTCGCGGAGAATTCAAGAGGATAAAAAAAAGTTTAATTCTAACTAATCCTTTTTAATTCTAAAATAATATTCGATTTCGGATCTCGCGGAGAATGCAAGAGGATAAAAGAGGATTGAAAAAAGTTTAATTCTAACTAATCCTTTTTAATTCTAAAATAATATTCGATTTCGGATCTCGCGGAGAATTCAAGAGGATAAAAGAGGATTGAAAAAAGTTTAATTCTAACTAATCCTTTTCAACTCTAAAATAATATTGAATTCCTGTTCTCGTGGAAGATTCAAGATAATAAAAAACGATTGGAAAAAGTCTATTCCTCAATAATTCTCTTTAATTCTAAAATAATATTCAATTTCCGATCTCGCGAAGGATTCGAGAGAATAGAGGAGGATTGGGAAAAGTTTAATTCTAACTAATTCTCTTTAATTTTTAAATAATATTTCAATTTATGTTTTCGCGGAGGATTCAAGAGAATGAAAGAGGATTGGAAAAAGTTTAATTCTAACTAATCCTTTTTAATTCTAAAATAATATTGCAATTTCTGATCTCGCGGAGAATTCAGGAGGATAAAAGAGGATTGAAAAAAGTTCAATTCTAACTAATCCTTTTTAATTCTAAAATAATATTCGATTTCGGATCTCGCGGAGAATTCAAGAGGATAAAAGAGGATTGAAAAAAGTTTAATTCTAACTAATCCTTTTTAATTCTATAATAATATTCAATTTCTGATCTCGCGGAGAATTCAAGAGGATAAAAAAAAGTTTAATTCTAACTAATCCTTTTTAATTCTAAAATAATATTGCAATTTCTGATCTCGCGGAGAATTCAAGAGGATAAAAGAGGATAAAAAAAAGTTTAATTCCAAGTAATCTTTTTTAATTCTAAAATAATATTGCAATTCCTGATCTCGCGGAGAATTCAGAAAAATAAAAGAGGTTTGAAAAAAGTTTAATTCTAACTAATCCTTTTTAATTCTAAAATAATATTCAATTTCGGATCTCGCGGAGAATTGAAGAGGATAAAAGAGGATTGGAAAAAGTTTAATTCCAAGTAATCCTTTTTAATTTTAAAATACTGTTCAATTTCGGATCTCGCGGAGAATGCAAGAGGATAAAAGAGGATTGAAAAAAGTTTAATTCTAACTAATCCTTTTTAATTCTAAAATACTGTTCAATTTCGGATCTCGCGGAGAATTTAAGAGGATAAAAGAGGATTGGAAAAAGTTTAATTCAAACTAATCCTTTTTAACTCTAAAATAATATTGAATTCCTGTTCTCGTGGAAGATTCAAGAGAATAAAAAACGATTGGAAAAAGTCTATTCCTCAATAGTTCTTTTTAATTCTAAAATAATATTCAATTTCCGATCTCGCGAAGGATTCGAGAGAATAGAGGAGGATTGGGAAAAGTTTAATTCTAACTAATTCTCTTTAATTTTTAAATAATATTTCAATTTATGTTTTCGCGGAGGATTCAAGAGAATGAAAGAGGATTAAAAAAATTTAATTCTTTCTAATTCTAATATAATATTGAATTCCTGTTCTCGCGGAGGATTTAAGAGAATAAAAGACGATTGGAAAAAGTCTAATCCTAAATAATTTTTTTTAATTCTAAAATGACTTGGAATTTCTGTTCTCGCGGAGGATTCAAGAGAATAAAAGACGATCGGAAAAAGTCTAATCCTAAATAATTTTTTTTAATTCTAAAATGACTTAGAATTTCTGTTCTCGCGGAGAATTCGAGAGAATGAAAGAGGATTCGAAAAAGTTTAATTCTAACTTATTTATTTTTATTTCAAACTAATGTTGCAATTTCTGTTCCTGCTGAAAATTCGAGAGAGTTGTATCCATAACAAAAAAAAATTATTTTTCTTTTTAACTTTAAAAAAACAAAATAATAATAAATTGTAATTTTATATATAGAAAAATTTTATTTTGGGAAAAAAATAATAATTTTATACGTGAAATTTTATTTCCTTCTATGGAGAAATTTATGGAAAAAAAAGTATTTAAAAGGAAAAAGGCAACGGGAAAAAAATGTAAGAGTGATCGTGGGACTCTCGCCGGACCGACAATCCGGCGGGAGAGAGTAAGTGAGCGAAAGATAGTTCTGCGCTCACCGCTAGAGCGTGTGGGCTTCTTGGATATGGACACTTATAGTAGAAGTGTTAAAAGCGCATGCAGTGAACGTTATTGTCAGTCAGCACTCCACTGCTACCAAGTGAACTTTACGTAGCAGAGTGCGAAGTACCTACTGGTAGTGGCGCAGTATACCCCGCACCACGTACTAAATATATATATATATATATATATATATATATATATATATATATATATATATATATATTCCTTGGGAATAGCTATTATTCTATTCGAATTCTCTGAAGGGAAATAAAAAGTATTGGAAATTTCTAAACATGAATTCTCCTTAATTCTATTTAATTCTCTGAAAATAATTAAAAAGTATTAAAAATTTCTAAATATGAATTCTCCTTAATTCTATTTAATTCTCTGGAAAGAATTAAAGAGTATTAAAAATTTCTAAATATGAATTCTCCTCAATTTCATTTAATTCTCTGAAGAGAATTAAAAAGTATTAAAAATTTCTAAATATGAATTCTCCTCAATTCTATTTAATTCTTTGAAAAGAATTAAAGAGTATTAAAAATTTCTAAATATGAATTCTCCTCAATTTTATTTAATTCTCTGAAGAGAATTAAAAAGTATTAAAAATTTCTAAATATGAATTCTCCTCAATTTTATTTAATTCTCTGAAGAGAATTAAAAAGTATTAAAAATTTCTAAATATGAATTCTCCTCAATTTTATTTAATTTTCTGAAGAGAATTAAAAAGTATTAAAAATTTCTAAATATGAATTCTCCTCAATTCTATTTAATTCTTTGAAAAGAATTAAAGAGTATTAAAAATTTCTAAATATGAATTCTCCTCAATTTTATTTAATTCTCTGAAGAGAATTAAAAAGTATTAAAAATTTCTAAATATGAATTCTCCTCAATTCTATTTAATTCTCTGAAGAGAATTAAAGAGTATTAAAAATTTCCAACTATGAATTCTCCTCAATTCTATTTAATTCTCTGAAGAGAATTAAAAAGTATTAAAAATTTCTAAATATGAATTCTCCTCAATTCTATTCAATTCTCTGAAGAGAATTAAAAAGGATTAAAAAAATTTTTAATCCTCTTTAATTCTCTTTTTTAACCAGGGTAGGTTATACGTTAGAATATTAAAATAATAATTATAATTATAAAATCAAACTAATACGTAGATGAATTTACTAAATTAACATAAATATATAGTAGAGTAGAGATTAATATAAATAAATCAATTTCATTTAATTTAAAAAATTCATACAAATTTATTTAAGAAATAATATTAAATAAATTAATATAATCAAATTACAAGTTTAAATTCAATTGATTACTTTTATTATAAAATTAACAATTGTTAAAAATTAATTTTTAATAAAAGTAATGAAATACTTTAAACCATTTGAATAGTTTAAAGTTTTAATGACAGTTACTATTCACTTATAGCTACAATTTAATATTATCACTTATTAATTATCATCATTAATTAATTCACATTATAAAATAAACAATTTAAAATAAATATTTGTTCTGATCGCCCACAGTTGAATTTCCACGATAGTATCAAGTCTTTTATACCTTTGGAAATATTAATTTTCACAGAATTGTTATTTATGGTATTACTTGTTAATCACGATAATAAACTATTTATTACACTAATTTAGCATAGTAATAAATTATGTATAAACGAATTCGTATAAAATTATTTGTATTATATAGTTATTATTATGTTTAATTACACAACACTTTACTTAGCAAAGTTTTATCATGAATTTGAGGTTATTTAGTACATTATGTAAATGTACCTTGACAACGACAGTACATAGGTGTAAGCAATGTTTTATCAGGGTATCACTTCTAAGTCATCGATTATTCTTTAATCAAATAAATTATTTAATATAAACCAATGTGATGAAAATTTAATTAAAAAATAGATTTACTCATAATTACAGACATATGCATTCTATAATTTATACTTTATTCTTATGTTAAATAAATTTTTCAATTAATAAACAAAATATCATTTACTTTGAAATAACGTTTTTCATAATCAAATTCTACTATACACTACATGATATACTTAATACCGTTGGATAGCCGCGAATCTATCAAAAAAATTTCAAGAATATATCGATCGTACACTCTCAAAACTCCGCAAAAACTCCATCAAAACTCCGTGTCAAAGCCGTTAAAACTCCGACGATACACCGACGAAACTCCGTGAAAACCCTTACAAAACCCCGGAGAAACACCAACAAAACTCCAAGTGTCAAAGCCGCTAAAACTCCGATGACACACCGACGAAACTCCGTAAAAATCCTAACAAAATTCCAGAGAAACACCGACAAAACTTCACGAAAACACCGGCGAAACACCGACGAAAGTCCAAAAATATACAGTGGAAACTCCGGGCGAACACCAATCAAACTCGAAGAAAACACGAGAGAAATCTTGTCTCGTAACTGCACAAGAAACGCCGCCCGTATACCATCAAAACACCGTCGTAACTCCGTCGATACACTGTGGAAACACTGTAAGGGAGTTAACACCGTCGAAACGCCGTGTTTGCACCACGTTTCTACGGTGTCGTCAAAACCGCTAGGGTAACCAGGAACAGCACAAGAGGTTGCGTGCGATCTAGTGGTGAGCACTGAACTACTTCTACCGCTGCTCATTCGAGTTCGGTGCTTTATGAAAAACATGTGTAAAAAAAATATATTAAAAATATATAAAAAAATACATAAACCCAGCAATTGGAATCGCATTGGAAGGCTACGCGATTCGATGCAATTCAATGCGATTCAATACTATTTTTGAAACTCAGTGTATCGCGTTAGAAAGTATTAAATCGTATAGGATTTTTAAAGCCCTGTAGATCATGCAGCTTAGAGGTCAACTTGATAACCAACTAAGATTCCTACCATGAGCCGTTAAAGTAGTAATAATTGAAATGAAATATCAAATCAAACTACTATTTAATTATCGCGGTCATTTATATAAAGGATAAGCTTCTCACAAAATGAAAATAATAACTGTTATCATTTAAATTTTATAAAAAAATTAAATTATATCGTCAATCCAACGATTATTTTGCGGTAATTAAAAAAAAAATATTAGATTACAAGTAAAAAATAAATTTTTTACAATAACTTGATTAAAATAAATATTCATTTATCGCTTCCCGGGTAAAAAAAATTATATATAATTATATATAATTATGCATAATTATATATGAAAAATGGCCCTATATAATTATATATAATTACATATAACTATATATAATTATATATAACTATATATAATTATATATAACTATATATAATTATATATAATTATATATAACTATATATAATTATGTAGAACTATATATAATTGAATTCCTATGCAATTTGTTAAATAAATTGTGAATTTTTGTATAGTAGAGGCTCTACGCTTTTTATTTAAATCATTTTTTTTTCAAGTCCAAGTTTAATTTCTAAGAAAAATTATGTATGGAAACATTGATAATAAATATTTTTTTCATTATGTAATATAGAATGTACTATATTACCATCAAAAAAGGTACTTGTCACTCTGCCAAATAACGGAGGCGTACCCGGGCCAGAATAGTCTCAAGTTTCGAATTTAACAGTTCTGAAATAAGTTTCTTACTAGAGACACACTACAAGTGGTGGGCGCGATCTCGTGGCGAGCTCCGAACTACTTCCACTGCTGCTTATAGCACCGGTGACTTCCCTCTCCTACATACATATATATTGGGGTGTCCCAAAAAAAAAACAAATACTTTTTTTAAACTCTTATGAGCCCAAAAGTTACTTTATATTATAAAAAAAACTTCACCTAATTTTAGCCAGATATCTTTAGACTTGAACTATCACAAAAGGGGTCCCCTTTCCCATTTAAAATACACACGAAAATTTTTCAGTTTAGTTTTTAGTTATTAAGACTATAAAAAATTTTTTTTTTAATTCTGCCTGGTATAATTTCGTAGGAAATAAAATTCTCTACAAAAAGTGCTGATGCAATTTGTACATCAAACAAACTGGGAAAAGTTACGGGGTGTCAAACATCGACAAAAATTTAGTTTCCTCAGTATTAAATTATTTTTTGTTGTTGTTTAATTTAATTCTATCGAAATTTTTTTTTCAAATAATGACAAGCACGGTCTTGTAGCGAATTTAATTTCCTACACAAAGTATCCGGTATTATATATACGTCAAATGAATGCGAAAAAATTTAAAGGGTTTTAAATATGAATGAAAAATCAAGCTCACTTTTCGTTGATATTTAAGTTCAGAAAATTGATATTTTTTAAACTTGTTCTTTCGTTGACATTTAAATCTCTGTAACTTTTTTTTCATTCATTTAACGTATGTATGATATCAAATACTTTTTGTAGGAAATTAAATTTCCTACAAGACTGTGCTTGTCATTATTTGAAAAAATTTTTTTTGATCGAATAAAAATTAAAAATAACAAAAAATAATTTGAGGAGACTAAATGTCTGTCGATCTTTGAAGCCCCGTGCCTTTTTCCAGTTTGTTTGACGTACATAATGCATAATCACTTTTTTGTAGAGAATTGATTTTCTACAAAATGATACCAGGTTGAATTTAAAAAAAAAATTTTTTCACAGTCTTAATAACGAAAAATTGAAATGAAAAGTTTTCGCGTGTACTTTAAATGGAAAAGGGGCCCCCATTTGTGATAATTCAATTTAAAAGATCTTTGGCTGAAATTTAGTGAGAATTTTTTTAGTAATATAAAGTAACTTTTGAGCTCATAAGAGGTTAAAAAAAAAAACAAATTTTTTTTTTGTGGTATCCAAAAATTAAAAGTATAAATAAAAATGAAAATTTTGGTACCACTCCAGGCTCCTAATGGTATTAAGGTTTGTCTCAATCAATTTTTCTATTTTCCGTTTAAATAACACGGAAAAAAAAAAATTTTTTTTTTTAATTTTTTAGCTCACAAAGCAATCAACGGATTTTTATGCACAATAAATGTTTTCGTAGGAAATTGAACGCTCTACAAAAAAAGTCACACATAATTTTTTGATAAATCCCACTGTTCAAAAGTTATTTAAGCTTCAAGTCAAATTTATAGCAAATTTAGAGATTTCTTTACTTTTCCGGTGAATTTCGAAAAACTTTGTTCGTAATAATTTGTAAGAAATAAAATTATCTACAAAACGAATCCTACGATATTTTTTGATAAGACCGTTATATCCACCGGAAAAGTAAAAAAATCTCAAAATTTGCTATAAATTTGACTTGAAGCTTAAATAACTTTTTAACAGTGGTATTTATCAAAAAATGATAAGAGACTTTTTTTGTAGAGCGTTCAATTTCCTACGAAATCATTTATGGTGCATAAAAATCCGTTGATTGGTTTGTGAGCTAGAAAATTAAAAAAAAAATATTTTTTTTTTTTTAAACAACCATATTTACATATATATCTTCACTCCCTAGTTATTTTTCTCTATTTTCTATTTTTGTACAGAATTATATATGATTCATATAGAATTATATGTTTTTATATATAATTATATATAACGCTAAAAAAAATGACAGATGATCATATATAATTATATGCAATTATATATAATTGTATACAATTATATATAATTGTATGCAATTATATATAATTGTATGTAACTATATATAATTATATATAATCATCTGAGATTTTTCTTAGCATTCTATATAATTGTATATAATCTTGTAAAATTATATATAGTTGTATATAATTATATATAATTATATATAATCAGTTGAGATTTTTTCTCATCGTTATATATAATTATATATAATTCTGTATAATTATATATAATTCTGTATAATTATATATAATTCTATATGAATCATATATAATTCTATATAAATCATATATAATTATATAGAATTATATATGATTATATTGAATTATATATAATTTTTTTTACCCGGGTTGGTAATTTTTTAATTACACTTAACCGCGTAATTTTAGAGAAGACAATTTTAAAAATATTAAAATTTGTTAAAAGCATTAGACATATTATTGTAAATTTGTTACATTTGTAATTATGATTTTTTATAATTGTAAAAAAAAATATATAATACACTGGTCCGAAAAATTAAAGGATAGAAAAAAAATTGGTAATTTTTGGGTGATTTTCAACATGCTGTAAGTCGGTAAAAAATGGTCGTAGAAAAAAAAAGCAAATTGTAGCCTCATGTTTCTAGTTTTCAGATCTGGACCTCAAATTTTTTTATCATGCACGGTACTGGAGTAATCTCAAGAAATCCGACGAAAAAAAAATTTTCAAAATTTTTGCTCGTCTTTCAACAAGTCTATGGGCTTCAATAAATTTTTTTGAATAATCTGACCTTACGACTCTTAGGAAATTTCATGCCCTTTAATTTGGCGGCCTCAAAAAGTCTCTACGACGATTTAGCGCCAAGTTATCATTGATCAAAGCAAAAAAGTCCATTTGGGCTTCGATAATCAATAACTCCGGACGTATTGGTCGTACAGAGAATGAAAGTAGGGTTCAGAGAATTGGTAAACATTCTCTATGAGACGATATTAGTGGCTTTTGATTAGGGGTGTGCGAATATCGTTCGAATCGAATCGAATAGTACTATTCGATTCGAAAGTCGAATAGAATAATTCGAATTTACAAATTATTCGAAAAGTTCGAAAATCGCTGCGCCTCGAAATTTTTACGGTTTTTTTAGGATACTTGAAGGTTGAAAAAACGACAATATCCTTTGTTCATCCGTTATGTCCAAAGTTATAGCAAGATTTCCGAATATCTTTAAATATTGGAATTTTGACTTGTTTTTTAGAAAACATTACCGCTTAAAAAAATTTTTTTCTATCAAAAGCCACTAATTTCGTCTCATAGAGAATGTTTTCCAATTTTCAAAACCCTACTTTCATTCTCTGTACGACCAATACGTCCGGAGTTTCTGATTATCGAAGCCCAAATGGACTTGTTCGCTTTGATCAATGATAACTCGGTACTAAATCGTCGTAGAGACTTTTTGAGGCTGCTAAATTAAATGGCATAACATTTCCTAAAAGGATCATAAAGTCAGATTATCCAAAAAAATTTATTGAAGCCCATGGACTTGTTGAAAGACGAGCAAAAATTTTGAAAATATTTTTGTCATCGGTTTTCTTAATATTACTTCAGAACCGTGCATGATAAAAAAATTTAAGGTCCAGATCTGAAAACTAGAAACTTGAGGTTACAGTGTGCTTTTTTTTCTACGACCATTTTTCACCGAGCTACAGCATGTTGAAAATCACCCAAAAATTTCCAACTTTTTTCTATCACTTAATTTTTGGGACCAGTGTATTATACGTTTGCTAGTATTTACTCCAAAAAATAATAATTTTACTTGAAGTACTTTTTTTTTATATAATTTTATGCTAACGAAATTCGTTTCAAATTAGTTTGCTTTGTCTATCTGACATTTATAATGTTAATATTTTAACAAAGTTTAATAGTTTGTATTTCTTGAATAAATAAATGCATGCCTTTAAAATTAAGTACTTTCACAGTGATTCAATTTTTGTTTTTAGTGGATTATTTTACTAAAAAAATTCGATATCATTAAAATGATTGCAAAAGCTATAATTTTACTAGATGTTTTCTATTTACACAGTGTATTAAATAATTTTTTTTCTCTTAATCATTTTCAAGTCATAGATAATCGTATTGAAATTTTTAATTTTCGGCTATCGGTAATCAAGAATTTCGGGTTAATTGGTAAAAAAATGTTCCTATGTACTCTATATCAACGTGTCGCATTGAATCGCATTGATACGGATTGACAAGACAGTCATTCCAAAAATAGGATTGAATCCTATTGAATCGGATAGAAAACTGGATGCAATTCAATGCGATCCCGATTGCTGGGAATATATATATATAAAATATGTATCAAAAATGAATTTTTAATTGCTAACTTTTGGCGTATTTTTGTATGTATTTTAAATGTAATTTAAATATTTTTAAAATAGATTTTAAGGCGTATAAAAAATACATGCTTGAAAATATATAAAAATTATAATAATAATATATTTCAATTATATAAAAAAATATAATTATGAAAATATGAAAAAAATATTTTTAATTTAACCAACAACATAAGAAAAAAAATATAATAAAATTATATATTTTTTGTGTATTTGGAATGTATTTTCTTTATATTTTCGTATATGTATGTTTTATATATTTTAAGATACAGAGAAAGAGGAAGCAAAATAGAGTACCCCCAAAATTTCATAAAAAAACAAAAATTATATTTTTTTAAACCTTCGAAATTCACTTTTGTAAATATAAGTGACCATTGGTTTGAATTTTTTTTGTTAAACTTTTTGGAAAATCAAAAGTGTCAGTCAAAAAATGTTAATGACTTTTGTTTTATGATAAAAATCACTGAAAAATTTTTAATTTTCGCTTGCATCTAATAATTATGTTAAATGTAGTTTTTCTTTATGTAAATTACTTACAAAAAAATTTAATGTAAACGAATTTATTTAATATCCAGAAATTTTTTCTTCTTTTAACTTTTTTTAAAAGGTATCCTATTTCGGCGAATACTCAACTCTACTCAAAATTTCTTTACTCAAGCACAAAGACGACATCTATACTCAGTGACAACTATATTCAATGACAACTGTACTCCATTATATTTTTTGAAGCATCACATCTATGTTATGTTTATTCAAAGTCTTTTATACTCAAATACATCTTTACTCAATAATCCACAGATAAAAAAGATTGTCGATAATGAAGTAATTCATAGATAAGACTATTCGGAAAGCCGATAACGAAGAAAATTAAGAAAGTATTTAAATATTAAATAAAGAAAAATTAATTTTTAAAATAAAAGTAAAATGTTTTCATCAATTTTAATATCGATAACGATTTAAAAAAAATTTTAAAAGAGCGTTTTTGTTAAGCTTTTTATTTATTTATTATTAATTAGTCATTTATGCTTTCTTATAATGTATTAGTCTGAAATAAATGAAAAAAAATTTATTAAAAGAAAAAAAAAGTAAAATAAATAAAATGTTATTCATTAAATTAAAAATTTATGGAAGATTAAGTAGGTAGTACTTAACATTAACTAGCAAAATTTAATCAAAAATTGATTGCGCTGGAATATCAAACTTATATAATCTATAAAAAATGAAGCATTAAACTCATTGATTGAAGAATATTTAAATTTAAGTCATATAAATGCAATCGAGTGTAAAAATAATATTCAAAGAAATTAATGTGACTTCTAAATTATAAAATAATAGATTTATTTATTGTCACTGCTTAATTAAAGAAAATTATAAAAAAATATGTGACAATGAAGAAGGACTTTACTTACAACAATAGATATAACTATGAACGCTCCCGAACATTTCTGATTGGAAATTTGTTTCTGATTGAAACTGATAGAATTCTGATTGAGTTTTAATCAGATTCAATCAGATTCAATCAGAGTTTTTAACCAGGGATATCGAAATGCATTTTGTCGATGTTGTGGCCGCTTGTTCTTGCTTGGCGAATTGTTTTGACCCGTTCGATATTTACATTATTATACTTATTACGAATTTAAAACTAATCCTGTGGCTGCAAAATTATCATAAATTAACCATTTATTTACATGATTGACGATGTAAAAATTTTTAATTCACACCACCGAAATTTTACATGATTTTGGTGTAATTTTCACACTTAAATTTTTACACTAAGTCATTTACACATATTAAGCTCCAAAATTTCTTACAGTGTAAGCTAGCAACGAGCCTAGAAATTGATAAGTAAGAAAACAATGTATACGTCTTTTTGCCTTTTGTCTCTTGTTTTAAGCTAAACGCTCGCATAATTTTAGCTATATGCTTTTTTGGCTTTCAAAACTTTTATTTTTTTGGCGATTACATATGTTAAAAAAACGAATGACAATGGAAAAAAAAAACTGACGCCCTTTTGACTTTACAACGTTATCTAGAGCCAAATAGACGTATAAAAATATGCCCTCCTTGAATTAGTAACGCAATGTAGTTGTGAGATATTATTTAAATTATGATTATTTAAAAACAACTTCTCCAGGAACGAAAAAAGGAATTTGGTAAGAAATAATGTTTTAAATTTACTTCCTTTTATATTATCATTTTTTTTTTTTTTTATTTTTGATAAGTAAACATGAAAATATAAATGTATGGTTCATAAAAAAATCTTATAATTATTCTTATTGCTTTAAAAACTACTATCTTATTAATTGATAAAAATATTTATTATAGTAAAATATAAGATCTATTTATTTTTTTTATAGCTTATTATATCAGATTGTTTTCTTTATTAAGGGCTAGTATTCCAAATCTACTTTGTTATTATTCAGCTTTAAGTTAATAATATTGCTAGTATATATACTAGCAATATTATTAACTTAAATAAATATAAAAATATTCAATAAATTTTTAATTTAATGAATAAAATTTTATTCATTTTACTTTTTTTTTCTTTTAATAAATTTTTTTTCATTTATTTCAGACTAATACATTATAAGAAAGCATAAATGACTAATTAATAATAAATAAATAAAAAGCTTAACAAAAATGCTCTTTTAAAATTTTTTTTTAAATCGTTATCGATATTAAAATTGATGAAAACATTTTACTTTTATTTTAAAAATTAATTTTTCTTTATTTAATATTTAAATACTTTCTTAATTTTCTTCGTTATCGGCTTTCCGAATAGTCTTATCTATGAATTACTTTATTATCGACAATCTTTTTTATCTGTGGATTATTGAGTAAAGATGTATTTGAGTATAAAAGACTTTGAATAAACATAACATAGATGTGATGCTTCAAAAAATATAATGGAGTACAGTTGTCATTGAATATAGTTGTCACTGAGTATAGATGTCGTCTTTGTGCTTGAGTAAAGAAATTTTGAGTAGAGTTGAGTATTCGCCCCTATTTTGCCCGCAAAAATGAAATTTTTTTTTTTTAATGGCCTCTGAAAATTTTTTCTAATATTTACTTTGGATATCATTGAAAAAAAAAATTTACAATATTCGAATTCTCAATAACTTAGTATTTCCTTAAGTACCCCGTTTTGCTCCTACCATCCTTTTTTTAATATGTTTGAGTTACATTTAAAATATGTAAAATATATACGAAAATCGGCCGAAAGTTAGCTATTAGAAATGTATTTTTACACATATTTTATATATATTTACATAATTTTTATGTATTCCCTAGTAGAAATAAACTAGATTTTACTCGATTTCAGACCAGTAACTGGCCAGTAATCCCGGCTAAAAACTAGAAATCCTGCCACCTACAACTAAGGCGTACACATTGGTCACACTAATATATTTTCTGTACTAGGTGTATGTGTGTGTTTATTTTTTTCCTGTTTAACCCTTCAGAACATACGCCTCCCGCACCACAGTCATTGCTATCGTGATGAGAGAAAATCTCACGCCTATTGCGCAAGCGCCAAGAGCGAAATTTAAAAAATATTTAAATAATTTTAGGTTATATATCAAGTAAAATACAACATAAAATATTATTTGTTTGAATACTAAAAATTAAATAATAATTCTTTATAAAATATTTTTTATAAATAATCATTTAGAAATTATTACATTTTTCATTTTGATTAAAATACTGGTATACAGGTACACTTATTGTAAACAACTTTTAGAATACTGTTTATTTGTATATCTATATACATTTAAAATGGCGGCTAGATACCACGGAGACAGCCGAAATGAAACGAACTAATACGAACAGCAATTTTTCTTGTGCCTGACTTAACTCGCGCGATGAGAGAAACTCTCACAGTTAATGAAAAAATAATTGTTTTTCTTTATTTTTCAAGTTTAAAAAATTTTGTTTTTTTAGTATCATTTAGAGCATTAAATTTTAGTAAGCTAAAAAAAATTTCAGGGGGTTATTCCATTTCAATTTAGAAAGAAAAAAAAGTTTTAAAGAAAGTGTGAGAGAATCTCTCTACACGATGGTTCTGAAGGGTTAACCTCTATTTTTTAACGTGTGTGTTAATATGTAAACAATGTTATGATCAATAATTAATAATATACACATTAAAAAATGGAATCAATGAAAAAAATGAATACAATAAGTAAATTGCGACTATGGGCAATAGAAACAAATATTATAAATTGTCCTTCAGACGAATTATTAAAATCTGGGAAGAAGATAGTCGAAAAGAGGAATAATTAAAAAGAAAAAGTTTTATACATTATTAATAATAAAATTTTAATTATAATTAATTTTTAAAAGTATGATTTAATGATTACATTTATTTTTAAAATATAATGATGTTGCCGGCTTTATAGTTTAACATTCATAAATTAAACTTGGATTATTTAAGTCATTGAAAGGCTCAATAAATAAATTTTATAATAATTTTGTTTGTCAATCATTATTTTTATTATAGGTTATAATTTATTTATTTAAATTAATCAATTTTTGATGTCTGTCAATGCGGGTCAATATTTATTTATTGATCTATATATATCGCGATGCATCAGGTTAGATTTATCTATCGCATATAAATTTTTGGAGTAATTTGGAAAAAGATACATTAATTTGAAATAATTTTTAATTTGCCTGGATATTTTTTAGAAAATCGTTTTATTGTTCCGAGGAACTGATAATTTTAATAACCTCAAAACCTAAAATTTTAAAGTGACAGTTTTTTCAAAGCCGCCATGTTTCTCTCGGATCTCTAGTAAAACTGGCCAGTTACTTGACAAAAACTCGATATCCCACTGGCCAGTTTCTGGTTTAAGTCTAGTAAAACTGGCCAGTTACTAGACAAAAACTCGATTTCATTTCTACTAGGGTTTTTACTATATTTTTTTTATAAACGTTTTTACGAGGGATGTTTTAGATAAAAGAAAAAGTGATTTTTGTATTCCATTCATGCTCTTGAATATTCTAAAAATAATAAATTCCTGTAAAATTTTTTTTTCAGTATGTATTCATTTACTCTAGATACACACAATCAATGATATATTTAACTTCTTCAATTACAAAAGTACATTGCAGGTAGTAAATTAGTAGTCATATAAAAATGAAATAAAATTTAGTCAGTGGTACAATAGTCGAGTCGAGAAGTGAGTTTTCGGAGAAAAATCGTTGATATTCTCTTAAAAATATGGCGATTGGTGCATTGGATTCAGAATTTCATCCTGAGAAATGGGTATTTTTTTTTTATCCGCCATTAAAAATTGCATTTGTTATAAACAAAAAACGAAGAGACAAAAAGGGAGTCTCCGTTTTTTAGCTGTAACTTCAAAACTATTAAAGATTTCTGAAATTAAAAAAAAAGATCCTAAAAAAAGAGAAAATTTCAGTAAAATAAGTCTCGACTCCCCCAGTTGTAGCTCCATTATTTATAAATTTAATTTAACGTTGAAAGTTGGGCTCCGCGCGGCCGTTTCGGTTCCTACGCGCCGTTGCCAAGCAAAGTATGCAACACAAAATAATTTTTTTATAACATAAAATATTAATTTAAAAATCTGAATAAATTATAGTGTCATCTAGACACTTGAAGGAACATAATCCCGCAAAAAAAAAATTTTTAGCTCGATTTTTGGTTAAGTTATTTGATTGTTAATTAACAAATTTTTCGGAGACTTGAGTTTTTATAAAATCTCTTAAAAATGTTTAAAAAATGTGTCTATAAATTTTTTTTCTTTTGGGAGCTCTTGTTATAAGAATAATGAACAAGATTTCGTTGTAATAGTTTATAAAAGTTTTTTCATTTGTTTATAACGATTTTTCAAAGTTATCAAAAAGTAAAATATCCGGTTAATGTTATAAAAAAAATTTTTTTTCCAAAATCTTTAATTTTGGTTGTTTTTGTATTCATCTATTGCGTTTAGTAGCTTGGCTAAACAATTTTTAACATTAATTGTTTAAAAATTTTTTATAAACAAATAGACAAATAGAATATTTTTGAAAAATTTTTTTTTGTCATTCTGTTGTCTTAGTAAAATAATGATTTTTAAAAAAGAATTTTTTTCTCAGAAAAATTTTTTAATTGTTTATAATTGTTTTTTTCATTTATCCACCATTTAAATTATTTATTAAGAAATCATTTTTTTTTTCAAAAATCATTATTTACAACTCTCAATATAATTATGAAAAAAAAACAATTTTTTATTTAAATTTTCTTTGTTCTTTTTATAAACAATTTGTTATAAACAAATTTCCATTTTCATTATATTTTTTTTCCGTAGCTTTAAAAAATTACAAATACATATAAATTGTTATAACTTTTAAACTATTGATGATACGGTCTTAGACATTCAAGCCGATCTTTTAGACAAATTATTGATTTATATAATAAATTTTTTACATGCTTGATATCTATCATGGTTCCATTTTTATAAGCATTTGTTTATAAAAAAATGCATTACTTGAATTTTTAAATATCTATATCTATTAAACTATTGAAGTCACGGCTTTTATAATTCAAGACAATTTTATAGAGTAATTATTAAACTACTCAAAAATAATTTTTTTGTATTTTTAATTCCATTTGTTTATCATTTTTTTTTTATTTATTCAAATTATTGCACAGTTAAAGGTACATTCTTGGATTTTATTGATTTTATACTCCTACCCAACGCCAATAATTTATGTTGTTCTTGCTGATTTCCTTTGGTTTTGGAATTTTTCAATTTATTACTTAACGTTTGTCAAACCCTGATTAAAAACTCCGATTGAAACTGATTGAAAACGTCCAATCAGATTTAATCAGAAATTTCTGATTGACTTTCAATCAGTTTCAATCAGATTTAATCGGAAACTTCCGAAGAATTCTGATTGAAAGTCGATCGGAAATTTCTGATTGACTTTCAATCAGTTCCAATCAGATTTAATCAGAATTTCTTATTGACTTTCAATCAGTTTCAATCAGATTTAATCAGAATTTATTATTGACTTTCAATCAGTTTCAATCAGATTTAATCAGAATTTATTATTGAATTTCAATCAGTTTCAATCAGATTTAATCAGAATTTCTTATTGACTTTCAATCAGTTTCAATCAGATTTAATCAGAATTTATTATAGAATTTCAATCAGTTTCAATCAGATTTAATCGGATATTTTCGAAAGGTTTCAATTGTAAATTAATAAACAATTACCGATTCTCGGGACAAATAATTGTATATATTATTAAACGGTAGAAAATCAAAAAATCGAATGTATCATAATCTACGTTGAATCTATATAAACAATTGGATTGCATGTCATGAAGTAATATAGAATATACTATATTACCACCAAAAATTGTACTTGTCACTCTGTCTAAGAACAGAGGAGTGCTCTTGTTAGAATTGCTTCCAAGTCTGGAATATAATACGTCTGAACAAAGTTTCTTACCAGGGACACTACACAAGTGGTAGGCGCTATCTAGTGGCGAGAACCGAATTACTCCTACTGCTATTGCTTAGGACTGATGAATTTTCTCTCCTCCATATATATCTTTTCTCTTAAGAAATTTTTCTCTGGGTTCAAGCAACTTTTTTTTCTATTAGTTGCATACGAAAATCCTTGCGTTAAACACCCCCATGGAAAAATTTATTTAAAAAATATAAGTTTAAATACAAAAAATATATTTTCGAATTCATAAAAAATAAATCAGAAAACTATTTTTTTAAGAACTTGATATTGAAATAAAAATAACTAGAAAAAAAAGCAAAACTTTGGAAAACTTCATTCATTATAATTTTTGAGACATGAAATTACCCACAAAAAAGTTTCTATAAGATTTTCTGATAAAACTGATAGTTTCGCTGGAAAATTAAAAAGATCTTAAAATTTACTATAAATTTGACTTTAAGCTTAAATAACTTTTGAACAGTTAGATTTATCAAAAAATGATCAGACTTTTGTTGTAAAGCATTCAATTTCCTACAAAAATATCTATCGTGCATCATAATTCGTTGATTAGATTATAAGTTAGAAAATTCTAAAATATAAAAAGTTTTTTTCCCGTGTTATTTAAATACTCTGTAAATATGAATAAAAACAGCTGGACGCAAACCGTAGTATTATTATTAAGAGCTTGAATTGGTACAGAAATTTTGGTTTTTAGGTATACTTTCAATTTTTGGATACTAAAAAAAAAATTTTTTTATTAACCAACCTAATGTATATATAATTTTTTATTAATGCTTTTTTTTATTTTTGCGATAGTTTTAATTCAATCAATACAGTTCTTCAAAAAAAGTTTATACATAATCCTGAAAAATGCTTGTTTTCACTTTTTATAAAATTTATTAAATTGGAAAGACCGATAGAATTCTATACTTTGATACTTCAAAAATTGCTGAATTCATGACAAATGAAATTCATATCTGCCCAAATTTTAATAATTATTAATATTATCTGAATTGTTATTTTCCGATTGAAACGGATTAAAACTGATTGAAAATTTTCTGTCGGATTTAATTGGATTCAATCGGAAAATAATCGATAAATGAATTATTATTTTCTAATTGAATCCGTTTTGTTTGAAACGAAATTTTTTTTTCTAGCCAACACAAGATAATTTTGCCGTTTATATTGAGAAAAATTCCCTGAAGATTTTAGCTCTTAAATTTAATTTAAAGTACTTTTTCTCGACTATCAAATTTTTCCATTTAAAAAGTATGTAAATTAAATAACTTTTTTTTTTAAATTGCTATAACTTAACAGTAGAACATTCTAAAGTAAAAAAGATTTATACTATATTAAACTTACCATTTTTAAACTGTCCAATGTTAAACTACTTTTATCTCATAGATAATATCCCGAGTCAAAAAACAAATTCTAGTTTGGACCTCAAAAAATTCAATTCCTTTGATCTTTTATCTACCGGTCGGAAAATAATACAATATTGGCACTCTAAATCTATGAAGTCTAAATGCAAACTCTTCATCGGTTTTGACTTCTAACGGAGCTCTCAAAATCCTCAAAAAAAAAAAAATTACCGTTTTCTGGACTTAGAAAATTTTCGAGTTAAAAAAATCTGAGTACTTAGAAAAATTTATGTGTAAAAATAAAATAAATTGATTAATTTATTATTATTATTCGCTTTTATATATTCCTGGACAAACTTTTAGTAGGTCTCAAAAAAAAATTTTTTTTTTAATTTCCGAAATAATATAGAATACAAAATCAAACATTTTGTCCTCAATAAATTTTTGTATTTTAATTGAAGAAATGTATAGGGGAGCCTGGGGCACGAAGGCCCCCCTCAAAAATTAGGTAAAAATTTTTTTTTATTTTCCGTCAAGTTATGACCTCTATAATGATTTAATCATATTGTAGGCCGATATGTGATATGTGGGGTAAAATGGACCACTCAAAAAAATTATTTTTTTCAATTTTTCCGTCAAGTTATGACCTTTATACTAATTTTGTTACATTTTAGATCAATACGAGGTGTGCAGAGCAAAATGGAACACTCGAAAAAAAATGGTAACGAAATTATTATTTTTTTTTTTTATTTTTTGTCAAGTTAATTTTTTCGTTACTATTTCTTTGTTTTGAGTGGTCCATTTTACCCCACATATCACATATTAGCCTAAAATATGATAAAAACATTACAAAGGTCATAACTTGACGGGAAATAAAAAAAACTTTTGTTGTTATAATTTTTGGGGACGGGGGCATTTGTGCCCCAGGCTCCCTTACTAAATTTTCTTTCAGTTAACTATTTTCTCATAGTAACCATTAAATTTTTTTTGAATGGAGATAAATAAAAATAAATATTCATTTTCATTCATTATACTTTATAGAGGTTCCGGTAATTTTTCTGCAAATTAGTAATTAATTATTTATTTTTGGGTCATTTTTTTTGAGATTCCCCGTCCAAAGTATTTATTTTTAACGAAAAAAAGTGAGGGAATCTGCGTAGGTTACGTCATTTGAGAAATTGAGGCCTAAATCTGGAGCACTAAATTTTTTTATATTATGAGAAATTTGAGGTTTCCACAGCGACGCTAGCGAGGTGCTAGCCAGTGCCTCGTTTCATTTTTACTAGAAACTTTAGCAATATATCTAGCTAATCAGGAAGATAGTTTAAAATCAATTAGAATATTCTACACGGAGAAATATGTTGGCTCGAGACCTAGCCATTTTTATTGTGCTGCTCTTAAAACAGGAAGTGAAGTACACGGAGAAAAAAATATAGTAAAATTTACTAAAAAATATGGGAATAATTACTAAATTTAGATAGTAATCTTGAAACGCTTAAGATTTATAGGAAAAATTCATAAACTGATAAGTAAATTTTACTATCCCGTTTAGTAAATTTTACTATTTCGTTTAGTGAATTTTACTATTCCGTTTAGCAAATTTCACTACATTAGAATAGAAAAAAAAAAAAATTAAATTTTCATTAGCTTTTAACTTTTTATTATTAT
The DNA here is from genome assembly GCA_030273425.1 of Microplitis manilae. NCBI lineage: Eukaryota > Metazoa > Arthropoda > Insecta > Hymenoptera > Braconidae > Microplitis > Microplitis manilae. The sequence continues at coordinate 14,131,789 of CP092726.1, read as the reverse complement.
TACTATCATTTTAATTATTATTGTTATTTATGCCATCAGTATTGGTGTTGGTGTCGATTTATGTTTTTTAAAAAATCACTTGGTTCCAACCGAGATTCGAACCCTGATCTCCCGCGCGCGAGTCCTTTCCTATGTCTGACGGACCGATGTCTCTTTTGGACAAAAATTTCAGAACTTGTAATACATATTTGTATATGCTATCCCCACCAAATTTTAATTTTATCTATACATAGTAGAATTTACTATACATATAGTAAAAAAACATAATCGTGTTAGCAAAAAATACATTGCGTATAGTAATTTTTAATATTTTGTATAGCAACAAATCCTATATTGTATTAGAAAATTTACGTTCTTAAATTTGTACTTATTAAAAATACTTATAGTAAAATTTACTATACAGATAGTAAAAAATACAATTATGTTAGTAAAAAATACATTACGCATAGTAATTTTTAATATCTTATTATGTAATTTTTACTAACTAGTAAATTTTACTAAACGTTAAGTAATAATTACAATACAGAATGTATTTTTTCATATCTGTTAGTAAATTTTACTATAAGATTGTAATTTTTACTATATTTTTTTCTCCGTGTATCCAAAAAATTATTTTACCTATACGAAAAATTGTTACGCCGCATCAGAATTATTATAACGTATGAAAGTAATTGTTATTAAAGTTTATCGATAAGTCTCTCGCGCGTAGTAAGTATTGTGATACAGCATAATAAATTTTCATATGAGTATAATAATTTTTTTTATGCTTCATTTCCTGTCTCAAGGTTGTTGACAGCATAATAAACATTGCTAGGTTTCGAGCCAACATTTATCTCCGCGCGACCGGACAGACATGAGAGCGAGTTAATAAAAACATGGTAAGTAATCTTAAAAATAAAATATTATTCACTCATTGTATTCGATTAAAACTAATAGAGAAAAATTTAATCAGTTTCAATCAGATTCAATCAGAAAATAATAATTTTAAAAAAATTATTTTCCGATTAAATCTGATTGAAACTGATTGGATTTTTCTCTATCAGTTTCAATCAGATTTAATCGGAAAAAAATAATTTTTGAAAACTTATTTTTCGATTAAATCTGATAGAAACTGATAGCGAAAAATCCAATCAGTTTCTATCAGATTTAATCAGAAAAAAATAATTTTTGAAAACTTATTTTTCGATTAAATCTGATAGAAACTGATAGAGAAAAATCCAATCAATTTCAATCAGATTCAATCAGAAAATAATAATTTTTTAAAAATTATTATTTTCTGATTGAATCTGATTGAAACTGATTGAATTTTTCTCTATCAGATTTAATCGGAAAATAAGTTTTCAAAAATTATTTTTTTCTGATTAAATCTGATAGAAACTGATTGGATTTTTCTCTATTAGTTTCAATCAGATTCAATAAGGAAATAATAATTTAAAAAAAATTATTTTCCGATTGAATCTGATTGAAACTAATAGAGAAAAATCCAATCAGTTTCTATCAGATTTAATCAGAAAAAAATAATTTTTGAAAACTTATTTTCCGATTAAATCTGATAGAAACTGATAGAGAAAAATCCAATCAGTTTTAATCAGATTTAATCGGAAAATAATTTTTTTTAAATTATTATTTTCTTATTGAATCTTATTGAAACTGATTGGATTTTTCTCTATCAGTTTCAATCAGATTCAATCAGAAAATAATTTTTTAAAAATTATTATTTCCTTATTGAATCTGATTGAAACTGATAAAGAAAAATCCTATCAGTTTCAATCAGATTCAATAAGAAAATAATAATTTAAAAAAAATTATTTTCCGATTTAATCTGATTGAAACTGATTGGATTTTTCTCTACCAGTTTCTATCATATTCAATCGGAAAATAAGGTTTCAAAAATTATTTTTTTCTGATTAAATCTGATAGAAACTGATTGGATTTTTCGCTATCAATTTTAATCAGATTCAATCGGAAAATAATTTTTTAAAAATTATTATTTCCTTATCGAATCCGATTGAAACTGATAGAGAAAAATCCAATCAGTTTCAGTCAGATTCAATCGGAAAATAATCGAAAATTAAAATTTTTTTTTCTGATTGAATCTGATTGAAACTGATAGAGAAAATCCAGTCAGTTTCAATCAGAAAATACTAAATATTTTTTTCTGATAGAATCTGATTGAAACTGATAGAAAGTCAATCAGAACCCTCGAACGCTCCCGAACATTTCTGATTGGAAATTTGTTTCTGATTGAAACTGATAGAATTCTGATTGAGTTTTAATCAGATTCAATCAGATTCAATCGGAGTTTTTAATCAGGGAAGCAAACACTTAAAATTTTTGCCAGTCGTGCAACCTGAAAGTCATTTACGGAATTGAACGAACTTTTTAAAATTTTCTAGTCAGACTTGCGTAAAGAAGAATGAAAATACTTACTTGTGTTTGTCATTTATGTTTATGATTCTATATTCTATTGTTTAAATTTTAATAAATGTGACAATAAAATCCAAGAATGTACCTTTAACTGTGCAATAATTGGAATAAATAAAAAAAAATGATAAACGAATGGAATTAAAAATATAAAAAAATTATTTTTGAGTAGTTTAATAATTACTCTATAAAATTGTTATGAATCATAAAAGCCGTGACTTCAATAGTTTGAAAGATATAGATATTTAAAAATTCAAGTAATGCATTTTTTTATAAACAAATGCTTATAAAAATTGAACCATGATAGATATCAAGCATGTAAAAAATTTATTATATAAATCAATAAATTGTCTAAATGATCGGCTTGAATGTCTAAGACCGTATCATCAATAGTTTAAAAGTTATAACAATTTATAAGTTGATAAAATAGTTGACCGCTTCAATACAAAAACAACCAAAATTAAAGATTTTGGAAAAAAAATTTTTTTTATAACATTAACCGGATATTTTACTTTTTGATAACTTTGAAAAATCGTTATAAACAAATGAAAAAACTTTTATAAACTATTACAACGAAATCTTGTTCATTATTCTTATAACAAGAGCTCCCAAAAGAAAAAAAATTTATAGACACATTTTTTAAACATTTTTAAGAGATTTTATAAAAACTCAAGTCTCCGAAAAATTTGTTAATTAACAATCAAATAACTTAAACAAAAATTGAGCTAAAAATTTTTTTTATGCGGGACTATATTCCTTCAAGTGTCTAGATGACACTACACAGAAAAAAAGGAATTATTGGGTCAAGAAGAAAATCGTTTCCAAAAATAAATTCTTAAAATAAAATATCCTATTTGCTTGTTTGAAAAAAATTTCTCTTGGTAAAAAAATTTTTTTTTTTAATTAGAATACATAAAGCTCTCCAATCAAGAAATTCAATCTTGATTTAAAACTATAAATTTTTGATTTAAAGGTTTTTAGTTTATCCTAACAAGAAAACAACCTCATTGGCTCAAGAAAATTTTGCTCTTAGTTTTAGAAGATACCAACTCATTCTAAAAACATCGTTCTCTTGAATGTAGTCAATATCGATTCATTTCGATACATCGAGTTCTTAAACGGAGGCACATTTAACTTACTCCAAGTAAAGATTAATTTCTTTGAAAATTTGATAACATTTAGTTCAAAATAAATGTAGACTTATATTAAAACGATTAATTTTAGATTTAAAAAATAAAAAAATGCATTTTAAAATTAAATTTTACATTAATGTCAAATAAAAAATACTTTATTTTAAATATAATAAATAAATTCAATTTTAAATTGCTTATTTTTATTCAAAATTTAAGTCTCAGAATATATACAATTAATCATCAAAGTATATTTTGATTTTATATTACAATACAAAATTTTTTTTGTTTTCAAAAATAAATGAAAGGTTATGTTATTTATCCTGGCTTCATTGACACCATCAACTGCATATGATATCACACTAAAAAGAAAACAATTTTATATGAATTTAGGATCAGAAATGAGAACAAACTTGACTGTCTGATATGATTAAAAACACCATAAATAATAATTAACTTACTTTTTTGAGATATAAACGACACCATTTAAATTAACTTGAATCAGGGAAAAACATCAGATTTAATGACTAATAACTACAATAACTCACATTTTTACTGAACACTTTGATTCGAAACTATTTATGTATATAAATTTGTTAATTGTACAATTAATAAACTAGTACCATTAGAATATTGCTGTGTAATATATAATTGCACACATACGGCGACAGCGCTGAACAGACTAGTTTCATTTTTTTGCGATCTTCGGGCATCTCCGTGTATACATAAAGTAGTGTCCGAAGTAGAGAAGCAGCATAGACCCGAGTGCCGCTGTTACCCGAATGCTGCTATGGACAAAAACCAAGAGCTTGATTTTCTTGACTTGAATTTTTTTTATTTTTATTTCAAGCAATAGCCACTAGTTGGTTTAAGAAATTTGACTCCTTACGTAGAGAAGTTAAATTTCATAGAATAAATTATTTTATACATAAATGAAGAAATTCGAAATATTAATTCAAAAAATAATTTACTTTCTTTAATAATTTTTCTTTTTGAACTGAGATGATATATTTTTAACTTAAAACTTTAATCCATTTGAGTCGAAAAAATAACTTTTTGAATCAAAATAATCAAAATTAAGAGAAAATTTTCTTCAATCAAGATATTTTCCATTTTCATTAAATATTCACTAAATATTCTCTTGACTCAAGATAATTCTTTTTGAACCAAGATAACCTTTCGTTCAGTGTATAATTTATTCAGATTTTTAAATTAATATTTTATGTTATAAAAAAATTATTTTGTGTTGCATACTTTGCTTGGCGACGGCGCGTAGGTGTTACGTTTTCGTTGCACGATGTTGATGTTCAGCTCAGCTAGTTTGTAGTATTTCTAGGTATTGGGTTCTCGACAGCAAAATCACCTCACGGTGACCCGAAATAACTGGTGTTGTATTAAGATATAACAATAACTTTATCCACAAATGATAGTTATAGATTTTAGAAGTTGAAAGTATACACTTGTGATACAAATTAATTATGTTCAGTAGTCAAACTAACAGAAGGTATGATTATGGACTTGACAATCAATTTACGAGTATCAAGAGCTGTCTTAATAAAAGTATTGAGAGTAAAAAATGTGTGTCAAAAAGCTGGACCTCTAGCTCTCTAGTTCTGAGTCCCCTCTTGCCCACCGAGCAAGGGTTTTTATAAGGTCTTCTAATCACCAAAAATAGTGGGATGAGAATTGTTAAGTGGGGTTAAATTGTTGATCAGAGTTCACACTCATTGGTCGTTGAACTCGTCATTGCTTATCAGCGCGAGGCGATTGGGCATAAACCCATGCGTCGAGCGCGAGAAGGGATTCGATCCTCGGCTGATGTAAATTTCTGAGAAAAGTTATTTATTTGAAAGTCAAAGTCCATTTTCATATCATCTGCGTTTGTTACAAATTATTACTAATAGTTTATACAGCTGTGTTTTAAAATGATTAAATTATCTTCAGTTGAGTATACTTTAAGATTAAAGTAAAAAAATGTTCTCATACGTGGGATTAGTTACATCCGGTGATTAGTTTATTATTTGGTTATTGATGTGAAAAATATACGTATGTTAAAGATATTCTTATAATATACAATTCAAATGATAGAATATACTCTTATGTTAATTACGTTATTATAATTATCTATACTTGAGGTACTCTAATTGTTGGTAATTAGGGTGCCTTAGTTTGGGAATAGACTATAGGTCGGTAAAATAATCTAGTGAGCTGAGAACGGGCCCTGCTTGACAGCCAGGATATAACATACCCGACTAGAAATTACCCCCAAGCATACATTGGGACCCCATTGGGTACTGATGGGGCAAGCCCGATAGGGTTATCCCTATTGGGATTTGATTGGGAACATATAGGGTAAGCCCAACATTAAAATAAAAAATTGCGATTGGGTTTACCCAATTGGGATAGGATTGGCTACATGTTGGGTTAACCCAATGCTAAAATTAATGACTCGGCAATGGGTTTGCTCGATTGGGATATTTTTGGGAACTTGTTGGGGCGACCCAACGTCAAAATTAATAATTTGCTATTGGGCTTACCCGATTGGGAAATAATTGGGAACCTGTTGGGAAAACCCAATGCTAAAATTAATGATTCGGCAATGGGTTTGCCCGATTGGGAAATAATTGGGAACTTGTTAGGATGATCCAACGTCAAAATTAATAACTAGCTGTTGGTCTTACCCAATTGGGGAATAATTGGGATCACGTTAGGAAAACTAAACATGAAATTTATAAAAAAAAAAATTTTTACTTCTAAAAATTAAAAATAATTTTTAAATGCAAAATATTTACGTTTTATTCTGTATTTTAACATGAAAACGAAAAAAAAAAAAACTGATTAAACTTTAATAATATAGAAAAAAAACTTGACAATAGTCAAACGTATTTTTAATCACTTGCAGATTATAAATTTAATTATAAACTTAAAAAAAACTAAAACTGTAAGGGAAAAATAATCCATATGAAATATCTACTAACTTTCTTATGCTCATATATTATTATATGTAAAGATAAAAATCGAATAGTTGTGTATGTTAACACCAATGATGCACGTGGCGACAAAATCTTGTGACTATAATACGAGCGTAGACAAGTTCAGACAGGTCCGCGCATAAAACAAATAACTAGTGGACAAAAACCCATATACACGTGACTCTTGCATTGGAAAACGTTCTAAGTAACTTATCAAGGCGTAATTTTTTGACATCTCTACAGTTACAATACCGTGCAATATAATTGATAGAATTAATAATAAAGAAAGTGCTAGTGCAGTGCAATATAATTAATCAAAATAATATTAAAGTGCTAGTATAGTGAATATAGGTTATAAAAATTGTGTCTCGTGCAAAGTGAGAATTTGTGAAATAATTAATTTTTTTTGTGAGCTAACACTATTGTAAATTAACAGTCATAACGGAAATTGAATAAATAAAAAAAAAATTGTACTAGAATGAGAGGATTTAAATAAAATTTATTTAACCAAATTATTCTTATGTTGGGATTTTAGTGGGATTTTATTGGGTTGGCCTAAAGTTTCTGTAGGGTGAACCCAATTGAAACCCTATAGAGTGTGCCTAATTGGGAAACAGTTGGGTATACCCAATTGGGACCCAATAGGGATGACCCGATTGGGATCATCTTGGGCTATGCGTTACAACCCAACGTTGGGTTCCCAATTGGGAACCCAATTGGATTCCAATAGGTCTTACAATTTTTTTTCTAGTCGGGTAGGAACCGAAACGGCCGCGCGGAGCCCAACTTTCAACGTTAAATTAAATTTATAAATAATGGAGCTACAACTGGGGGAGTCGAGACTTATTTTACTGAAATTTTCTCTTTTTTTAGGATCTTTTTTTTTAATGTCAGATATCTTTAATAGTTTTGAAGTTACAGCTAAAAAACGGAGACTCCCTTTTTGTCTCTTCGTTTTTTGTTTATAACAAATGCAATTTTTAATGGCGGATAAAAAAAAAAATACCCATTTCTCAGGATGAAATTCTGAATCCAATGCACCAATCGCCATATTTTTAAGAGAATATCAACGATTTTTCTCAGAAAACTCACTTCTCGACTAGACTACCTATAAAAAAATAATAAAAGAATTTATTTTCTTATCTCGGAGGTATTTACAGTTTTCGTTGAAAATTTTTTTGTTTTCATAATTTCTATATAGGGGAGGGAGGGGAAAAATGAGGTAGAGAAGCACAATGGGATACCCCCAAAATTCTATAAAAAAGTTTGTTTTTCAAAATATTTTTTACAAATTCCAAAATTACTTTTGTGAATATAATTGAGCAAATTTAGAACTTCCCATACGAAGTCGCCGATGCTCGAAAAAAATCTACGATCGACCGAGGCTCGGCAACCAATGCTCGGTCGAGCGTCGGTGCACTATCATCAGCCTATAGTTGTCACACCATCGGTAACCGAACTATATTCATAACAATGACCCTGATAGTACGAGTTGCTCGTCAGAAAAGTTGACGGCACTAGTTGCTCGCCATTTGTCGACATCTTGTCGACAACTGTCAGCTTGTGCAAGTGTTGCCGACAACTTGGCTACAAGTTGCTCAGCATCTTGTCGACAATCTACTGCTGCAACCTGACGACAAGATGCTGAGCAACTTGTAGCCAAGTTGTTGGCAACATTTACACGAGCTGAAAGTTGTCGACAAGTTGCTCAGAAATTTGCCGTCAACTTATGGAAATGCTGACTGTTGCGGCCAACCTGCCGACATATTGCGGCAGTAGATTGTCGACAAGCTGCGGGCAACTTGGCTATCAGGGGACTTCCGATCATCGGCCGTTCCTCGGTCGATGATATGATTAATTTTCTTTTGCGCATGCGCGGTAAATATCACGTCAGCTATTTTTAAGCATTATATTTACTTGTATATACTTTTCATTAGACAGAAACATTACTGAATATAACAGAAAATAAATTTATCGTTGTGATTAAAAAAAATTCTGTAATTTATAAAATCGTGTCTGACCGTGTAAGAAAACATCGGGCATTAAAAAAATACATGGATAATAGATCTCAACCGCCTAATAAACCCTCAGTGTAAATTGTTAACCCTAGACTGGTCAACGTATGAGCGTGACGCCGCACTTGATTCTATTATTTTTATTACAATTACATTTTCCACTAAAAAGGTTTGAAAAAATTTGACTTTGTTCTTCAAACATTTTAGAATATTTTAACAATTTTTTTGAGCATGTTTAAAAACATAAAGTTGCTGTAAAAAAAATTCTAAAAAAAAAAGTGACGGATTTGCGGGACGGTTTTCATCACTTGACCAGAGTCGTTAGTAGATTTTCACTTGCGGCGTTGCCGTCTTTGGTGTATGTCCCCTCTTTCCTACTTCTCATGTTCATGCGCAGACTGTTACCGGCTGTTATTGTGTTTGAAAGGTTATGTGGAGGCAAATATTTACTTTTATTAATAAACATTTTGAAAAGCTCAGCGACTAAGAAAATAATTTTTTAATTGGTTTCTTGATTTAATTTATAATAAATTTATTAAATCATTCTTTTCTGTCCACTATTAAAATATTTATATTTACTGCCGAAGACATTAACCTATGTTTACGTGATATTGTTATTTATAAAAAAAGTAGTTGAGTTTTTTTTAAGTTAAATAAAATTAAATACTAGCTAAATTTAATTTAAAAATAAGCTTGTTAACTTTGTTTAAATAACTAATTGTTTTAAACAGAGTTTAAAATTAATAAAAATAAAGTTGAAAATTTTTTTTCATGTTCGAATTTTTTACAATATTCCCGCCGGAAATAATACACCAATAGTTAACAGCCAGAGCGATCAGGCAACGTCGCACTCTCAAAAGCATTGCGGCGATTCCCTCATCACTTGACCAAAGTCGTTAGGTCACGTTTGTTGACCAGTCTAGGGTTAATGACAATAGTACAAACGATCGTGATCATGATAATTTACACAGTTAAACAATTGTAAATAATGTTGTAAATAAAGAAATTAATTATAGTGTATTTAATAGTAATAATGAAAGTGATGAGAATAGTTTTAGTGATTTTGTACACTGAGAAAACATTTCTCTTCGGACAATTATATTGATTTTGTTAAATTCTGTTAAAGTAAATTTTATTACCCTGTGGAAAAGGTCTTATAAATTCTCATAAAAAATTGAAAAATTTCTATCAGAACCAATAAGATTCGAAAACGTCTATGAGGTGTGAAAAAATTTCTCATAGACCTTTTTTATGAGACTTTATAAGTTACAGATATCAATATTTTTGTATGAGGCATTACATTGTATATGTCTATGTGTAAAATATTAACTTAAACCTAATTACATTAAATATTTATTTTCGCTGGATCGGGATGGTGGAAGAAATAATAAATCACTTATTTGGTGTATTGTCCATATTTAATAAAAATATATCACAGATAATAGCGTCGAGTACATAATTGAGCACGAGATTATTTAACAGAGCACTTGATATGTACAATTTATGACAATACAATTTTGTATAAGAATCGAGCATGAGTTTTGTTAAAGAGCACAATTTTATGAACAAGATTTCATTTTAGTGTTACAAAATTACACGGCACCTTACACGTGAATTTGATAGACATACGAGCGCAGCGAAATCAAAGAATCATATGTAACAATTGATACTTCAAGTTATGACAATTAATTTATAATGTAAAAGTCATAATGTAATTTATTATGGAGATTTTATGTACTTTTGAACCGAGTAATTGACTAGAGACGAGTCGAGTGTCGAGTCTTGTCGTTAACTAACATAATTTGCAGTCACAAATAAAATTTGGTATTTACTTTAGAGATTAACTGCATAGCTGGATGGATTGAATGATGACATCAACCACACCAGCTAGCATCGAGTACGAGTTGAATATTTTAGTGATGAGTAATAAATAGCTGATAATTAATGTGAACGTGATTTGAATATGTATTATTTGTGATTGCAAGTCATGTGATATCGAGTATGTATGTAGATATTGTAATGGGTCCACTTATTTTATTAACTAATGTGGTCGTAATAAAACAAGGGCCCACACATATGTAAAACTTAAGGTGTTTTACGTACCTGTCCAGCTAAGCTCAGTAATCTCAGGACGAGGGTAACCCCGTACTGGACCACGCAGTATTAAAATTAGAGAGAGATCTTATACTAAACTTATCAGGAAGGTTGTTATTAATTTTAGAAACTAAATGTATTTAATTGCACTATAAAAGAACTATGGCATTTATTTCAACGAAGTCGCTTTACAAAATAATGATGAAATTATGAACAATAACTATAAATGACTGATGAAACTGACTCGACTGATTTTACTAAACTGAATGACTCGACTGACTTAATTAATTAATTACAACGACTCTTCAATCCAAAAAAATATTATTTCACAAAACAAAATAGTTAACCCGACAATAACAAAACGACTCACTTACTCCAACAACTCCAATCCAAACCAGTCCTTCCTTCCACCGAACCTTTTCCTCCATGACCAAAGCCCTCCAACCAGTTCCTTCCAACGTCCACCAATCCATTCCAAACAATTCCAAGTCCACCAGGTCCAATCCACAGTAATTATAAATATTATTTAAATAAACTTAAATAAGAAAGAATAAGCTTCCACCGGAAGTGGGCTTATATGCTCTTGGCCCATTATGAGTATAGTATATCAGCACGTGTAGTAGTAGATGGTAGTAGAAGACCAAGGTGGTAGTGGTAGGCACGTCCGTCCACGGCGGTTGCTGCGAGCCAAGAGACCGACCGCTCGTCGTCTCTGGGCCTCGTACCTCCCCACTCAGGTTGGCCAACCCCTAAAACCAATTGTCGAGGGACTCGACCGTAGCGACCCCGGCGCATCAATGTCTGTATTTTCTTCAATATTGACAGTTGTTGAGGAAGGAGGGCGGATCTTTTGGCGCGAGTCGAAATTTAAATTAAAACGCGAGGTGGAGGCATTCCACCCCGTTACACTCTCTCCCCCCAGACTCGTTCGTCATCCCCAAAAGACCAGCGACCTCGTTCTTCAACAACTGCCATTTAACCTTAAACTGTAACCAAATTATTACTATACGAAAACAAAATTTTAATTGACTCTACCAAAGAAATGAGGATATGATAATTAGAACTGTAAGTAATTATAAGATCTATAAGAAAAATAGCGCCGTCGCCGCCAAGTGAGGTCAGGGTGTATAGACTACCCCTTCTATGTACACGCACCAACCCCCTGAGCTTGTCGAGGGCCCGCTCTCCCTTATCCGAGAGATCTTGTTCCCGGATAACGACGGAGGCCCCCTTAGCCTCAGTTGTGGCTGGGCCTAGAACCCTGACTATTATAATAATAAAATTTATATCTTAGAATTAAATCATCAGATGACTTGAATGTCTCTGACATGCCTAAGGTACCCGAGAAAGTAATAACCCAAAACTCCCTCCAGATAACCGGCGTCCATATTATTTAAAATGAAATAAAGTCATTACCAATAAAATCTTAATACCTAAATACCGTTTAACCTTTTTCTTGACTGTCCCCGTATCACCAAGATACGTGATGTCAGCATCTCTAACATGTGTCTGACTTACACAAATCTGAGGAAAACCATCTCTGACCTGTGCCGCCATCCACATGCCAGAGGAATAGACATCTCGCACCCTGCGAAATATCCCAAACCCACCTTATCCTAAAACCTAAACCTAAACCTTTTACCTAAACCTTTCACCTAAACCTTAAACCAAATTTCTCCTTATGTCTGGTTCGCCACTCCGATAACAGAGTGTCATCCCGGACCTATGTCCCTGACACACATCTGGGGTATGGGCATTTTGCACCTCGCAAAAATGCCCCACGGACCACCTGAAGCCCCACCATCATCCCCAATATATGCACCACGCACATATTGGAGGCATAGACGTCCGCCCTTGCGCGACATCCAACTAATTTAAAACCTTTTATTTATCACAGACCATTGACTAGAAAATATCACAATTTTCATGACTAGATTCTAATTTGCTCATTAATTAAATTATCCAGATAAATTTTTAATAAATAAAATTACTCGATAAATTGATAATAAGATAAAATCACTCAGTATGATAAAAATAAAATTCAAACTAATGACTCTACTATTGACGCGCTTGTCTCTGTTTTTCCTGTCAAATCGGCCCCTCACCTAGTCTGCGAAGATAACTTCTCCAAACAGACGCGGGCCAATTTTCGAACCAGGAGAAGGTGCTATAGATAGGACACATGAAGTAAATAAATTGAGTTAAAGTTACTTGAAAGACGACTAATTCTTAAATTGCAGAAAAGATGGACTGCCGTGATGGTAACCAGTTTGGTCGAACTTGACCGGGTTCTTGACAAAAATTACACACGTTTGTGCGAAGATTAGTGCAATGAATTGAACGCATGACCAGAATTATGACGTGTTGTTAATTTACGTAGATTCGATGAAGGTAACTGCGAACAGTAATGCTGTACGGGTCCTTGGGTGCAGAAGTGGCACTGAATAAATCGCTGACTGAAGACTATGACTATAACGACGACTCAAAAACTTGTGAACGCCATTTTGTTGTTGTTGAGGCTGCGCAGGGACTAGTTGAAATTAAGTGTACGCTGTAGAAGGTAGAAACGATGTTGTCCACCACGGACCTGGACATTAAATCGAGGGCAGGGGCAGAAATCTGCCCTTTGCCACTGCATTAGTCCACTGCTTTTAATTGCAGCTCACATCGTATAATCTCCACCTTCCTCCTCACGTATCTCCCAATTACCAATGACTGTCAGTGCTTATCATCAATCAAGGACTTTTCAGCGCCAAAGACCCTCCTGCATTCCTCCAAGGACACCGTAGCTTCCTGAACAGCAGACAATAATCCTTCGTAACTAAAAACAGGATGAAAATAACCAAGTGTACGAATATCTTCATAGAGATGGTTACGTATACTTATTACCTGTTTGCATTCGGGTGGTAGATTATGTATAAAAAGATATTGCTGCTGCATATGTAACATAAAATCACAGCTACTTTCACCGTCTTTTGACTTAATCTGGTCTATTTCAATTAAAATCTGCTGGTCTGATTTATATGAGTCGAATACTCGACAAATTCTCACTTAAATTGCTTAAAAGATTCTTCAATGTGTAAAATTTTAGTCATACCGACGCAATGCTCGATCCTACAATAAATAGCTTATGAGACGTAATATTTCTGTGTCTGACCATCCTTCATGGGAAACCCTGACTTCAACAGATCTTATAAAATCATTAGTTGACAAACCGCCTTGTAGAAAGCGTAAAGACCAAATATTCAACTGAGAGTGTATTTCTTTCTACCGTTGAGATAGTCCGAAACCTCTGCGAAGTATATTTTGTCAACCAAAAAATATTTATTGACTATCGAAGCCAAAATTTTCCCGAGAAAGGTCATCAAAATTGTTAAAACCCATTCGAATATCCAGATCGTCTCTACTCGGGTCGCCTAAACAGCCCAGAGGAGGTATCGGAACCTTTTCCAAGCCCTGTAATAAATTGGGAGGTAATCTTCTGCCAAATAGTCCAAGTGTATCCCTCTCCCCCCTACCAGCACCATGATTAGACAAAATCATAGAGTTGCGGACAGATTAAGATACACTCGGATATCTGTATGCCTCAAAAGAAGTTTCAAGAACGTCCGGGTCGGAAGCAAGTGGCAAACGGTCATGAAAATATGACAAATTTTGATTATTACTTTGTATATTCTCTAAATTATTTTGTAAAACAGATTATTGGACGCTAAATTACTATTGGATATTAAATAACTATTGGATACTAAATGACTATTGGATACTAAATGACTATTGGATACTAAATTTTTAACAAACTGAATTTTGTGGTGAATTATTGTTATTGACATTACTATTGTTATTATTGACTAAATTATTGTTAACATGTACATGACCATCTAACCAAGCTTGTTCCCGAGCCATCAGCCATTCTGAAGCTTCAGTTACTCTCCCTACTTGAGCAATTACTTCTATTTGATTCTGAGTCCCAATTTAAACCGATCAATTTTTTGACTCGAGTTCTAAATTTGTATTTAATTCGTTACCAAATTATCGAATCTCACCCCGACTTAAGCCAGTACTGGATTTAAACCAGAGAAAAAACGAAACCAGCTCTCGTATCGACCGAGATTCGATTTAAATTATTTTGTTGTAAACTACTAACTAGCGTTATTACAGATGATAGGACTGATAAAGTTCTGCACTCGTGACGCTAGTAGCGGAACAATACTGGTAACAGTGGCGTAAGCGGATGGGGACAGTGTTATACACGCCCCGCACCCTGCTGTGCCGGAAGCAGCTCGGCATTGGGAGCACTCGCTTCAACTACGACTATGTCGTCGTTGTTACGGCGTCCCTCAGCCCGCGCAACGCTTGCTGTTAAGAACGAGTCGCCATTTTGTGTACATCGGTACCTGTTCACGTAAACAAGGGATTAAAATCTATTTTTAGAAATGAACCTTCGAGACCAAGCTGACGTCAATAAAATTTATCATAAAATAAAATATTTAATACGGTTAAAATACGTAAGCCGGAAATGGATTATTTAATTGAAATAAAATTTACTGAAATAAATAAAATTATTTTCACTTTAGGAAATAGACACAGTGACGAGCGAAAATACTCGGCAAAAATTTATTTTGAATCTGCCAGTAAAAGTAGATTCTCTTTTTTTTTTCTACTTTCACCTCAAACCCACAAATAACATCACCAGAGCAAATTTCACTCCAACTATGCTCTACTCCCCAGTGAAAATATTAACAGAGAGAGAAATAAATAGTTTATAAATAATTAATAAATAATAAATAATTAAAATAATAAATTTATCCAGAATAAACCCCAGCGTTAAGCTTATTCCCACTATTTCAAATAAAATTACCTTGGACCTTCCATCCTCCAAACCTACTCCCTCCGACGCTCACACCGCGTTCCGACGCTAACTATTTTTTCCAACAATTTTATTTAAAATTTAACAACCTCCAAAAGTTTTGGTATAGAAATCTCTCCAATTTTTGGTTTTAAAGTAAAAATTTACGTTGGGCGCCAATGTAATGGGTCCACTTATTTTATTAACTAATGTGGTCGTAATAAAACAAGGGCCCACACATATGTAAAACTTAAGGTGTTTTACGTACCTGTCCAGCTAAGCTCAGTAATCTCAGGACGAGGGTAACCCCGTACTGGACCACGCAGTATTAAAATTAGAGAGAGATCTTATACTAAACTTATCAGGAAGGTTGTTATTAATTTTAGAAACTAAATGTATTTAATTGCACTATAAAAGAACTATGGCATTTATTTCAACGAAGTCGCTTTACAAAATAATGATGATATTATGAACAATAACTATAAATGACTGATGAAACTGACTCGACTGATTTTACTAAACTGAATGACTCGACTGACTTAATTAATTAATTACAACGACTCTTCAATCCAAAAAAATATTATTTCACAAAACAAAATAGTTAACCCGACAATAACAAAACGACTCACTTACTCCAACAACTCCAATCCAAACCAGTCCTTCCTTCCACCGAACCTTTTCCTCCATGACCAAAGCCCTCCAACCAGTTCCTTCCAACGTCCACCAATCCATTCCAAACAATTCCAAGTCCACCAGGTCCAATCCACAGTAATTATAAATATTATTTAAATAAACTTAAATAAGAAAGAATAAGCTTCCACCGGAAGTGGGCTTATATGCTCTTGGCCCATTATGAGTATAGTATATCAGCACGTGTAGTAGTAGATGGTAGTAGAAGACCAAGGTGGTAGTGGTAGGCACGTCCGTCCACGGCGGTTGCTGCGAGCCAAGAGACCGACCGCTCGTCGTCTCTGGGCCTCGTACCTCCCCACTCAGGTTGGCCAACCCCTAAAACCAATTGTCGAGGGACTCGACCGTAGCGACCCCGGCGCATCAATGTCTGTATTTTCTTCAATATTGACAGTTGTTGAGGAAGGAGGGCGGATCTTTTGGCGCGAGTCGAAATTTAAATTAAAACGCGAGGTGGAGGCATTCCACCCCGTTACAATATATATACAGACATAACCGGCAGGTTAGCGTAGCACGCGGTCAACCCAAAAAATGATCACAGAGTTTGTATAATGAAATAAATGATGAGATAACAAATATGAATGACAAACAAATACCTGATGATTCAGCGAGTGTAACTATCGATGGTCTTACTTATGACGTCGAGTAATTAACGAGATGTAGCTTGATTTAGATTGCGTTGTAATTAAACTACACGAGGTATTCTATAGCACGTGTTGTAGAAAAGTGGCAGTTACCGCGTAGCTGGCGATTGAGTTGAAATTCCGAGTAGCAGAGGGCGCGTCGATAGCAGCACCTCTGATAGAGTAGAGTGTGGAGTTATCAACTGTTCTGGCGCGAACATTTGATAATTACGCAACATTCCGCCCGCCATCAGGAACAGAGTTGCTGATCCGAATATTGAATGCCTTGACGAGTGGTGAGTGGATTGTAGACGAGTTAGGCATCTGGTTCTGGCGCGAGTGGCAAGAGTGCGAGCTTGGCGATTGGGCGAGTGAGTGACCCCGTAGCCGTTTGAATGGTTACCACTCGTATAAGATTGTCCTTTCCAGGATGGAGTGCGGTCACTTTAGCGAGTGGCCAGCGAGTTGGTGGAGTTCGTTCATCAGTAAGAAGGACGAGTGAGCCGAGTTTGAAGTCATTGCGAGCATGATGCCACTTGGTGCGGGCCAGATGACGTTGGATGTAACTGGTAGACCAGTGTTTCCAGAAGTGTTGGACACGTTGTTGAATGAATTGCCACCTCGAGAGTCGTGATACATCTGTATCCATGAGTGATGGTTCTGGGATGGCACTGAGTGGTCTCCCAATGAGAAAGTGACCTGGAGTGAGCGCTGAAGGATCTTGAGGATCGTCGGATAACGCTTCCAATGGTCGTGAGTTCAAAATCCCCTCCACTTGAGTTAAGAGAGTTGTAAGTTCTTCAAACGTGAAGGCTGATTCTCCGATTGTGCGAGTCAGGTGATGTTTCACTGATTTCACTGCGGCTTCCCATTTGCCACCCATATGGGGAGCAGCAGGCGGATTGAAATGCCATGTAATTTGATGTACAGTGGCCCAATCGAGTAGAGCCCTAGATTCCTGAGTACCTTGAGTGAAGAGTCGCTTGAGTTCAGAGTATGCGCCTTGGAATGTCGTTCCACAGTCGCTGTAGAGTGCTGTACATACACCCCGACGATGAATAAACCTTCGGAGAGCTGCAATGAAACCTGATGAAGAGTAATCACTAACAAGGTCGATATGAACTGCTGATGTGGTTAAGCAGACAAATACACAGATCCAGCCCTTGTATGTCCTGGATCCGCGACCCTTCCATGATTTGATCGATACTGGACCAGCGTAATCGACCCCAGTGTGAGAAAATGGTGGCGCTGGAGTGACACGTTGAGCAGGGAGTTGTCCCATTAACTGCTGAGCTCGAATACCCCGATGACGAGCACAGACGAGACATTTGAGTATATGCGAGCGTACTGGTTGACGCCCACCGATGATCCAATATCGTAAGCGAGTATGCGCGAGTGTGAGCTGAGTACCACCGTGCAGAGTACGCTGATGGGCATCAGAGATGACGAGCCGAGTTAGAGCAGCATCACGAGGTAGAATTGCAGGATGCTTGTGCTGATCAGAATCTGGAGCATTATCCAACCTCCCCCCTACTCGGATGATGCCATCGGTGTCTTGGAAGGCCACCAACCGAGCAAATGGGTGATTCTTCGGCCATGATGCTTGTCGTTTGAGTAATTGTAATTCATAATGAAAGTGAGCACGTTGAGTTTCCTTGATGCAGAATTGGAGTGCGAGTGTGATTTCATCTGATGTGAGTGGACGAGATAGAGTTGAGTTTGGTATGCGCTTGATCATATCGCGTACCCTTCCACAAATTGCTGTGACTCTGAGCATGCGCAGCAGTGGGATTGGACGTTCCATGACTGTCCAGAGTGAGGTCAGAGGTCGAGTTGACACATGAAGTGCCTTAACTGGACGTTCTTCGAGTTGAGTGTCTGCATCGATGTGAGTAGGACTGGTTGGCCAGGACGGCGAGTCTTCGAGCAACCACGATGGGCCAGACCACCATAGTTGATGAGCTTTAAGCTGACTGGTTGTCAAGCCTCGAGTTGCACAATCTGCTGGATTGTCAGTGCCAGGAACAAACTTCCAGTGGCCATCTGGAATTAGTTCTTGAATAAATGACACCCGATTCCTGACAAAGTCCTTCCAGCGAGATGGGTGCGAGTGTATCCACGTGAGTGTGATTGATGAATCGGTCCAAAGATATGTTGGCACGTGCGAGTAGTTGAGTGTAGTCTGGCAGTGTTTGACGAGTCTTGCCAACATGTGAGCCGCTGTGAGTTCCAAGCGTGGAATCGTCAAAGGTTTTAACGGTGCCACCTTGGTCTTCGAGCAAAGTAGCGTAACCTTTGCCCTTTGAGTGTGATGTTGAGGTAGGACCTTGATGAAGACGACCGCTGCCATCGCTAGTTGCGATGCATCGGAAAATCCATGGATTTCTAGAGCCGAGTTCGTGGACGAGTGGATCCATCTGGGAATCTTGATTATGTGAATCGTGTTGAGTTGAGTTTTAAATGAAGTCCATTTCTGACGTAATTCTGCAGGCAATGGAGTGTCCCAGCCGAGTTTCACAAGCCAAAGTTCCTGCATGAACATTTTGGCTTGAATTATGAGTGGTGATAGGAATCCCAGTGGATCAAAGATCTGAGCAATCTCTGATAAAATTGCACGTTTGGTGCATGGTTGAGTGGAGCACGATGGCGAGTGCTTGAACGAGAATCGATCTCTATGTGAAGACCAGTACATTCCCAAAATTTTGGTGCTGACTTCTGGATCTTCAATCTTGTATTGTGTTATCGCTTCCGCACGATTGAGCTGAAGTAATTTTCGATGATTGCTTGCCCATTTTGCGAGTGGAAAGCCGCCCGCCATGCACAGACCCTCGGTGTCATCTGCAACAGCTTGCAGTGACTCGAGATCATCTGCACCTCCGGAAATGTCGTCGACATACCGTGTTTTGGTGAGTGGCGTGATTGCGAGTGGGAACCGATGTCCCTCATCTTCGACTAATTGGAGTAACGATCGAACCGCCAGAAATGGAGCCGATTTCGTCCCATAGGTGACGGTGGCGAGTTTGAAGGGGATGATGTTCCCTTTATCGTCAAACCAGAGTATTTGTTGAAGATCCTGATCATCTTCATGAACCCGAATTTGCCGATACATTTTGGTTACATCTGTGATGAAGATGAACCGGTGTTGTCTTGAGCTGATGAGTACGTCGAAGATGTTGACCAGAAGTTTCGGTCCTGTGTGCATGATGTCGTTGAGTGAGAGTCCTGAACTGGTTGGTTTTGATCCATTGAAAACCACACGGATCTTGGATTTGTTATTATCTTCTTTCAGTACCCCATGGTGAGGTAGGAAGTATTGAGTTGATGATGTCGATGATGCCGCGGGCACCATATGCTTGAGTTCGAGATACTCTGTCATGAAATTCATATAGAGTGTTTTGAGCCGAGTATCGTGTTCGAGGCGTCGCATGAGATGTTGTAAACAGCGACGCGCTGCTGTGTACGAATTACCGAGTTGTTGTGGATCTGATAATAATGGCAGTCGAACAATGTATCTACCAGAGCTATCTCGGGTGTGAGTGTCCCGGAAGTGAGCTTCACAAGCCTCTTCCTCGGGAGTTAGTGAGCGTGCTTGAGCTGACGTGATCTCTTCTTGGAGCCAAAACCGAGTAAGCAGGTCCTGGAGATCTTGATCGCAATGATTGGAGACAGCATGATGAGTTCTAAGTGGTTTGGTGAGCCGAGCTGGGACTGGACCCAAGATAATCCAGCCAAAAATTGTGTTTTGAGCGAGTAATCCAGGAGACCTGCACTTAAAGGTCTCGCCAGTAATGACCTGGCCGTAGTAATCAGCGCCAAGGATGACATCCATTGGACCTGGAGTTCCAAAGTCTGGATCTGCGAGCGTAAGATGCGAGAATTGATCCAAGTCGTC
The DNA here is from genome assembly GCA_030273425.1 of Microplitis manilae. NCBI lineage: Eukaryota > Metazoa > Arthropoda > Insecta > Hymenoptera > Braconidae > Microplitis > Microplitis manilae. The sequence continues at coordinate 14,111,103 of CP092726.1, read as the reverse complement.
ATGTGTGACTTGGTCAACTGGTAGTAAAGCCGTTAAACCACTTAGGACGTGAGCCTTTATTGTGAGTGAGTGATCCGAGTGGCACGAGCGTAAGGTTAGGTTCACCCATCCCCTGGTACGGCCAGCCTTGGCTGCACCGATTCCCAGGATAGAGAGATAGGATCGAGCACGAGTTAAATTTAGTAATTTGACCAAGGACTCTGAAACAAAAGAGATCTCAGAACCGGTATCTAGCAGAATGCGAATTGGATGAATACTTAACTTGGTCACGACATAGACTTGACAAGTTGCGAGTAATGTTGAGTAATGTTGAGCAGGAATGCAACCAGTTGTTGAGTTCTGAGCGGGCGAGTGGCGAGTGCTGGTGAGTGTCGAGTGCTTGAGTGTCGTGCGGAAGCGCAAAATCTTATTGAGTTGGAGCTGGAGCACTTTGAGGTTGAGTGGTGGTGATTCCTGGGTGAATCATCGAGTGATGCTGCTGTTGGCACACCCTGCACCTGAATTTCGAGTTGCATGACTCGACTCGGTGGTGTCCAAGACAGTTTGGACACAATCTGGCTTGGACCACCAGCTGAGTTCGTTGTTGAGGAGTCATCTTGCCGAACTGATCGCACCTGACCAAGTAGTGATCACCTTGGCACAAATCACAAGGATATTGAGCCTTGAACACCTTCTCTTGACCTCCTGGTGGTGTTGGAGTCCCCGATGACGTCTGCTTGATTGGAGTAGCTACGTGTGCATGAGCACTGCTCTTGGTAGCCTTGGAGTATGAGTGTGCGTTCGAGTTGCTGGGTTTTTGATGATCACCAGCCTTGGAGGTGCTCTCCTCGTACCTTTCTTGAGCACGAGCACGTTCCGTCAGGAATTGACGAAGTTGTTTGAGTCTTGGGAATTCCACTGATGCCCCCAAGGACAATTCCCAAGCCTCGCGAGTTGATCGGTCGAGTTTGGAGATGATGACGTGAGTGAGAAGGTAGCAGTCACCATCTTGAAGGTTCACCTTCTGAGCCAGAAGAGCATTGATCGCTTCGCTAGTTTGATCAATGAGTGAGTAGAGCTGTTTGGATGAGCGCGAAGTGAGTGCTGGAAGGTTGACCAACTTGTCGAGTTGAGCTCCGATGAGTAGTCTTGGTACCTCATACCGTTTGCAGATCGCACCCCAGGCGAGTGCGAAGCTCTCGTTACACATGGGTGTGTTGGCGATTGCTTGAGCTGCTTGACCTGTCAGGTATGTCTTCAAATAGTGAAGACGTTCGACGTCCTCCAGGCCATCACGATTAATCACGACGGACTTGAACATGTCCCTGAACTCTGGCCACTTGGCGTAGTCACCAGAGAATGGAGTGATGTTGAGTGGAGCAAGATTGACGCTGCTGTGTGAGCGTTGAGTCGAGTTCTGAGCCTGAGTGGGTTGAGCAGGCGTGTCGAGTGCGTGAATGAGTGTGGATAAGCGAGTGCGAGCTCCCAGGTATGACCTGTATGCTACATCAAAGATGCCATCCTTGATGTAAGAGTGCTGGAGAAACTCCTCTGTTGAGTTGATCCCCAGATAGTCGTGGACAACTGAGAATTGCTGCCACTCCTGGGTGAGGATCTCGAGTCGAGCCTTGAGTGCTGCAATACCTTCAGCAGCCGTAAGTGATGATGCTAGAGCCTCAGTGTCGGAGATGAGCTTGAGTCTAGACAACTGACTGCTGATTTTGAGCTCGAGTTCACAGCCCTTGGTGGACTTCTTGCGAGTCCGCTTCTTGGCGTCTTGAGTATCGAGTGCTGGCACCTTGGGATTGCCATCGTCAGTGAGCTCTGAGTCACTGGGATTACCAGTTGGTAATATCCCAGGGAGTGCAGGTCGATCATCGGTCTCATGGACGACGATCGTTGGAGTGAGTGGGTGTGGTGGAGGATCCTCCATGGAGCCTTCCATCCCGGTCGAGTCCTTACCATCCATTTGAATACGTGATCTGATAAGTATTACACAATTAGAGTTCTGGACGATCATGAAATTATGAGTTTAGTCTGTGATCACTTTTACGCGGTTTCCACCATCCAATCCGGCTCGAAGGACCATTAATGTAAAATATTAACTTAAACCTAATTACATTAAATATTTATTTTCGCTGGATCGGGATGGTGGAAGAAATAATAAATCACTTATTTGGTGTATTGTCCATATTTAATAAAAATATATCACAGATAATAGCGTCGAGTACATAATTGAGCACGAGATTATTTAACAGAGCACTTGATATGTACAATTTATTACAATACAATTTTGTATAAGAATCGAGCATGAGTTTTGTTAAAGAGCACAATTTTATGAACAAGATTTCATTTTAGTGTTACAAAATTACACGGCACCTTACACGTGAATTTGATAGACATACGAGCGCAGCGAAATCAAAGAATCATATGTAACAATTGATACTTCAAGTTATGACAATTAATTTATAATGTAAAAGTCATAATGTAATTTATTATGGAGATTTTATGTACTTTTGAACCGAGTAATTGACTAGAGACGAGTCGAGTGTCGAGTCTTGTCGTTAACTAACATAATTTGCAGTCACAAATAAAATTTGGTATTTACTTTAGAGATTAACTGCATAGCTGGATGGATTGAATGATGACATCAACCACACCAGCTAGCATCGAGTACGAGTTGAATATTTTAGTGATGAGTAATAAATAGCTGATAATTAATGTGAACGTGATTTGAATATGTATTATTTGTGATTGCAAGTCATGTGATATCGAGTATGTATGTAGATATATATACAGACATAACCGGCAGGTTAGCGTAGCACGCGGTCAACCCAAAAAATGATCACAGAGTTTGTATAATGAAATAAATGATGAGATAACAAATATGAATGACAAACAAATACCTGATGATTCAGCGAGTGTAACTATCGATGGTCTTACTTATGACGTCGAGTAATTAACGAGATGTAGCTTGATTTAGATTGCGTTGTAATTAAACTACACAAGGTATTCTATAGCACGTGTTGTAGAAAAGTGGCAGTTACCGCGTAGCTGGCGATTGAGTTGAAATTCCGAGTAGCAGAGGGCGCGTCGATAGCAGCACCTCTGATAGAGTAGAGTGTGGAGTTATCAACTGTTCTGGCGCGAACATTTGATAATTACGCAACACTATGAGAATAAATAAGATTTCTTAAACTATGAGATTCTGTGAGTGAAATGTTGTAAAAAAGTTATGATTATGAATAAGTCTCATCACTTTTATAAGTTTGTATAAGTTTATCCTAATGTATTTTCAATAAGAATCAATCCAGTAAATTCTTATGCTAAAATACTTATAAATTCTCATCAAGAAATTTTGTTTTGTCGAAATTTGAAGAATTTATAAGTTTTAATAAGATTTATCTTTCGGGACAAACCTTTTTGGACATCATAAAATACTAATAATATTTTATGAGAAAATCCGAAACGTATTTTTTTTAGTATTTTTATGAGACTAAATGACGAATGTCATGGACAAATGCAGATGGTTTTCTGATAAAAATTTTACAAGATTTTATTAGAAAACTCTGATTTAATAAACTGATAGAAACTGAAAAGTCTTGAATATGCTTAAAGAATGATATGATGTTACTATTGCAATTTTGAAGTTTTACTGAGAACGCAATTTTCTGAGAAATATCATTTAGCATTTCCTTGTAGAAACGACTTCATAACTTTCAATTTAATTTTTCAAAAATTTCAACAAAAATTCGAAACTTTCTAAATTATGGTAGGTAAATGACTTAATTTCTAACAAATTTTTATAAGATTTTATGAGTTTTTATGAGCTTAAACTTTCATAATTGTTTTATTAATTTTGAATTGTATATTTTTAAGAATTGATGATATTTTTTAGATTGTAAGGTGGTACAATTTAAGTAACAGCCGAAATTGGATAACTAGTATAATAAATAAGATAAAAGACCTAGTAGCTAATCAGGAACCAGTACCCGCTCACTCCATTAATTGTATATCTATATTTAGATATTTCTATTAAAAATAGATGTAGTGATTAGGTACTGGTTCCCGATTGGCTACTGGGTCTATTATTATAAGCTTTTTCCATTCCATAAGTTCAAGTTGATTGAAATTAATTTTTGGAAAGTATTGAAAAAGTCAATTCTCAAGATTTTCTGAGTCATGTTGATTACAAAATCGTAAAGTAATTTTTTTTTTAATTATGAAAATTATAGGTTTAAAGAGACTTGTCTTATAAAGTAGCATTATAATAAATATTTATCATTTGTATAAAAAAAATTCGAATCAATTCGTTTCAATATTTTTATAAGACCGAATAAGGATTTACTCCGTCAAATACTTTATTTCTCTTATGAATTGTATAAGACATAATGTATAAAGTTATTACTGAATTTACTTATAAAATCTTAAAAATAACAAAAGTTGCTTAAGCCAAGAGAAAAAATTTCTTGGGAGAAAAGATCGATATGGAGAAGGGGAAAGTCACCGGTGCTAGGCAGCAGCAGCGGGAGTAGTTCGGTGCTCGCCACGAGATCGCGCTTACGATTTGTAGTGTCCCTGATAAGACATTTATTTCAGAAGTGTTATATTCCAAATTTGAATACGGATTTGTTTGAGTACTCCTCTGTCATTTGACAGGGCGACGAGTATTATAGTATATCCTATAATACATCATGACTTTAATATTTAATATTAATGTTTACTTGAGTAATTTTTGATGAATAAATAAACTGACTCGATTTCATTGGTTTTTCGGGAATAGATTGCTGAAGATTCTCCGCGTAAATACTCATACAAATAATCTTGAGTATAACATAATAAAAACTTTTTGAATTCATGCTAAAAAATTCAATAATTTAGCATATAAGCCTTAATCAATACTAAAGAAAGTATAACTTAATCAATCTCATAAATTTTTTCGTTACTATATGGAAAAATTTGTACTCATATTCATTAATCAGTATCAAATCTTATATGATTACTTCAGAAATCGTCTTATACAATCTTATTCATTTCCAAAATCTACGCAATTGTAAACTTTACATTTTTCGAAAACTTATAAATACTTATAATCACAAAATTACAGCTTCTGTTTCTTAGAGATTCTGATCATTTATATGAGAATTTTAAGAAAAATTTTTTTTTGATGCACCATCTATGAGAAAATAATTGTATAAGAATTTTTGAGATTTTTCGCGGTCAAATACTGATCGTTTTCTCATAGCCAATTTTTTTTATGAGATTTTATAAGACCTTTTCCACAGGGTACGTCAACATAATCTATTTTGTCATTTTTAACAAATGATTTAATAGATTCTATTCGGTTGACATTAATATTTCTCTTTCTTAGATAAGAAAACTATTTGGTAAAGTTAAGAAAATATTTATTTAATGGACAACTAAACTATTTTATAGTGCCAACAAATTCAAATATTGAAGCAAAGTATTATCTTAACTCTAATAAATATTACTTAGACACCAAAAAATATATTCATTTAGAATAAATATATATATTTGGTCGAGGTTAATAAATATCTATTTAAACCTAATGATTATTGATTTAAAAAGTTATGATGCTAGGCAGCAGCAGCGGAAGTAGTGCGGTGCTTGCCACTAGATAGCGCCCACCAGTTGTAATGTGTCCCTGGCAAGAAACTTATTTCAGAATTATTATATTCCCAACTTGAAGCATATATGGGACTGATTACTTGCTGTAAATCAGCAGAGTGACGATTACCTATTTTTGATAGTAATTTAGAGTTATTCTGTATTACACTGACACTAATGTTTCCCTGAACATTTTTGTCATAGTATAAAAAAAAGTACGCGTCAAAGAAATAAATTATTTAATTTATTTTTATTATTATAATAAAATTATAATAATAATTAAACTATAATAATAATAATTATTTAATTTAAATTTAAAATTAAGCAAATAAAATTATTTATCTAAATATGCATTTATTAAATTGTTAAATAAATATTCTCTGATTTTTAAATAATATTTAATTATTGTTAATAACTCATTCTCTAAGGCTTACTAATATATTTCATTATAACAAAAATTAGTTGTCAGAAGAAAATTTTGTTCTCAGTGTACAATAGGATAATCCTCGGATCCTATCCTCGGCCGATACTCGGTTACTATCCTCGGCCGACGCTCAATGGGCAGTCTTGCGCTGATGTTAACATCCGATGCCCAGCGAGTCTTGCGCCTATACATATTCCGATCATCAGCCGATGCTCGAGGATCGGACGGCGATCATAGCCCGATGATCGACCGATCACCGTTCTTTGTATGGGTTTTTTGTTAAATTTTTTCAAAAATCGAAAAATCGTTTCATTCGAAAAATGTTAATGACTTCTGTTTTATGATAAAAATTATGAAAAATTTGTTTTTTTCCTTTTAATGCAATGATTATGTGAAATGTAACTTTTCTTGATGTAAATTACAGATAAGAAAATTAAATTTAATCAAATTTATTTTATTTCTAGTGTTACGTTTTGGGAACTACCCCACATTAATTAAAAATAAAAAATAATTTTTAATTATTTAATTTAATCCAGGTTTGGCCTCGTTAGAGTGTCTATAGACCCCTGGTGGACCGTGGTCGTCGATTATTCGATTAATTATTAATTTCTATTATTTTTCGTGATTTTAAAATATGTTCGCGCCGGTTCCAACTCCATATAATTATTATATTTATAGTGGCAGGTGAATGGATAGAAAATCGGTAGGAAATTTGAAGGAAACCCGAACTGCTGTTGAGCGCTCAGGGTTATAGAATAGGGTGGAACAGCTGATAAGCGCTCGCCCCTGGGTAGTAATAGGGCTATGGATAGGTCATAGTGTAGGTGAAAATATTGGGGTGCCAATTGGCACCCCACAATAAGGTTAAATTAATTTAGAAATAATTATGGAGTTTATTAACTCTATAGAGAACAGAGGTTCGAGCTCCATGAGCTCTCACGAAGGACTGACTATGAAGTCGTTATAAAAAATATAATAGAGCCAACAGAGTTGACAAAATGTTGACGCTGCATCTCAGGTTCCCTGTGAGAGAATCGTCGTGGTCCGGGTCTCATGCATCGTCATCTGTTTTGACTACCCGCGAGCCACGGCGACTCTCTTATCGTAACCGATTTCCGTTACATTGCGTAAAATTAATTTAATAAAAATAATTAATTTAATTTAATCAATAAAATATTACGGGAACGTAACACTAGAAATTTTTTTTTCGTCTTTTTAAGGAAGTGCCCCATTTTGCCTGCAAAAAATGAAAATTCTTTATATTCACTTTGAATATCATTAAAAAACATTTTTAACGTATTTGAGTCCCCAAAAATTTAGTATTTCCTTAAGTACCCCGTTTTGTCCCTCCCTTCCCTACTATTTATTGCTTATGGTTCGTTTTTGGCATTTTTATAATTTTCTATTCCGTATTGCATCTATACCTATAAATCAGTTTTTTTCAAGGCTTGCACAAGTCTGCTCTCAAGTTCGATAATTGCTAGTGTCCCCATTTACCGATGGGTCTTATTAAATTGCACACGCAAAAAAGAGCAGTTGAAAAATTACAGTTTCTACTGTAAATCAGGCTTTCCGGGTAAAAATCTGTAAACATTAAAGTTCAAACTGTAATTTTAGAAATTTGTTGTAGCAATAAAATCAATACAATTTTAAGCAGCAATTTTTACAGTTTAAATCGACAATATCGAGTTTGAAACTGTAATATTTGTTATTTCTGTAAAATTTACTGATAAACAATGTAATTTCTACAGTTTCAGACTCGGAGCGCTATAGTACTAATTAATACTATACGAAACTGTAATTTTTCAACTGCTCTTTTTTCCGTGCAAGTCTTATGCTAGCCTTACACAAGAATTTCGATGAAGTTATTATTCAATTCTAGGGTACAATCGGCGCCAGAAACATGTTGAATCTACCTTGCGCGGTTTGCTTAAGATCTGCTCAAGTTAAAACTGGGGGAGAGGAAGAATAGTATGAGAAGTATCGCGCGTCTTGAGCAGATCTTGAGCAAGCCATGCGCAAGTTTCTTGGGTAAGAAATGCGTCAAAAACTTTTAGCTGCGCCATGTTAGAAATATTTTCAATATTCTTCCCCACAATGCCATGAGCAAATCATGCACAATTTTTAAATCAGTTTCTCGCTACACAATCTTGCGCAAAGCACATACGTAGAAAGGAGACACTATAGTAACTATGGGTCTTGCACAAGGCTCTTATACAAGAGCACTTGCTTAAATACGTGTTACTTGGGTACAATAATTCATAAGTTTTTTAAGCTAAAAGATTTAATTTTTGTTTTTCTCTAAAAATATTTGATCAATACCAGGGTCAAAGTTATATTTTTGACCTAACATTATATAATAAAATATAACTATTGTTAAGATGAGACTTGAGATGGTTGTAAAGAAACGACTGCGCATCAATCTTTCATTCATAAAGAAAAATATATTGTTTGTGTGCATACATGTATATCATCAGCAATAAAATTGTATTAGCCAAGAATAATTCTGTGTTATGATAATTTAACACAGGTGTTTTGCAAGTTTCGCTTGTAGTTAGGATGAACAACCAGTTATTAACTGTTTATCACTAAGTGTATTATTCATATCTTAAACTTATATTTAAATAGGTAATGAATCATAAATAATTGTAATTATAGTGTTTAGTAAAATTATCGATTTTTTTTTTCTTATAAATACTATATTATTTATTGCAAATTATTGTTAAAATACAAGAAATTAGTGCTATAAGTTTCTAAGTAAAAAATAATAAATTTATTTAACACTAATGGAAGGAGATAATGCGCTAACAAATGAAACATTGTTTCGGTAATTAATAAAAAAACTTTAATTTTGTATGATTTATAAAATTATTAATTGAAAAGCCATATAAATTAATGCACAAATTTTCAAATATTATGCAGAGAAGAATGTTCGATACCACTGGAAGTATTGGATTTCATTCAAAACTTTAATCAATCTGATTTAGAATTAATTTGGCCTTGTCAAGTGAGATACTATTGGTTAAATTTACAATCATTCGTTAAAGTTGTTCGTATTTTATTAGCTTATGTTACACCTTTTGTTATAATCCTTGGTATGTATTTAAATCATTTTTAATAATATTCTAGTAAAAGTATACTGATGTAAAGTCTGAAGATGCATTATTGAATAAATATATTATTTAATAGGAGTCATACTAAATATCATATCATTTAGTATGTTAAGTAAATCGGTTAGCGACTCAGGATTATCATTATATCTTCGAGCACTTGCGATATCAGACAACGGAGCGTTAATATTTGATTATGGTGTGGGAGTTGCAAGATCAAATTTTTCAGCTTTCAATAATTTATTTATGGTAATTTGATTCAAAATAAATAGAAATACTGTTCAATCAATGATATAATTATATTAAAATAAATTATTTTTTTCAGAACAGTAAATTTCTATGTTGCATGAACTCTGTGTGTATGGAATTTTTTCAAATAACATCAACTTGGCTTGTAGTATCGTTAACATGGGCTCGTGTTACGGCAATTATTTTTCCTTTTCAAACATTTAATAAAAATCATGATCGTTTTGCAGTTATTGTTATTATTACCTTAACATGCCTTAGTCTTGCTGTTTCTCTTACCAAATTATACTGTGGAGGTGAATAATCAGAGAATTATACTTCCCTCGCGGTTTTGGAAATACTGAAATACACGGAAAAAAGAAAACAGGAATAATTGCTGTTCGAACGAGCATTTATTACATTTTCAAATAGTAACGCAGCGCTTCATAAACGAAACTGTAAAAGTTACAGTTTGGCGCCGCGCAGTAAGTTTTACATTTCAAGTATAAAATATTACAGTTTGAAAATGTATTAAGTTTACTTTCTCACACTGTAATATTTGTTGAAAATTATCAATGTATCATTCGATATGCTTCAAAACTTACAGTTTTTCTCATCAAGTTTTACTTTAAAATTTTCAAAACTTGTTTCTCAAAATAACGATATTGCCACTATGAATTGTAAATTTTACATTTTCAGTTAGTAATATCTGTGTTTATTTTCTTCAATAATCGAGTTCGAATAGTGACACGATTCAACATTATACCCTTGATAATTAATTTCAATTGAGAGAATAGATGAGAATATCCTATGGTAACCAAAAATAAAAAAAAAATAAATTATTACCACACTTTCACATTTCTTTTTGAATTGAAAGCAATTGAAATCAATATAAAATAAGAAAACAAAAATAACATTGTTAGTAAACAAGCGAATTGTATAAAAAATTTGTTTACCCGATGAAAAAAGATTTTATAGATCTGTGTACAGTTATATATGAATTATATACAATTGGATAGAGGTAATACATAATTATAAAAGATTTTTATATAGTTATATACAATTATACACAATCGTATATAATTCTATATAAAAATGCAAAAAAACAATAATAAAATTGTATACAAATGTATATATTTGTATACAATTATATAGAATTGTATATAATTATATATAATCTATACGAAAATGGTATATGATTATATTAAAATTATATACAAATAAGATATAATTATGCATGAATGTATACAAATGGATAGGACCATTTTTTCTATCCAATTTATATATAATTTTATACAATTGTATAAAATCTTTTTTCATCGGGTACTTACCAAAAATAATCATTCAACTATTAAAATTCGCAATATTAGAAGACTTTGCACTGTACTAGACGACACCACGTGGAATAATAACTTCACATGAGACACCCGTGAAACAGAAGACTCTTATTGCTATAACCTCTAATATTGAGGCATGGGTTTTGGCTAAATGCAACGTGCACTCACATATACTATTTAAAAAATATTTACTGAATTTTCATTTTATTTTTACATTTTCAATAGTAAAAGTTCGTGATTGCTAAGGCATTGATGATACTTGACAAAGAAATTTTAAAAATTACAGTGTGAGATGTAATAGTTCCATTTTCTACATTAAGGTTCATAATTGAATGCCCATACTGTAAATCTTCTCGAACCACTCAACAAATTTTCTTATTTGATACTTTAATTTTTACACAACGGCTAACATGTAATTTTTACAGTTTTAAAGAGGAATAAATGAGTTTAAAAGAAGCAAACTTTCTGTGAGCAAAAGGTAATAATTATTTTACATTTTGTTGTGTACGATTTACATTTTCAAACTGTAAATATTACTGTTTAATTTGCAACTAATTTTTTACAGGATAAAATTTAAAAATTACAGTATACATTTTAACTTTTGTAATTTTTAATATGACATGCATGTTTTTACATTTTATTCTTTAACTATTCCATTTTTCTTTTTTCCGTGTAATACCAGAGTTATAGAATTTTCCATTATATCAGCCTAAATCTGGCAAAATTGCAGGATAATTACGGTATTAGTATAAAAAAATACAATTTTATTATGATAAAATTATCGTATTATTACGGTTTTTATATAGAATTTTTCCGGTAAAAGTTCGGCAATTTTATAGTAATTTTACGGTAACATTCTGGTAAATTTACAGTTCAAGTTCAGTAAATATATTGCATAACTACAGTACAAAAAACTGGCCAATCTCACCATGATAATACCAAATTATATCGGCGAATTTACGGTATGAGCATAAGTGCCGAATATTTACGGCATTCTCTAAACCGTGAGGGTTTGTAACTCATATTATTCTTTACATTGATTACTTATTATATATAATTTATTTCAGGATACGAATCTGACAGCGTATTTGAATATGTAACTTGTCAAAAAATAATAATCCCATGGGGAACCCCGTTGTATTTTTATATAGCTTTTTGTACATGGCTTCCTTTACTTTTTGTTTTTATTGGAAATGTATTACTCATATTTCATATGAGAAAGTCTGAAGTTATTCACGTACAATTAACTGGTAAACACTTTTATGATTTGATAATCCTCCACTGAGAGAACTCTCAGTAGTTGCCATAACTACACGGAAAAAAATAATCGGTAGCGTCTACCGATTAATTTTCGGTAACCGCTACCGAAAAAATCGGTAGCAGTTACCGATTTTTTTTCGGTAGACGCTACCGATTATTTCGGTAACTGTTACCGATTTTTTCAGTATCAGTGTATGTGCGTCCGTGTGTGTGGGTCCGAAAGTGTGTGTATGTGTGTGTGTGAACGTGTGTGTGCAAACTTTTTTTATATTTGATAAAATTTTCAAAGTTAATACTATGTGCGGACGCAGTTTACTCCATTTTTACACCAGTATAGCTCTGCATTTACATTGATTTAACACCGCCGAATTAAGCCTCTTACACCGGTATTATTTCATTTTAACACCGCATGGAGATATTGTAAAAAGAGCGGCGTTAAAAATGAATTAAATTTTTCCAATTACAGGTGTCGAATTACAGGTAAAAAAATTTTTTTTTACTATTTAAATTTTTTTGCACGCAGTTGCTTCCGTTAGTACTGCCTGCTCCGACTATCACTCGATAGATGTCGTAGTTTTCAGCTGGTCCATTTTGCCCCAGGAGTCATACGTAGGGTCAAAAATGCAGAAATATACTGATTTATTTTTAAGTTGACAATAGAAATATGAAAAAATAAATTTTTCGTAATTTTCAGCTGGTCCATTTTGCCCCAGGTGGCATATGTAGGGTCAAAAATGCAGAAATATATTGATTTATTTTTAAGTTGACGATAAAAATATAGAAAAAGAATTTTTTCGTAATATTCAGCTGGTTCATATTGCCCCAGGTGTCATACGCAGGGTCAAAAATGCACATATATATCAGATTTATAGTAATTAAATGTAAAAAAGAATTTTTCTGAAACTGTTCAGTAGAACCGAAATAATCGGTTGTAGCTACCGATTATTTCGGTAGCGGTTACCGATTTTTTTTCGGTAGACGCTACCGATTATTTCGGTAACAGTTACCGAAACAATCGGTAACCGCTACCGAAATAATCGGTACCCGCTACCGATTATTTTTCGGTAGCGGCTACCGATCGCCAATCGGTAGCCGCTACCGATTATTTTTTTCCGTGTAAAAAGAGACAACTATTTTAATTTAGTTGGTGTAACGAATTCAAATAGTTATTGTAACTATTTATTAATCAGATGACTTTAAAAAAATAGTTGAAGTAACTAAAATTATTTTGTTATTTATTTTTAGTTTTTTCTACAATGAAAGTTTAGTAGTCACAACAAATACTAACTAGTTGAATCAAATATTATTTGGTATTCAATCTAACTAAAAAAAATCGAAGCAGCAACTATATATTTTTAACTATTTCGAAATAGTTGATTCAGCGATTTTTTTAAAGTTGTATCCGTATATCACTATATTTTTGCTATTGATGTAACAATTTTAGATAGTAGTAGTAAAACATTTTACATGGTTGTATCTAACTATTTTTATTTAGTTGGTGTAACTAATTAAAATAGTTATGATAATTATTTATTGTTCAGATGCCTTAAAAAAAATAATTGAAATGACTAAAATTAGTTTGTTATTTATATTTAGTTATCGCTACAATAAAAGTTTAGTGGTTACAACAAATACTAACTAGTTAAATCAAATATTATTTGGTACTTAATCAAACTAAAATCGGGACTTAGAAAAAATTTCGGGGTTAAAATAATACATTATTTCGATATGATCTACATATAAATCGTTAAATTTGCGTTTGACAAGTATTGTTACTGTTATTATTTTTAATTTTTTTTGAGCACCGAAATCTTTTCAGTCCCGAAACTTAAAATTTTTCTAAGTCTGAAAAGTCTAAATTGTTCTAAGTTTCTGAGCCCAAAATTTATAAGACAAAAAAATTTAACCAAAATTTATGTACGTCAGTCGATACCGAGTTTCGTGACATGAACTTCTGTTTTATAATCGAATTTTTTTTTTTTAGTGTCATATGTGAATTTTTTCAAGTCCTGAAGGTTAATTTGTGAGCGAAAACAATGGTTGTCGTAATTAAATTAATTTTGTTGCTGTAACGAAGTGAGTACTTGTAGGCTTGGCTTATAAGTTAACTAAGGTCTATGACTACTCATCGGCCGTTTGGCGTAGCGGTACATCGTCGGTCTTGCGTGCGTAGGGTATTAGGTTCGAATCCTTCTTAGGGCGACTGCGAAATAATTATTTAAGAAGCATGCTGTGGAAAAGGTCTTATAAATTCTCATAAAAAATTGAAAAATTTCTATCAGAACCAATAAGATTCGAAAACGTCTATGAGGTGTGAAAAAATTTCTCATAGATCTTTTTTATGAGACTTTATAAGATACAGATATCAATATTTTTGTATGAGGCATTACATTGTATATGTCTATGAGAATAAATAAGATTTCTTAAACTATGAGATTCTGTGAGTGAAATGTTGTAAAAAAGTTATGATTATGAATAAGTCTCATCACTTTTATAAGTTTGTATAAGTTTATCCTAATGTATTTTCAATAAGAATCAATCCAGTAAATTCTTATGGTAAAATACTTATAAATTCTCATCAAGAAATTTTGTTTTGTTGAAATTTGAAGAATTTATAAGTTTTAATAAGATTTATCTTTCGGGACAAACCTTTTTGGGCATCATAAAATACTAATAATATTTTATGAGAAAATCCGAAACGTATTTTTTTTAGTATTTTTATGAGACTAAATGACGAATGTCATGGACAAATGCAGATGGTTTTCTGATAAAAATTTTATAAGATTTTATTAGAAAACTCTGATTTAATAAACTGATAGAAACTGAAAAGTCTTGAATATGCTTAAAGAATGATATGATGTTACTATTGCAATTTTGAAGTTTTACTGAGAACGCAATTTTCTGAGAAATATCATTTAGCATTTCCTTGTAGAAACGACTTCATAACTTTCAATTTAATTTTTCAAAAATTTCAACAAAAATTCGAAACTTTCTAAATTATGGTAGGTAAATGACTTTATGAGCTTAAACTTTCATAATTGTTTTATTAATTTTGAATTGTATATTTTTAAGAATTGATGATATTTTTTAGGTTGTAAGGTGGTACAATTTAAGTAACAGCCGAAATTGGATAACTGGTATAATAAATAAGATAAAAGACCTAGTAGCTAATCAGGAACCAGTACCCGCTCACTCCATTAATTGTATATCTATATTTAGATATTTCTATGAAAAATAGATGTAGTGATTAGGTACTGGTTCCCGATTGGCTACTGGGTCTATTATTATAAGCTTTTTCCATTCCATAAGTTCAAGTTGATTGAAATTAATTTTTGGAAAGTATTGAAAAAGTCAATTTTCAAGATTTTCTGAGTCATGTTGATTACAAAATCGTAAAATAATTTTTTTTTAATTATGAAAATTATAGGTTTAAAGAGACTTGTCTCATAAAGTAGCATTATAATAAATATTTATCATTTTTATAGAAAAAATTCGAATCAATTCGTTTTAATATTTTTATAAGACCGAATAAGGATTTACTCCGTCAAAAACTTTATTTCTCTTATGAATTGTATAAGACATAATGTATAAAGTTATTACTGAATTTACTTATAAAATCTTAAAAATAACAAAAGTTGCTTAAGCCAAGAGAAAAAATTTCTTGGGAGAAAAGATCGATATGGAGAAGGGGAAAGTCACCGGTGCTAGGCAGCAGCAGCGGGAGTAGTTCGGTGCTCGCCACGAGATCGCGCCTACGATTTGTAGTGTCCCTGATAAGACATTTATTTCAGAAGTGTTATATTCCAAATTTGAATACGGTTTTGTTCGAGTACTCCTCTGTCATTTGACAGGGTGACAAGTATTATAGTATATCCTATAATACATCATGACTTTAATATTTAATATTAATGTTTACTTGAGTAATTTTTGATGAATAAATAAACTGACTCGATTTCATTGGTTTTTCGGGAATAGATGCTGAGGATTTTCCGCGTAAATACTCATACAAATAATCTTGAGTATACATAATAAAAACTTTTTGAATTCATGCTAAAAAATTCAATAATTTAGCATATAAGCCTTAATCAATACTAAAGAAAGTATAACTTAATCAATCTCATAAATTTTTTCGTTACTATATGGAAAAATTTGTACTCACATTCATTAATCAGTATCAAATCTTATATGATTACTTCAGAAATCGTCTTATACAATCTTATTCATTTTCAAAATCTACGCAATTGTAAACTTTACATTTTTCGAAAACTTATAAATACTTATAATCACAAAATTACAGCTTCTGTTTCTTATAGATTCTGATCATTTATATGAGAATTTTAAGAAAAATTTTTTTTTGATGCACCATCTATGAGAAAATAATTGTATAAGAATTTTTGAGATTTTTCGCGGTCAAATACTGATCGTTTTCTCATAGCCAATTTTTTTTATGAGATTTTATAAGACCTTTTCCACAGGGATAGGAAGGTTGTTAAACTTATAAGTTTAAGTGCGTGTGTCAAATAAATTTGACCAAAATATACATAAGCAACCTCTCATAAAAAAAAAAAAAAAAAATCATAAAAAATGAAATAAACTTAAAAGCCTCGAAAAAAAAAAATAACCCAACAAATCATTAAAACTAACAATGTAAACAAAAAATAATTTTTTTTCCTTAAAATCCACTAAATTTCCATGGAAACAACAACTAAGTTTTTTTTGTTAGATCAAGTATAATTTCATCATACTGATAAATGAAAATTAGTTGTCCTCACAACTACATATATGTGGTTAGCCGTACTATCCTACTTTAGTTACTGTAGCTAAATATTATTTGTGTAAATAATTATGAAATAATGTTAATATTCACTATTATTTTATAGTTTTAGCAACTTTAAAAATTTCGTTATGTTTAGTAAAAAATCTCAGTTGATTTAACGATTAGAGTTTAGTTCTTTGAATGACTTCTCTGAATTGAACATAACTACTTTTAGTCAGTTACATTAACAATTAAACCGTTGAATTAACTACTAAATAGTTACTGTAACTAAATTTAATTGTTATATTAACTAAAATTGATTTGTTATTGTAACTAAGAAAAAAAATTTGTATCCGTATATCACTATTTTTTTGTAGTTGCAGTTACTGATTTTTTCTCTCAGCGTCAAAAAACTAAAAATAATCGAAAATTAATTTTTGCGTCGGAAGTTCAATTTCACTGATCCTCTTCTAAAAAGTTGATGACCGGATGTCGTATCGTTTTACGTCACTTCTGTGACTACTTTATTCGGCTGTTGATTGGTCGACTGAGATAGTGACGGGATTTTTGAAAAAATGAAGGCGAGCGAAGCGAGCATGTTATGTCTAGTTAGCAAGCCTAATTCGATATAATTATCACCACAATATAAACATAGTAACTACTATTAAAAATTTATAGATTTAGCTGCTATATTAGTTTAGCGTCTTTAATTATTTCAACAATGATAAATTCAAAAAATTAATTTTTTTTTTCTTTACTTTTATTCTGAATTCAAGTGAAGTAATTACTTTTATACTGCTTTAACATATTAATATCATACCTACATGCTCGCACTTTTCTCTGAGAATTGGATTTTCGCCACTACTCTACGAAGGATTCGAACCTAACACTTAACACACTAAACGCTCGAGAGACCAACGATAATACCGCTATGCTACAGAACCAGTTAAAAAATTTCAGTTCAACTGTGCTTCTAATGCTTTATTTCCATATTTAATTTTAATATCCTATTAGTTTTAAAATATTTTACAAATATTTCCGAACGGGAATATTTTTAGGGTAGGGGAGAGTGGGGTCAATTGAACCAAGGGACAATTGAACCAGTAAGCTTAAAAAATCGAAAAAAATATAAAAATGAGTCGTCCTCTTGGAATTATATTTTAATACACTAAACCTTAGTCTGATCAAAATTTTGAACCAATATGATGATTTAAATTTAAAAAATTCGAGTTTTTGTGTTTTTAGGTATCTAAATTTTGATTTCAGCTCTTGACAAATTGTTTAATAATTTTTTAATTTTCAAATGAAATCTTAAAATTTTTTTTGTAATACCTTCTTACATATATTAGTCATAAATTTTTAGCTTTACTTCTAGTAAAATAGTTCTTGAATATTTTTTTTTTAAACTAATTATTTCAATAAAATCATATGGGGTCAATTGAACCAGTACTCTCGGGGACGGTTGAACCACACGAATCACACTGTGAGCATCAGACATGCACGCGCATCTTGACAGAATGTGAAAACAAGCTAAACTAACCTAGAAAAAAAATAATTATATTGATACAAGTTTTAAAAGTGATTGTTATAACATATAATGTTATATAAAATAATCAACATGATTAGAAGTTTTGTAATTTTAGTTTCAAGCTGTAATGAATAGTAAATTATTCATTAAAGTCATTCATTTATAGTTCAATACTCTTGATTCAACAGTCCCCGACTAGTGGTTCAATTGCCCCCGCAAAGGGGACAATTAAACCATTTGATGCAGTTGTATAATTTCGTATTTATTGAAAATTTGCATCATTCGTTAAGTTACGTGCTTATGAGAAATGATAGTCTATACAATAAATTATAATTTTGTAAAAAAAAAAGTATCATTTTGCTTTTATTCATATAAAAAAAAAATGTCAAAGTATTTTTGGTTCAATTGACCCCACTCTCCCCTATGTCAATATTTGTGAAAAAAAATTTTTTAAATATTTCTAAGAAATATTTCTGAAAAAAATATTCAAAATAAGTAAAAAAAATCTGGGCAACGGTTGGCCCTGCGGGCCAGCCCCAAAACTTCCCGCTGTTTTCGACCTCAAAGAGCTCGAAAACATTAGTGTAAATATATTTTCGAGCTCTTCGAGCTCGAAAATGCTATCGCATGCGATTGTTTTTTTACGATCTTCTCAAGCTCTAACAAGTTGCCTGTTATGCTGAAGTTTGAAAATTTAAGAATCAAGAATTGTTAATCAAGCGGTTTTTAAAATTAAATCCCTTATTATGTTCAATAAAATAAGTGTATTCAGGCAGAAATCAATGCCAGGGATTCAAATCAAGATTTAAATGAGTTTTGACTCATGTGAGAAACAATCAAATATGAAATATCCGAGAAAAATATTGAAAACTACGTTTCATCGATTTCATTGTTGGTAGTATGATTTAAACTAAAAACCAAGTTCGATGACATTATGAATCGAAAGTAACCATATAAAGGATGAGTTGGTATGACTTCAGACACATTTTAGTAGGTTATATTATGATTTATCCGGGAAAAATAACATAAAATGTTATTTTTTAACTTTTCAACGCCGATATCTTTCGAACTAATTGATCGATTTTGACGTTTGAGGTGGCAATCGGCGCGTTTTATTGAATTCTAGAGCTGATTAAAATTTGAAATCGATCGCGTCAGTCGTTTCGAAAAAACCGTTTTTCACCATTTCTTTCTCCCGCGATAACTCTCGAACGAATTATCCGATTTTGATGTTTGAGGTGGCAATCGACGCGTTTTTTTGAGTACTAAAGCTGATTAGATTTTGAAGTCGATCGTATGAGTCGTTTCTCAGAAATCAATGAAAAACTAAAAAAAAAAATTTTTTTTTAACTTCCCGCTAAGAAAATCGACGATTTTCGAAAATTTCGGAAAGTTATTGTTTTCACCCCGATTTTCGAAAATCGAGTTTTCATCAGATGTCGACGTTTTGAGGTCCTAGGAAGCTATTCTGACTATTTTCAGAATGATGTCCGAGTGTGTGAATGTGTGTGTGTGTGTGTGTGTGTGTGTGTGTGTGTGTGTGTGTGTGTGTATGTATGTAAACTCTTTGTAACTTTTGAACTAATTAACCGATTTGGATGTTAAAGGCGGCGATTGAAAGAGCTAGTTGGCCATCAACTTTTCTGAAAATTTCAGATCATTTGATCAAATAGACTCGAAAATATCTGCGAATTACGAAAAAAAAAAAATTTTTATTTTTAGTTTTTTATTGATTTCTTAGAAACGATTTATACGATCGATATCAAAATCTAATCAGCTCTAGAATTCAATAAAACGCGCCGATTGCCACCTCAAACGTCAAAATCGATCAATTAGTTCGAAAGATATCGGCGTTGAAAAATTAAAAAAATAACATTTTATGTTATTTTTCCCGTATAAATCATAATATAACCTACTAAAATGTGTCTAAAGTCATACCAACTCATCCTTCATATGGTTACTTTCGATTCATAATGTCATCGAACTTGGTTTTTAGTTTAAATCATACTACCAACAATGAAATCGATAAAACGTAGTTTTCAATATTTTTCTCGGATATTTCATATTTGATTGTTTCTCACATGAGTCAAAACTCATTTAAATCTTGATTTGAATCCCTGGCATTGATTTCTGCCTGAATACACTTATTTTATTGAACATAATCAGGGATTAAATTTTAAAAACCGCTTCGTTAACAATTCTTGATTCTTAAATTTTCAAACTTTAGCATAACAGGCAACTTGTTAGAGCTTGAGAAGATCGTAAAAAAACAATCGCATGTGATAGCATTTTCGAGCTCGAAGAGCTCGAAAATATGTCTACTAGGGTGGGTCAAAAAAATCGAATAATTTATTTTTGACTTTATACTCTGAAAAATCGGTTCGTAGACACCTAAAAAGAATTTTCTCCAAGTATGAGCTCTTAATTATAACGGAAAGTTCCTCCGCTTTGCGGGTTTCTATTTTTTTCGAACCATCAGATAAAGCAGTTTATATCTCGCTTCCAACTGCTTGGAAAAATATTCCGTGATATAGACTTTGTAAGAAATTGAATGCTCTACAAAAAAGGTCTCTTATGATTTTTACAAAAACCCAACCGATTAAAAGATATTCATAGTTGAAGTTTGGCTATTTTAAGGAAAATATTCGTTTTTATTATGAATTTTATGAGTCGATGAAAAAAAATAATTTCGAATTGCGGAACTCATGATTTTGTAGGAAATTTACTGCTCTACAATAATGGTCTCCTATGATTTTTCGATTAAGTGAAGCCGTTACGAGATATCCATCGTCAAACATTAACAAATATCAATATTTCCAGTTTTTGATCGATAATTCGATAAATTTCAATTTAAATTATTAGTTTCAGGAAAATTTACATAAATTTGAGTTTCGATGGATAAAGAAATGTTATAAACAATTTTTTTAATATTGTTTTCAGTCTTGAGCTTGTTTGATTGTATTAAAACAAGAAATTAGAGCATTTTTTTCGACATATAGCCAATGATTATGATAAAAAACGAAGAACAATTCCAGTACTTAGTGCAAGTTGTCAAAGAACATCAAAAAACATACCCAAATTGTAATAAGGGAAATTATTTATAGGAATAGCGTACTGTTATGTTACAAATATTGGCAATTATATTGCAATTGATAATTCAATAAAAAAAGTTAAATACTGGTTGTTTTTCACTCATCGATTCAATACTTTTCATATTAAATTTGACAAAGAAATGTGTCATTCACTTTAAATTGAACTAATCATTGGCTATATGACGAAAAAATGCTCTAATTTCTTGTTTTAATACAATCAAACAAGCTCAAGACTGAGAACAATATTAAAAAAATTGTTTATAACATTTCTTTATCCATCGAAACTCAAATTTATGTAAATTTTCCTGAAACTAATAATTTAAATTAAAATTTATCGAATTATTGATCAAAAACTGGAAATATTGATATTTGTTAATGTTTAACGATGGATATCTCGTAACGGCTTCACTTAATCGAAAAGTCATAGGAGACCATTATTGTAGAGCAGTAAATTTCCTACAAAATCATGAGTTTCGCAATTCGAAATAATTTTTTTTCATCGACTTATAAAATTCATAATAAAATCGAATATTTTCCTTAAAATAGCCAAACTTCAACTATGAATATCTTTTAATCGGTTGGGTTTTTGTAAAAATCATAAGAGACCTTTTTTGTAGAGCATTCAATTTCTTACAAAGTCTGTATCACGGAATATTTTTCCAAGCAGTTGGAAGCGAGACATAAACTGCTTTATCTGATGGTTCGAAAAAAATAGAAACCCGCAAAGCGGAGAACCTTCCCGTTATGATTAAGAGCTCATACTTGGAGAAAATTCTTTTTAGGTGTCTACGAACCTATTGTTCAGAGTATAAAGTCAAAAATAAATTATTCGATTTTTTTGACCCACCCTAATATCTACACTAATGTTTTCGAGCTCTTTGAGATCGAAAACACCCGACTAGAATTTTTCATAAGGACCTGACAAGGTCCTCATCAGGTTAACCTTATTTCAAATAAGGTCCCGATCGGGGTATCCTGACGAGGATCCTGATGTGGATGTAACGCTTAAGACCCATGAGGTCCTTATCGGGATTGCCTTATAAGGTCCTTATTAGGATATCCTCATCAAATCCTTATCAGGATTACCTTATCAGGTCCTTACCAGGATATCCTCATCAAATCCTTATCAGGATTACCTTCTTAGTAATTATTTAAAAAAAAAAATTAAATTGCAAAAAAAAATAAGAGAATTTTAATTCGATTGAGAATGTTATCTATTGTACTAAGAGCACTGATTAGAGAAAGTAAACATAGTTTTTATTGATGAAAAAATCCCGATGACTGCTGGGCTCGGACCTGCGTCCTTCCGATTCAAAGTCCTCGATGCTATCCACTGCGCCGACATACATATGTGATCTCGGAAGTGTCAATATAATATACATTGTGATGTCAAAGAATAACTGATAAAGAAGTAAAAAATCCGTGCTGCAATGATCGACGTGATTTTTCTACAATATTCTTTTGTACTTTGTTTAATTTTTAGTCTGTAAATAAAATACTTGAAGGAATAGGATATTTTGTTTTTTGAATAAGGATATCCTGATGAGGTCCTGATCAGGAACTTGTCAGGTTGACCCGATGAAAAATAACTTTTTTTTTTAAAAGGATATTTTGACGAGGTCCTGATCAAGAACTTGTCAGGTCGACCCGATGGCAAATCCCTTTTTTTTCGAACAAGGATATCCTGATGAGGTCCTGGCAAGGAACTTGTCGGGTCGACCCGATGGCAAATAACTTTTTTTTAAACAAGAAGTTCCTGACGAAGTCCAAATAAGGAACTCGTCGGGTTGACCTGATGGCAAATAACTTTTTTTTGAATAAGGATATCCTGATATGGTCCTGATCAGGAACTTGTCAGGTTGACCCGATGACAAATAACTTTTTTTTTTAAAAGGATATTCTGACGAGGTCCTGATCAAGAACTTGTCAGGTCGACCCGATGGCAAATCCCTTTTTTTTCGAACAAGGATATCCTGATGAGGTCCTGGCAAGGAACTCGTCGGGTTGACCCGATGGCAAATAACTTTTTTTTGAATAAGGATATCCTGAGGAAGTCCTAATAAGGAACTCGTCGGGTTGACCTGATGGCAAATAACTTTTTTTTGAATAAGGATATCCTGATGAGGTCCTGGCAAGGATCTTGTCGGGTTGACCCGATCGCAAATAACTTTTTTTTTAATAAAGAGTTCCTGATGAGGTCCTAATAAGGAACTCGTCAGGTTGACCCGATGGCAAATAACTTTATTTTGAGTAAGAATATCCTGATAAGGTCTTGATCAGGAACTCGTCAGGTTAACCCGATGGCAAATAACTTTTTTTTGGATCAAGATATCCCGATGAGGTCCTGATCAGGAACTCGTCAGGATGACCCGATGGCAAATAACTTTGTTTTAAATAAGGAGTTCCTGATGGGGTCCTTATAAGGAACTCGTCGGGTTGACCCGATGGCAAATACCTTTTTTTTAAACAAGAAGTTCCTGACGAAGTCCAAATAAGGAACTCGTCGGGTTGACCTGATGGCAAATAACTTTTTTTTGAATAAGGATATCCTGATATGGTCCTGATCAGGAACTTGTCAGGTTGACCCGATGACAAATAACTTTTTTTTTTAAAAGGATATTCTGACGAGGTCCTGATCAAGAACTTGTCAGGTTGACCCGATGGCAAATCCCTTTTTTTTCGAACAAGGATATCCTGATGAGGTCCTGGCAAGGAACTCGTCGGGTTGACCCGATGGCAAATAACTTTTTTTTGAATAAGGATATCCTGAGGAAGTCCTAATAAGGAACTCGTCCGGTTGACCTGATGGCAAATAACTTTTTTTTGAATAAGGATATCCTGATGAGGTCCTGGCAAGGATCTTGTCGGGTTGACCCGATCGCAAATAACTTTTTTTTTAATAAAGAGTTCCTGATGAGGTCCTAATAAGGAACTCGTCAGGTTGACCCGATGGCAAATAACTTTATTTTGAGTAAGGATATCCTGATAAGGTCCTGATCAGGAACTCGTCAGGTTAACCCGATGGCAAATAACTTTTTTTTGGATCAAGATATCCCGATGAGGTCCTGATCAGGAACTCGTCAGGATGACCCGATGGCAAATAACTTTGTTTTAAATAAGGAGTTCCTGATGAGGTCCTTATAAGGAACTCGTCGGGTTGACCCGATGGCAAATAACTTTTTTTTGAATAAGGATATCCCGATGAGGTCCTGATCAGGAACTCGTCATGATGACCCGATGGCAAATAACTTATTTTTAAATAAGGAGTTCCTGATGAGGTCCTAATAAGGAACTCGTCGCGTTGACCCGATGGCAAATAACTTTTTTTTGATTAAGGATATCCTGATGAGGTCCTGGCAAGGATCTTGTCGGGTTGACCCGATCGCAAATAACTTTTTTTTTAATAAAGAGTTCCTGATGAGGTTCTAATAAGGAACTCGTCAGGTTGACCCGATGGCAAATAACTTTATTTTGAGTAAGGATATCCTGATAAGGTCCTGATCAGGAACTCGTCAGGTTAACCCGATGGCAAATAACTTTTTTTTGAATCAAGATATCCCGATGAGGTCCTGATCAGGAACTCGTCAGGATGACCCGATGGCAAATAACTTTGTTTTAAATAAGGAGTTCCTGATGAGGTCCTAATAAGGAACTCGTCGGGTTGACCTGATGGCAAATAACTTTTTTTTGAATAAGGATATCCTGATGAGGTCCTGGCAAGGATCTTGTCGGGTTGACCCGATCGCAAATAACTTTTTTTTTAATAAAGAGTTCCTGATGAGGTCCTAATAAGGAACTCGTCAGGTTGACCCGATGGCAAATAACTTTATTTTGAGTAAGGATATCCTGATAAGGTCCTGATCAGGAACTCGTCAGGATGACCCGATGGCAAATAACTTTGTTTTAAATAAGGAGTTCCTGATGAGGTCCTTATAAGGAACTCGTCGGGTTGACCCGATGGCAAATAAATTTTTTTTGAATAAGGATATCCCGATGAGGTCCTGATCAGGAACTCGTCAGAATGACCCGATGGCAAATAACTTATTTTTAAATAAGGAGTTCCTGATGAGGTCCTAATAAGGAACTCGTCGCGTTGACCCGATGGCAAATAACTTTTTTTTGATTAAGGATATCCTGATAAGTTCCTGATGAGGAACTCGTCAGGATGACCCAATGGCAAATACCTTTTTTTTGAATAAGGATATCCCGATGAGGTCCTGACAAGGAACTTGTCAGGTTTGCCCTAATAAGGCAAACCTTATATTAACCTGATAAGGTCCTTATGGTACTTCAGGCAAATCAGGAAGAAATTCTAGTCGGAGAGTTTACTTCCTAAGATCGACTGTCTAAATAGGCACAAAAAAGGCTTACTAATCTAAGAAAAAGATTAATACTACACTAACGCAAAAAATTGAAGGAACAGAAAAATTTAATAAATTTTTTAGTAGTTATTGGAAGGTTGTAACTTTGTGAAAAATAATCGTATCGAGATATAAAAAAAAATTTTATAGCTTGAAATCTCTAGTTTCGGTGGATTTTTATCCAAATTCTTTAAAAAGTCTGGTTATTACGCTAACATGAGAAATACCGCGAGACAAAAAATTTCTAAATTTTTTTTTTTTTCCAAAGAGCCCACGGACCGTGGAAAAATTTTGTGAACTAAACCAATGTATAGGTAGTATGGCAAATTTATTCAGCTTCCCTTTGGTTTTTTTTTTAACCTCGTAGGACAATTTGTCGCAGGGATATCAGCGTTCTTACAAAAAATGATCCTTCTGGCTTTGATCATCGATATTTCAGGTACCAATGATTGCACAGTAAATTTGAGGCCGGCGTTGAAAACGTGAATAAATTCTCTACAAGACCCGTTCATTATTTTTTGAAAAAAACAATTTTTTTAATTTTTGACATTCTTTAGAAGTAAGTACAAAAAAATGACTTTTTTTTTGGTTTCTCAGTAAATCAACCGCTACACTGTAAATATCGATGAAAAGACTAATGTTGCCAGAGACTTTTATAGCTTAATGTATCCCTAATAACCCCTTAAATTTTCAAATTTATCTATCGAACCCTTATTTGGAAATGATCGATCAAAGTTTTGCTAAACAATTAAAAGAACAAAAATCAAAGAAATTGAACCTTGATTTTGGGGACGAAAATTTTTTTTTTAACTTTTTTGAAAATTTTTCGTTTTCTTTTCTCTTCTCCTCACATTCACTGAATAACTAATGCAAAAATGAAAGAAAAGTAAAAAAAAATTATTTTTTCATTTTGATTATGATCACACAATTGAAGGAACAAAACTTGTTCCTTTAGTTGTTTAACAAAACTTTGAACGATCGCCCCCAAAAACGGCTCCATAGTATAACCGGGCAGTGTTGGTACGACGTGAGAGTGCGGCTCTCTCGCTGTCTCCGTCTGGTTTTGGTCTTTCTCTCTCCCTCTCGTTACAACCCGATTGCTGAGTTCAGCTGAGTTAGGAGCTAGACCACAAGGGATGATCTCGCGCAGCAGGTGACCGTGAATTGGTCATTTGCGCATAATTAGGTAGGGGTCATCAGAGGTTGTGACCAGAGGCAGTTGAACCTGAATCGTCACTCAAGTTCAAGTGATCATTGTGGCCATCACGCTTAAATAAGAACTTAAATCTAATTACTCTATATCAATTCTCTTTATAAATAAAATTTGAGTGGTACTTGGGAAAACCCAATCGAAAACTTTGGGCAGTGTTGCTTCAAGTGTCCTGATTTGTTCGAAGCCGAGGAACCTGAGGAAGTTATCAACGAGCTCTGGGAAGATGAACCGACGCCCGATTCCACCTGTACGTCGTCTATACTAAACCAGATAAGACTTATAATCAATTTCTCACATATATAAAATTTTACTCTCTCTCTCTCTTCAACGAGATATTTAGTTAATATTTAATATTTATTTTAATTTAATTTAACTTATAAGTAAAGGGGATTCTTGTATATATACTTGGGCTTGGTTAAATAAAATTTGTTATATATAATTTAATTCGAGTCTCTTTATAAGTAATTTCTTTTCATCACCAACGTCGTCTAGAATAAGTTATAAACAATTTCGCCACGTGTCCGGTCAGAACGAGTCGACCCACTCCTGAGATATTTTCCCGTACCAGAACCAGCTTTACAATAATTAACAATTATATTGAAATTTAATAATTTATTATTAATTAAATTAATTATTCGGGAAAATTTAGTAACAGTGGTTCGTGGCTATTGGACACGAAATAGCCAGGGCCCACCGTTATATTTGGCGCCCAACTCGTGTTCCTCGTTCTGAAAATTCTAGACCTGGTGATAATGATAAATTAAATTTGAAATTTTTTTTTTTTTTTTTTGGGAAAAATTGAATTAATTTATTTTACTGTTGAAGAGAGAAATACTGTAATTGTATATTGTGTTATATTGTACTTATCATATTGGTTGTCCAAACTACTTAAGTAATATATCTGAAGTGATAAAGATTTTAAAATAATAATTTGCTAAAATACATAAAATATATAAAACATAAAATAATTCGTTCAATGAAAAAATAAAATATATAAAAAGTCCAAATTTAAGTTGTAATAGTAAAAGTAAAAATCGATAAATTCCGGTGGCATCGTGTAAATCAAGACAAAGCCATTGGCTTACGTGCTGATCGCATGCGTTACTCATAACACAAATAATAAGTATCATATTAAGTTGCTACTAGTTTCTTGGTAAATTCTTTGTGGAAAAATTGAACTAAAATAAGTAATAATTAAATAAATTTAGTCAAATAAAATTTATTTTTTCAAGACTAACAGTGACAGTAATTTTTTCGTTGATTGAAATTAAATAATAAAAGTAAATTCTGTAGTAAAATTACAAGTTAAATTTATAATAAAATAATTACGGATAATTTTAAATTACTTTGATTTAAAATAAACCACCGTTTGGATTGAGAAAAATTTACTAAGCGAATGAGTCATTGTAATAAAACTGCTTAATAAAAGTAATATTTAATTAATTTCAAATATTTTGCTCACTAGACTTAAGTCTAAGTAATAATTAAATAAATCGCTGAAATAAAGTTCAAGTAAAGTAAATAATTATAAACTAAATAAAGTAAAATAAAAATTCGTGGCTTAAAATTTTAAGCATTGTAAAGAATTTCGTTATCGAAAGCAATTAAATTATAATAAAATTTATGGTTTAATATTTAAATCATTGTAATAAATTTATAATAAAAGAGAATATTTATAATTTTACAAAGACTGTCATTGTTAGGGATTAAAGTAGCTATAGCTGACGTCACTTAGTAGCAAAAGTAAATCGTTAATCCGGAAACAAATAAATGTATTTTATTTTAGTAATTGACAAAAGAATATATTTTAAGTTATTTGAAATTTGTATCCGGTAATTAAAATTTATCCAAATTTAAGTATTATTGGGACTCGTAAGCTGTTTATCATATACCAGCTATTGTTGATAATAAATTTAATTTAAGTCCCAATAATTGGTAAAATATATTATGAGTAACACTCGACCACCGACGCGTCAAAAATTCCAAGCGTACGGTTCAACAGTGGTAGGCGGGAAAGTGAGGAAGTAATTTTTGAAGGAGTTGGATCTTCTAAGGATAGAAGCCAACCCAGGGTAGTACACTCACCACCCTCAACTACGATGATTACCGTCTCGACTACACCGATCATCGCCACAACTACACCCGTGATAATTCAAACGAATAATCCACCGGTACTTGGACAACAAATTCAGCCTAATGCGGGATCCGCTTTTCTTCCTGGCACCGTTCCAGTTTCCGTACAGGCTGATCAGGGAGTAAGTCAAACTGCTCTTGCTCAAATTTTGAATTGCTTACAAAATTTGAGCCTAGCCATTAACAACCAACGGGTAAATAGTCAGCAAGTGCCTGTACAACATGATACACAAACTGTTCGCACCGTAACTCACAGTTTTGGCGACGGGGAGTGCAGTACAGGTCACTTGACTCAAGGCACTAGGGCTACGATAACTTTAGCCCTCTCAGTTAATGCACAACCTGGTACCAGTGGAACCAATAGTATCCACAGTGATATAGCCGGTACAAGCAACAGTAATTTGAGCAATAATTTGAATAGTAATTCTAATAATAATTTAAATAATAATTTTAACAGCAACCCTAATAATAATAGTAACAATCACTCCATTATTAATCTTAGTGGAATTCACAATTGTTGCGTAATCGAAACTATATTTAAATTTAAATATAGTTTCACTTCCGACAAAAAGAGGCAGCACCTACTGGGGCCTCGTTCATAAATTTAAACTTGATCATGCGCAACTCAGCGCATGCGCATCTCCGCTTTCCTGCTTCGTGTCGAGAAGACGGCCGCCATTATCTTTCGCATACGTACGTTCAATAAGTAACACGTGTTATAATTCATCGTTTTATTTTGCACTCATCTCGAGTAACTAAATATAAATATTAATTCTAATTAATTAAGTGATCATCAAGCTCACCAAAAATATAATTATTTTTGTAATTGTGGGTACCAGAGCTCATTAATAAATTAATAAAAAACTCACCAATCCAAGCGATCATCGACCACGTTTTTCAAGAGGTTATTCCAAAGGAAAACATTACAGGTGCTTATTTATTCCATAAATAATTATATCAAGTGTTCATAAATATAAAAGACTCAGTTTATTATTAATTAATTATCAACATGCTCAATATTTTTTAATATAATAGAAAATTCTCGCTCGGTAGCCTCTGCAATCATGCTACCACGTGTTCATAAAATAAAGGCAATGCAGTGCAATTTATTATAAACTCATTAATTAAATTAAATTCAGTGTTCAACAACATTATTAAACAATGAACTCAATGATTTATGTAATTTGTGCTCTTAAACAATAGTAATTCAAGTGTTCAATAATTTAACTTCGCTCGGTAACCTCTGAATTTTATGTTACTTATTCTCATGACATTTTTGCGATCAACTCAGTGTTCAATTACACTCAAATCAATTATTTCAATTATTTACTCGAGATTAATTTTATCATTTGCATTCATTTAATTACGTAATCATGAGCTCAGACAATTTAACAGTATTAATAAATTAAATCAACGATTTAATTTTGTAACCCAGTGATATTATGTGCTGTGACAAATAAAAATATTGTTATATTTTTTAATATGCGTATTTTTCAAACATCCCAACCACCAACCAGTCCTGGCATTTACTTAATTAATTATTATTACAACAACAATAATAATTTAAATAATAATTCCAATGGTAATAATTATCTTAGTAACAATGCCAGTGGAATTCAAAATAATAATTTAAATAATAACCCACCAAGAAACAATCACGATAATAATTTCAACAATAATTTTGAAATATGGCGGCATAATTCATTTGCCAGTAATAATAATAATTTTGATAGAAATTACGGTGGAAATCCGATTAATAATGATGGAGAAGGACACCTAGAGTTTTTTGATCAACCCAGAACGAACAATTTGTTAATATCTAATACTGTGTTACGTAAATGGCGCGATATCAGAGAAATCGTGAGAACGTGGCCCGTACGTTATCCACAAGACAACTTATCAGCCAATAGTTTTCTGGTTTCATTCGAAGCCATGGCGTTTCGTGAGGGTTGGCTCATGACAGATCTAATAAAAATTCTTAGTTACCTTTTAGTCGGTAAAGTTACTAAATGGTATGATGCGAATAGTAGGCATTGGACAGACTATGACCATTTTAAACGGGAATTTTTACGAGCTTTTGGCTCACAGAAGACTGACACACAGATATTAATGGAGATTGGTCAGTCGAGACCAGAGACCGGTGAATCATCAATTGATTTTGTATTTAGAGTACAGCAGAAATATCTTGAGATGCGTACCCCTCCTCCAGAATCAGAACAAGTTATGTGTATCCGAAATCATTTACCTAGAAGCCTTGCCACTTTGGTGTTTTCTAGGTCAGTAAATACATATGATGACCTTTTATCGGTAATACACGAAGCTGCTGAGTTACTTGAGGAAAATAAACGCGCATTTAAGTCATTGGATAATTCACATTCGAAAACTAATGGAAAACCGCATTTTTCAGTAATACAAACTTTCCCGCAAGAGAATTTCTCATCATATGGATCTCAAAATAATCGGGTACGGTATTTGTTTAACGCGAATAACGATGACAACTCAATTGTTAAATCACGCATACATAGTGAAGCTACTGCTGGTCGTAAATCGGACCAAAAATTTTGTTCTAATTGTGGACAAAATGGTCACGTATTTGAACAATGTAATAATATCAGAGTAGATGTCTGTAATTTCTGTTTTAAAGTAGGCCATATTAAACAAAATTGTTTTGAAGCTAATAATGATTCATTCAGGTCCGGGTTCTCGGAAAATTTCAATTCTAGTCAATTAAACATTCCCGTGTCAACTAATTATAATAATAATAATAACTCAAAGATGAATAAAAATAATTTTCACATGAGCCATAGGCAATCAAATTTCAATAATTTTTATAGAGGTAACCCGAGTAGAACTTCGAGTAATTTTAAAATAAATGACAATCAAAATAATCGTGGTAATCGTTTTAATCGTAATTATGTTAATAATAATAATGACAATGTAAATAGTCACTCTAATTGTGTCGAAGTCCAACCGACCAGTGCTGGCGATAGTAGTCGCACTGATCGTTCAAAAAACTAGCTTCGCCCTCCTGTTCCCCGAGGAAAAAGGGCGCAAAGCGTAGAAGGTCTATGAAACAAATAATATGGGGAAATCGGAGCCCTAGTCGGAATGTGTCACATGAAGCCTGGTTAAATAAACCAATTAAATTTAAAAAAATTAGAGAAATTAATGTAACTAATAAAAACTCGAGACCTGACGGCGTCTTAGAGAGTACTGTCGGTCCGGTTGACAAAATTTCAGTGAATAGGAATTTAATTACGAGACCAGACGGCGTCTTAGAGAGTACTGTCGGTCCGGTTAAAGAAAGTTTTGCAGATAAAATTCAAGCATTGGAACCAGACGGCGTCTTAGAGAGTACTGTCGGTCCAGCTGAACAATTTGAGATAATAATAAAAGAAAATTCGGAACCAGACGGCGTCTTAGAGGGTACTGTCGGTCCGATGGTTGAAAATTTAGTTAGTAAAGAATTAATAATTAGATCAGACGGCGTCTTAGAGAGTACTGTCGGTCCGGTTATTTTAACCAGTGGTGAACAAATAGGTGATGTCTTATTAGAAAATCAAGCATTAAACTCGACTAGCTCCGATATAAATAATAATGCTAATAAAATTGAGACTGAGGTCAATTTATTTGACCTAAACAGTCCAGTTATACAGAAAATTAATTTAGATCACGATTTTGAAGGCGAAATTTGGTATGATGCTATCGACGAAAATAGTAGTGATAGTAATTTAGAAAATTTGGATATTGAAGAAAATCCATTCGCGCGGTTTTGCGATTTATATGAAAATACGAACGGTTTATCAATATTTAAT
The DNA here is from genome assembly GCA_030273425.1 of Microplitis manilae. Taxonomy (NCBI): domain Eukaryota; kingdom Metazoa; phylum Arthropoda; class Insecta; order Hymenoptera; family Braconidae; genus Microplitis; species Microplitis manilae. The sequence continues at coordinate 14,078,242 of CP092726.1, read as the reverse complement.
AATTTATCTGTTTTAAACAATGACATACCTAATAATTTATTTATTTTAAATAATGACTTACCGATTGTAAATAACTTATCTGTTTTTAATAATAATTTATCTGTTTTAAACAATGACCAACCGATTTTAAATAATGACAAAATTAATCCATCTATTTTAAATTTCGACGAAATTAATCATTGGGAAGGCTTGAGGGAAGAAGCACAGCCCATGGTTAATTTACCTGAGTCTAATAATTTATTCGAAGAAGTTTGCGCCGGCCTTGATCGTTCTGTTCTTTTGGTCGAAATTAATCCGAATGAAATACATCAGAAAATTTTAGAGACTTTGGAAGTTAGTGATTTTATTGTGTCGATTGGTTCAGACGAGTCGGAAGAACCAAGTTCAGTAGATGTCCCCGGTATGCCATATTTATGTGGTCTGGAGCCATTAGAGAGTGACGAGGAGACTGAAGAGGAGTGGGAGGAAGAATTGGACCCAGGGTTAAAACCTGAAGGTCCAGTTCTCAGTAATAGTTCTCCACCATCGTGCTTTTCGCCTTCGCGCGCGTCGTATCTTCCTGAGATATTCAGAGATAAGACATTACCCTCACGTATCGCCAATCGTATTGCATCTCGGACCAAATTTTTTACGGGTACTGGTCCTGTTCCACCAACGATTACAGCTCGTATACCAGTGTCCATTTGGATATTCGGGGTGCAAGTTCATGGTATTATTGATACAGGAAGTGAGAGGTCCTATATCAATCGGCGAGTGTATGACCAAATACGTGAGCTTAGCTCTGGTCAATTACAACAGGATGATACGAATCGTCGGGGAGTTCTTCTCGCGAATCATACCCAATGTAAAACTATTGGGGGAGCTCCATTTATAATTCAAATCGGTACAATAGCAGGAGAGCAGTATTTGAGTGTCCTCGAGGACCTGAGCTATTCAGTAGTCTTAGGTATGGACTTCGCTCTTCAGTTTGGTATATTAATTGATTGCGCTACTAAAACTTGGCAATTCAAAGACACAAATGAAAATCATCCTTTCGAATTTATAAATTGTCGTGATAAACGAATTAATTGTCAAATGTTGACTTCGGATCAACAAAAAGATTTTGATGTATTTCTAGAATCGGAGATGTTAAAATTCGCGGAGTTACCGAACCAAGGTCTAACTGACCTCGTGCAGCATACTATCGTCTTACAACCGGGAATTAAACCCATTCAAATCCGACCGTATCGGCGTAGCCCTATTATTTCGGCGGAATTAAATAAACAAATAGACGAACTGCTCGAGAAAGGCTATATTAGGCCTAGTAACAGTTTCTGGTCGTGTTCTCCGGTTATGGTGACCAAAGCCTCGGGTGGTTGGCGTTTTTGCGTCGACTATCGACCAATCAACAAGTATACTATTTTACCTGCGCACCCCCTTCCTAATACGCTACGTATTTTAAGTGCTCTCCATAACGCGAAGTATATTACTACCATGGATCTCAAGGAAGCGTTCCATCAGGTTTTAATGGCACCAGAGTCCATCCCTTACACTGCCTTCTCTGTAGAAGGTAGGGGGCAATTTGAATGGGTCCGTATGCCCTATGGTCTCGCGGGAGCACCATCAACATTTTAAAAGGCTATGGACAAGCTTCGCGAAAGGTTTATTGAGCGAGTACATAAGAGAAACCTACCAAGTTCTTGGACTGAAAAGGTCTTCGCGTACCTGGACGATTAGGTAATTATAAGTGAGACGTACGATGAACATAAAGCCATTTTATCTCTTGTCTTTGAAATCTTTCGTGAGACTGGATTATTAATTAATCCAAGTAAATGCAAATTCGCGCGATCCGAGGTAAAATTTCTTGGCTTCATCGTAGATAGTGAGGGTCTACGGCAGGGGGTCCGCACTCAAGTGGAGGGAATCGAAACAGATTAGTTCGGCGGAGAGGTATCTTAACCATGGTGGCGTAGCAAGCGTGCTAGAAAATATGTATAATGTATGCTCATCGTACTATACCTTGTATATAGTTCATAAAATAAAGTTCCTTGACTTAAGAAATTCAGCTTCGAATCCCGCATTCGGCAGTATTTTTTTTTTTTTCATCTTATTTAATATGTATTACCATTATTATTTTCATATTTAATAATTAAACGATAAGTTCATTAAAATAAGTAGGTTATCAAGCCAAATAATATTAACAATCGTCATTTATAAAATTTCTCAAATGCAGTTTAAATACATAATTTACTCTAGGCTGCTATCAAGTGCTCTAGCTATGTTGGTAGAGCACTCACTTTACATTGTAACGTCTCGTGTTCGAAACTTGGTCATGTATATTTTAATTTTTTATTTTTTATTTTTAATAGTTAATTGTTTTTATGAACATTAAGTATGAAACAAAAAATCACCTAATGTTTAACAATTTTTTTATTGAACTTTTAGTTTTTCAAATCTTTTAAAAGTGAAGTTTTTTACTTCCAAACTTTTGTAATGATTTTTTAGAAAATTTGAAAAACCAAAAGTTCAATTTCAGAAAAAAAATTTTTTAGTTTTAATTTAATTAATGACAAAAAATAAAAAATTGTAGAACGTCAGAAATTAATATCACTTTTTTATTTTTTATATATAAATAAATATATGATAAACTTATAACTATAAGTTAATTATTACACCAGATAATATTATTGAATAATTAAAAAACTCAAATCCAGCATATGTATGCAATTATTATTATGCAGGTAAGTATTAATAAGATGTTAAATAATTTAAATTAAATATTACATATTTTTTTTTTTTTGTTTTTTAACCAATTTTTCGCTTAAAAAAATGCTTGTGCACAATGGTTGTTATAACAATATAATTATTATAACATAATAAATACACATAATATTATCTCATCATCATTATTATAAATTATATTAAAATTAACAGAATGTAACAATTTTAAATATCTGTATAGAAAAACTTGTTGAAAAAAAATTATTAAAAAAAAAATTTTTGTTACAAAATTTCACATTTAGAAATTAAAAAAAAATAAGTCAAAATTTTTGGGTTTTTTTTTTATTATAATCGAATTTTTATTAAAATTCTAAAAATATTTAGATGTCTGCGGGTTTCAGTATCATAATTCTATTTGTTTTCTATTTTAATTATTAATTCATTTAATTAAAAAAAATTGTTTTATTAATTTCGTCGCAAATTTAAATTATATTTATGTACATATACTTGGCGATAATATTAAAATTTCTGATTGGCTATTTATTGGTATTTTTCTCCTACACGAAAATTTACATACACACATATTAATATGCATATATGTACTTACTCGCCGCGCTGCTGGCGATCGTAATTTGTTCCATTACTAAACAATAGACAAGTCCGATTGAATCTGCGTCAACGCAATCTTACTTTTGTTACGTTTTTTTCTATCTTAAATCTAATATTATTGTTGATAATTGCTTTATATAATTAAATTATCTAAAATGCCGTGGAAGTGTGCCGCGCTGGGATGTTCATCTGGAAAAAATCACCAGGGTCATTGTTTTCCAAAGGATGAAATCCGTGCATTGACATGGAGGGATATGATTGATTGCGAGCCTTACTTGTATAAAGTTTCATCTGAGAATCTTTATAAATTTCGCCTATGCTATAAACATTTTTCAGATGCAATGATTAAATTAAGTGGTACACGTAGGTGTCTAATTAAAGATGCTTACCCTGATGTAAATGTCAATTCCTCTGCTCGTGATATTAATGAAAATTTTACTGTGCAAGTTCGTGATTCAAGTTCAATCTCTGATACTAATATTGCTGATGTGGAAGTGCGTGTTTCTGGTGCTAATAATTCAGATGTATCTATGATGTCTATATCTCATGATGACATTGCTGAAGGTGATGTCTGCAGTCGTGATGATTTTTCTGGCGTTCAACATGATGGCAACATTTCAATGACATCAATCGTTGTTGACGCTGATTGTGCTTATAATGTATGTGATGATAATGGTAATCCTACAAGTGTAAATAACTATAGTGTAAATAATAGTAATAATAATATTAATAATAACATTGTTGATAATAACTCAACTATTAACGCTTATCAATTTAAAATAGCGAAACTAACTGAAGCTCTCCGTGTACAGAAAATTAAAACTTCTGCAGTAACTTGTAAATATAAAAAAAAGTGTAAAGAAGTTAAACGATTAAAAAAATCTTTATTGTTAACCAGTAATTCATCGCTGTCAGCGATTCAGAATATTTTCATTCAAATGCAGTTTGAAAATACAGGAAAAAATCCACAGGTAAAGTTTATGATCATTCTAATGATAAAAATTCTCACACAGAAAGTAAAAAAATCTTGACTCAAGGGTAAATTTTCGTGAGTTAAGAAAATTTCTTCTTGCTGCTAAATAACCGGTCTTCAACATTTTTTTGGCGCTAGAAATTCTTTTTTTCTGTGTAGATTGTTTCTCGTACAATTTTATATTTACTAGTCTCTTACTTTTTTAGGCAAGACGTTTTTCAACACCACAGAAACTGTTGTCGTTGATTATACATGAACGATCTCCGATGGCCTATAAGCTATTATCCGATCTCTTTGTTCTTCCCAGTCCTGGAACTTTGAAAAAAGTTCTTGACAGGATGAACTTTGACACGGGAATAGCTCCAGTTATTACACGTCATCTAAATAGTGAAGGTGAACGCCTGGCATCTTCGTTGGATAAATATGTTCTAATAATTTGGGATGAAGCGGCAACGGCATCACATTTAGAGTACGATTACTCAAAAGACAAAATTTTTGGGTTTGAAGATTTCGGATATAAGCGCACGATTAAATTTGCCGATCATGTTATTGTGGTTGCTGCTCATTCGGCAAATCGTGATGATTGGTTCGTCCCAATCTTTCATGGATTTTGTGAAGGTCAAACTAGTCCACCCGAATTAATTAGGATTATCAAATCAGTATTTGATAAGGTAATTAATTGTGGGCTAGTTCCCGTGGCGACGGTTTGTGACCAGGGAACCAATAATGTTAAGGCTATAAAAGACTTAGTTTTACAGTCTAACAGATTAAGGTTCCAACAGAAACAAAACTCAGGTAAAAAAATTCAAGCATACTTTTTTCTATACGAACTTAATTGTTATTATCTTCAATAATTATATATAATTTCGTAAATATCACTAATTTTTCCCAGATACTACGATTCTATGGCGTGGTTTTGAAATTGTTCCATTGTTCGACAGTCCTCATCTCACGAAGGGTTCTCGCAACAACTTACTGACGAAGAAATTGGAGTATGTTCACAAGGCTAAACTGCATCGTGAATACTTCAAGCTATTCCAATTTATAAACGTGGATGTGTCAGCCACTCACTACGCTCAATGGGATGATGTCGAAAAAGCATATAGAGTTGATAAACACCGTACAGTTGGTTCTCGAGTCACGAAGCTGACCGATGAGCATATTTATGCGAAAAAAATTAAAAAAATGCGAGTCCGTCCCGCTGCTCAAGTAATGAGTCGAACTGTCGCAAATTTAATAAAAAGTGTAGTTGAATCTCCAGGTGAATTTTCATTTACTTTATGCTATAAATAATTATTTTTTATTTTTTTTTTATTTTTATTTTTTATTTTTTTTCTTTCTGTTAAAGTATCGTGTTAATGCGAAGCGACTAAATTTAATTTTCAAATGAATTTAAAAACCTGTTACGCGCTAAATCTATCCCTACTCTCTTTCAGACCCTCCAATCGAATACACGTAGCTGAACTTTTCTCTCTTTTCACGCATGCGCTCACGTTTCTGGTTCCTTGCGCATGGCACTCGCATTTGAACATCTACTGCACGTTTACATATCTTTATTAATATTGTAACTAGAATAATTTCTTTTAAATTGTTAATTAATAATCTGTTTGGTTATAGATCCAATTGAAACAACAGAAGGAGAAGTTTACCTGGATCAAAAATCATTATTTACCGCTGAGATTTTAAACTTTTTTAATGATTTATTTGATTCGATGAATGGCTCACCACGTCATCTGAAAACTACAGCCCCGTTGCGAGCTAACGTTACTGCTGACAGTCTTCATCATGAGTTTTGGGCCCGCAGCAAGCATTTTTTGGGTCAGTTGCGATTTCTTGACCCTAAGAAACCAAATCGTAAAGCTTCAGTTCCGACTCTTGACAATTGGAAGCTGAACGTAGAAGGCTTTGAAAAGTTGTGGAAAATCCTGTCTCGTTACGAATTCAAACAGTTCTCTCCCCGAAATTTTAATCAAGACGATCTTGAAAGTACCTTTGGATGGTTAAGGCAAAGGAGCTGTAATAGGAAACCGTCTTGCAGATTAATCACCTCGCACTTAAGGAGTTTTCTAATCGACAAAGTAGGAAGATTCAAGGTACGCCATGGAAACACTGAACATCCTGAACATGATGATTCCGAGAGTGTCGATTTTTCAGATATAATTTCTACGTTCAACAACTTTTTAATTGATCTTGATTGTGTTGATAATGATGGTGATGAAAATAATACTGACGATATAGATAATTCTGCTGAAATATCTACTATCGAAACCAGTATTCCATTTTCTAAAACTGAATCGACAAAACCAAGACCAAATATCATTCAGCAATTATCTCGTCATAACGAGATAAGTCAGCAACTGATGAAAGTTGTTGAATGTGAAAATTGTAAAATTTCTTTTGTGCGAAAGACAGGCTCCATTACGTCAGACTCATTATTTGACGTTATGTACTTTCAAGTACTTGTAGCAATTGAACAAGTCATGGTTACCCATTGCTACAAGTCTGACATAAGTAAAATTTTAAAATTGAGGGTTGAAGAACTTATGAACCGTAACGCGATAACCAAACAATGGTCGTCTTGTTTAGAACATCAAGAACAACTTAATGAAACAGCCATTGATTTGATAATTAGGAGATTCCTCAATGATTGGTGTGCTGCAGTAAATAGTCATTTAGAGGGTAAAACAGACCACTTAAAAAATACTAATTTCATTTTTTATAAAGCTTGGATGAAATTCCAAAAGACTAAGCTAGTTTCACAGCGAGAAATTTGAAAGACAGTTTTTTTTATAGTTGGTTTTTTTAATGTTTGTATATATGTATATAGAGCCTGTAAATAAAAGTATGATGTATGTAAATATGTATATTTTACTGTATATATGTAAATACAGAAGTTGCATATATGTATATATGTAAATATGTATATTTTACTGTATATATATGTAAATACAGAAGCTGCACGCATGTATATATATATATATATATGCATATATATATGTATATATGTATATTTGACTGTTAATAAATAAATTTGTTCGGTCAATTTTAGTATAATTTATAATAATGATGATGAGATAATATTATGTGTATTTATTATGTTATAATAATTATATTGTTATAACAACCATTGTGCACAAGCATTTTTTTAAGCGAAAAATTGGTTAAAAAACAAAAAAAAAAAAATATGTAATATTTAATTTAAATTATTTAACATCTTATTAATACTTACCTGCATAATAATAATTGCATACATATGCTGGATTTGAGTTTTTTAATTATTCAATAATATTATCTGGTGTAATAATTAACTTATAGTTATAAGTTTATCATATATTTATTTATATATAAAAAATAAAAAAGTGATATTAATTTCTGACGTTCTACAATTTTTTATTTTTTGTCATTAATTAAATTAAAACTAAAAAATTTTTTTTCTGAAATTGAACTTTTGGTTTTTCAAATTTTCTAAAAAATCATTACAAAAGTTTGGAAGTAAAAAACTTCACTTTTAAAAGATTTGAAAAACTAAAAGTTCAATAAAAAAATTGTTAAACATTAGGTGATTTTTGTTTCATACTTAATGTTCATAAAAACAATTAACTATTAAAAATAAAAAATAAAAAATTAAAATATACATGACCAAGTTTCGAACACGAGACGTTACAATGTAAAGTGAGTGCTCTACCAACATAGCTAGAGCACTTGATAGCAGCCTAGAGTAAATTATGTATTTAAACTGCATTTGAGAAATTTTATAAATGACGATTGTTAATATTATTTGGCTTGATAACCTACTTATTTTAATGAACTTATCGTTTAATTATTAAATATGAAAATAATAATGGTAATACATATTAAATAAGATGAAAAAAAAAAAAATACTGCCGAATGCGGGATTCGAAGCTGAATTTCTTAAGTCAAGGAACTTTATTTTATGAACTATATACAAGGTATAGTACGATGAGCATACATTATACATATTTTCTAGCACGCTTGCTACGCCACCATGGTTAAGATACCTCTCCGCCGAACTAATCTGTTTCGATTCCCTCCACTTGAGTGCGGACCCCCTGGTCTACGGCCTGACCCTGAAAAAATAGCACCTATCGCGAATTTCCCTCGTCCAACGTCTCGTAAGCAAGTACGTAGTTTCTGCGGGCTCGTAAACTGGTACCATAGACATTTACAAAATGTCGCGAAGGTCCAAGGACCTCTGAATAAATTATGTGGTGTTAACACTGAATGGAAATGGGGTGATGAGGAAGAGAAGGCTTTCCAGGATCTTAAACAAGCCCTGGTTAATGCTAAGCCTTTGGCTGTACCACAGCCAGATCTTCCGTATTATTTATATACTGACGCGAGTGATACGGGGTTAGGCGCGTTCTTGGTTCAAAAAGAACCACATACCGGGAAAGAGTTCCTTATTATATGTTTAAGTAGACCGTTACGAGGTGCCGAAACACGATATACTACAACTGAGAAAGAGTGTTTGGCGGTTGTATGGGCCGTGAGGAAACTCAGATGTTACCTTGAGGGGTTTCCGTTTGTTGTAGTTACGGATCATGCCTCGTTAAAATGGCTTCATACGTTGAAAAACCCGAACGGTAGGCTTGCCCGCTGGGCCATGGAACTTTTGGCCCACCAAATTACGATTGAACATCGTCGTGGGACCGAGAACGAAGGCCCGGATGCCTTGTCGCGTCTATACGAGGACCAGGAGCCAGTGGATTGGTCCGAAGTCCTCGATGATATTAAAAATAAAGGTGTGGACTTTGTACATATTCAAGTTCGCTCTTGGTATGATACAAAGAAAGCTAATGTACGGAAGTATCCCGAGAATTTTGTTGATTGGCGTATAATTAGCAAGGATAGATTAGAGTATAATAAGCCAGATTATTTAAAAGAATTTATTGACGATCAAGAGGCGTGGAAATTGGTTTTGAAAGAGAGCGAGATCCCAGACATTTTAAAAGAAAACCACGATGTGCCGGATGCGGGTCATTTGGGTCGCGATAAAATGTACCATCGGATACGTACACGCTACTATTGGTCCGGTATGTATCGCGATGTCGGCGAGTATGTAGAGAGTTGCGAGACTTGTAAAAAGGTCAAATATAAACAGACCTCGTCTCAAGCGCCGATGCGCACGCGACAACCAATCAAACCCTGGGCCATAGTCGCTGCCGATGTGACTGGCCCGTTTCCGCGATCCAAAGCCGGTTATCAGTATGTTTTAATCGTGCAAGACCTATATACGCGCTTTATTGAGGTCTTTAGACTTCGTAAACAAACGGGATTAAATGTTAAGAAAAGTCTACGTCGTGTCTTCTCACGTTGGGGATACCCTCTGTTTTTAATTACGGATAACGGCAAAGAATTTATCAATCACGAAATTAAAGATTATTTAAAAGAAACGGGAGTAAAGTCTGTGCCCACCGCGATCGCGCATCCTCAGAGTAATCCGGTTGAAAGAATTAACCGTACTCTGAAGCCAATGATTCGGGCATTTATTTTGAAAGACCAGACGTCGTGGGATGAACACTTAGGTGAATTCCAACTCGCCTACAATAGTAGTTATCATGCCTCTTTGCATATGACGCCATACTACTTGGTTCATGGCAGAGAACCACAGTTGTCAGGAAAAATAACTGGACGCGAAATAGATGACTTGGATCTTGATGATACTTCGTGGCGTACTCGGGTTAATCGTCTCGATCAATTACGTCATAAAATCGAGGACGTAATGAGGAAAGAGAGTGAAAAGCAAGCCGTGTATCACGATAAGGGTCTTAAAGAGCCACCTAAATTGCAAGTGGGTGATCCGGTGTATTACCCAAATCGAAAGTTAAGCAAAAAAGCCGACAAATATTCGTCTAGTTTGGCTAGTAAATTTTTAGGACCAGCCATTGTTAACAAAGTCATTAGTCCTTTAGTCGTTGAGCTAAAATCAGAAGCTGGTAAAATTTTGGGCAATCACTATGTACCGGATTTAAAATTGCCCAGGCGCAGCCAAAGGCTGATGAAAACCGTTTAACTTTGTTTCAGCTTCCGAGCCCCAATCTCAAGTCTGGCAACGGGGAGTATAACCGGGCAGCGTTAGTACGACGTGAGAGTGCGGCTCTCTCGCTGTCTCCGTCTGGTTTTGGTCTTTCTCTCTCCCTCTCGTTACAACCCGATTGCTGAGTTCAGCTGAGTTAGGAGCTAGACCACAAGGGATGATCTCGCGCAGCAGGTGACCGTGAATTGGTCATTTGCGCATAATTAGGTAGGGGTCATCAGAGGTTGTGACCAGAGGCAGTTGAACCTGAATCGTCACTCAAGTTCAAGTGATCATTGTGGCCATCACGCTTAAATAAGAACTTAAATCTAATTACTCTATATTAATTCTCTTTATAAATAAAATTTGAGTGGTACTTGGGAAAACCCAATCGAAAACTTTGGGCAGTGTTGCTTCAAGTGTCCTGATTTGTTCGAAGCCGAGGAACCTGAGGAAGTTATCAACGAGCTCTGGGAAGATGAACCGACGCCCGATTCCACCTGTACGTCGTCTATACTAAGCCAGATAAGACTTATAATCAATTTCTCACATATATAAAATTTTACTCTCTCTCTCTCTTCAACGAGATATTTAGTTAATATTTAATATTTATTTTAATTTAATTTAACTTATAAGTAAAGGGGATTCTTGTATATATACTTGGGCTTGGTTAAATAAAATTTGTTATATATAATTTAATTCGAGTCTCTTTATAAGTAATTTCTTTTCATCACCAACGTCGTCTAGAATAAGTTATAAACAATTTCACCGCGTGTCCGGTCAGAACGAGTCGACCCACTCCTGAGATATTTTCCCGTACCAGAACCAGCTTTACAATAATTAACAATTATATTGAAATTTAATAATTTATTATTAATTAAATTAATTATTCGGGAAAATTTAGTAACAGTGGTTCGTGGCTATTGGACACGAAATAGCCAGGGCCCACCGTTATAATAGATCAATTTAAAAATTTAAAGAGTTCTTGGGGGTACATTAAGCTAAAAAAATCCCTGGGAACAATATTTTTTTTATCAATATTTGCAGAGTAGCGGTTGATTTACTAAAAAACCAAAAAAAGTCATTTTTTTGTACTTACTTCTAAAGGATGTTAAAAATAAAAAAAAATTTTTTTTTCCAAAAACTAATGAACGGGTCTTGTAGATAATTTATTCAAGTTTTTATAGCCGCCCTCAAATTCACTGTGCAATCATTGGTACCTGAAACATCGATGATCAAAGCCAAAAGGATGATTTTTTGTTTGAAGGCTGATATCCCTGCGACAAATTGTCCTACGAGGTTAAAAAAAAAACCAAAGGGAAGCTGAATAAATTTGCCATACTACCTATACATTGGTTTAGTTCACAAAATTTTTCCACGGTCCGTGGGCTCTTTGGAAAAAAAAAAAAATTTAGAAATTTTTTGTCTCGCGGTATTTCTTATTTTAGCGTAATAACCAGACTTTTTATAAAATTTTGATGAAAACGCATCGAAACTAGAGATTTCAAGCTATAAATTTCTTTTTTTTAAATCTCGATACGATTATTTTCTACAAAGTTACAGCCTTCCAAAAATTACTAAAAAATTTATAAAATTTTTTTATTCCTTAAATTTTTTGTGTTAGTGTACTATATATATATATATATTTATCATTTGCAGACGCCGTAGAGTATATTCATTACATATATAGGTGTATATGTATATATAGGTACGAATGTATTGTATACACACAATACATTCGTACGCTGCCCCGTAGGATACCCTATGCACTCAAAAGTGAAAGTTGTGCACCTAAAACGTAACGAGGTCATTCGTTGAGTAGATTTTACACCTCGTATTTTTTCCATACCGAGAGCCTTATATGAAAATCGATTCTTAAGGAGTAAACTCCAAAAATGACTTTTTTAGGTTTTTTAGTAAATCAACCGCTACTCTGCAAATATTGATAAATAAAATATTGTTGCCAGGGACTTTTTTAGCTTAATGTACCCCCAATAACCCTTTAAATTCTTAAATTGATCTATGGAGCCGTTTTTTGGGGGCGATCGTTCAAAGTTTTGCTAAACAACTAAAGGAACAAGTTTTGTTCCTTCAATTGTGTAATCATAATCAAAATGATAAAATATTTTTTTTTTACTTTTCTTTCATTTTTGCATTAGTAACTTAGTGAATGTGAGGGGAAGAGAAAAAAAAACGAAAAATTTTCAAAAATCAAAAAAATTGAACCTTGTTTTTTGGGATCGAAAATTTTTTTTTTTAACTTTTTTGAAAATTTTTCGTTTTTTTTTCTCTTCCCCTTACATTCACTGAGTTACTAATGCAAAAATAAAAGAAAAGTAAAAAAAAATTATTCTTTCATTATGATTATGATCACACAATTGAAGGAACAACACTTGTTCCTTTAGTTGTTTAGCAAAACTTTGATCGATCATGTCCACAAAAGGGTTCGATAGATAAATTTGAAAATTTAAGTGGTTATTAGGGATACATTAAGCTATAAAAGTCTCTGGCAACATTAGTCTTTTCATCGATATTTACAGTGAGGCGGTTGATTTACTAAAAAACAAAAAAAAAGTCATTTTTTTGTATTTACTTCTAAAGGATGTTAAAAATTTTAAAAATTGTTTTTTCTAAAAACTAATGAACGGGACTTGTAGAGAATTTATTCAAGTTTTCAACGCCGGCCTCAAATTTACTGTGCAATCATTGGTACCTGACATATCGATGATCAAAGCCAAAAGGATCATTTTTCAAACTCTGAAGTCGTCGAAAAATTCTCAAAAATTTCCAGAGTGATGATTTGTAAAATAAGCCCAACTGGGCAAAAATTTTTTTTCAATTGATAAAACAAATAGAAAGAAAAATTCGCCCACTCTGGAATTGGCGGGAAAAATTGCGGAATTAATTGAAGTTTTTTTTGAGAACCTAAAAACAAAATCAAAAATGGCGAACTTTAAGAAAACGGTGGTTTTTCTCAAAAAAGCCAAAATTTTCATAGAGTTTATCATCTTAAAATTTTCTTGTATTTTTTTCTGAAAAATACATTGAAAGACAAAAATTTTGAAAAGAAAAATGTCCCAATCCCGGGAAAAAATGATCAGACCTGATCATGCCTGTTCATGTATAATCAGGCCTGAAATTAGACCTGATCATGCCTGTTCATGTATGATCAGGCCTGAAATCAGACATGATCAGGCCTGATCATACCTGTCCATGCCTGTTCATGTCTGAAGCGTTAAATACACTCAGGCCTGATCATGCCTGTTCATGTCTGTTCATGGCTGTTCATGTCTGAAGCGTTAAATACGTTCAGGCCTGATCATACTTGTTCATGCCTGGTCATGTCTGGTCATGCCTGTTCATGGCTGTGCATGTCTGAAGCGTTAAATACGCTCAGGCCTGATCATGGCTGTTTATGTCTCTTCATGACTGTTCATGTCTGTTCATGTCTGTTCATGCCTGTTCACAGATATAAAATTTTGTTGACCAAGAATCTATCACATATAAGATTTTTATTACTTAAAGTTCATACGAAACTTCTTTTTCAACTAAATCTCTTAGCTTAGTGGGTAGCGTGTTAAACTTTCGAGCGCAAGGTCCACGGTTCGAATCCTGCACACGCCCGAAATTTTTATTTTTTTTTTATTTTTATAGCAATAATTATGTATAATATAATATAGTTATACATAATTATATATAATTATATAGGGCCATTTTTTATATATAATTTTTTTTTCCCGGATGGGCATGAACAGACATGAACATACCTGATCAGACCTGAACATGCCTGATCAGGCCTGATCATTTTTTCCCGGGATTGGTCAATTTTTGAAGAAGTTATAGCTATTTAAAAAAATAAAAGCCTTATTTTTGAATAACTCATAACTTTTTTTGGGTTGGGTAAAAAAATTTCAAAATTTCCTGAAAAATGATTTTAATGGGGTAGAAAAGGAAAAATTTTTTTACCGAATCGAAACTACTTTTTTTGAACTGGTCGCATCTGTAATTTGCATGAATATGAACCGATTCGCAACTTATTTTTTTTCCGTATTCGTCTATTCAGTAGCTGAAGTTGCACGTAGGGGATTTTGAAAATTTTAATTTTTTAAGGATTTTTAGGACTGTTTGAATAAAAAAAAATGCAAAAAAAAAGAATAAATTTTCAATACGTCGCCGTTTCTTTTCAAATCCAAATTTTCGAATTCCCCTATGTGGAACGATAATCACATGCATACAGATTACAACGCGGTTTGGTTTATTTGTTTCTGATAATCCATTTTTGAGTTAGAGATGAGACCGTGGTTGAGGACATTTTTTTGGTGCTCCACAGAAATGCTTATAACTTTGTAACAATATGATATTTTTTAATACAAATTTAGGAGAATTTATCTTCAATGTATATTTTTTAAAAAAAAAGAACCGCGATCCCCGAATTCCTTTATTATCCCAGTCAAAACAATTCCCGAAAATCACCTATTTTTTCGGACCTCACAGTGGCTATCCCCCTTAAGATTACTATTTTTTCATTCTCATCCCTTTCTAGTTATAACAACTATGAACTTTTCTCTCAGTATAATCTTTATCAAATAGAACTAGCCCTGGTTAAAAAAGAGAATTAAAGAGGATTAAAAAAGCACACATTTTTAATACTACTTAATACTCTCTAATACTCTTAATTCTCCGGAGAATTCAAATCGAAACTGAAATGAATCCTTTTTAATTCTCCTCCAAATTTTTATCATTTTAGGATTAAAAAGAATAAAAAAGGATTAAATATTTTTAATACTAACTAATTCTTTTTAATTCTAAAATAATATTGCAATTTCTGATCTCGCGGAGAATTCAAGAGGATAAAAGAGGATTGGAAAAAGTTTAATTCTAACTAATCCTTTTTAATTCTAAAATAATATTCGATTTCGGATCTCGCGGAGAATTCAAGAGGATAAAAGAGGATTGGAAAAAGTTTAATTCTAACTAATCCTTTTTAATTCTAAAATAATATTGCAATTTCTGATCTCGCGGAGAATTCAGGAGGATAAAAGAGGATTGAAAAAAGTTTAATTCTAACTAATCCTTTTTAATTCTAAAATAATATTGCAATTTCTGATCTCGCGGAGAATTCAGGAGGATAAAAGAGGATTGAAAAAAGTTTAATTCTAACTAATCCTTTTTAATTCTAAAATAATATTCGATTTCGGATCTCGCGGAGAATTCAAGAGGATAAAAGAGGATTGGAAAAAGTTTAATTCTAACTAATCCTTTTTAATTCTAAAATAATATTGCAATTTCTGATCTCGCGGAGAATTCAGGAGGATAAAAGAGGATTGGAAAAAGTTTAATTCTAACTAATCCTTTTTAATTCTAAAATAATATTGCAATTTCTGATCTCGCGGAGAATTCAGGAGGATGAAAGAGGATTGGAAAAAGTTTAATTCTAACTAATCCTTTTTAATTCTAAAATAATATTCGATTTCGGATCTCGCGGAGAATTCAAGAGGATAAAAGAGGATTGGAAAAAGTTTAATTCTAACTAATCCTTTTTAATTCTAAAATAATATTGCAATTTCTGATCTCGCGGAGAATTCAGGAGGATAAAAGAGGATTGAAAAAAGTTTAATTCTAACTAATCCTTTTTAATTCTAAAATAATATTCGATTTCGGATCTCGCGGAGAATTCAAGAGGATAAAAGAGGATTGGAAAAAGTTTAATTCTAACTAATCCTTTTTAATTCTAAAATAATATTGCAATTTCTGATCTCGCGGAGAATTCAGGAGGATAAAAGAGGATTGAAAAAAGTTTAATTCTAACTAATCCTTTTTAATTCTAAAATAATATTCGATTTCGGATCTCGCGGAGAATTCAAGAGGATAAAAGAGGATTGGAAAAAGTTTAATTCTAACTAATCCTTTTTAATTCTAAAATAATATTGCAATTTCTGATCTCGCGGAGAATTCAGGAGGATAAAAGAGGATTGAAAAAAGTTTAATTCTAACTAATCCTTTTTAATTCTAAAATAATATTGCAATTTCTGATCTCGCGGAGAATTCAAGAGGATAAAAGAGGATTGGAAAAAGTTTAATTCTAACTAATCCTTTTTAATTCTAAAATAATATTGCAATTTCTGATCTCGCGGAGAATTCAGGAGGATAAAAGAGGATTGAAAAAAGTTTAATTCTAACTAATCCTTTTTAATTCTAAAATAATATTCGATTTCGGATCTCGCGGAGAATTCAAGAGGATAAAAGAGGATTGGAAAAAGTTTAATTCTAACTAATCCTTTTTAATTCTAAAATAATATTGCAATTTCTGATCTCGCGGAGAATTCAGGAGGATAAAAGAGGATTGAAAAAAGTTTAATTCTAACTAATCCTTTTTAATTCTAAAATAATATTGCAATTTCTGATCTCGCGGAGAATTCAGGAGGATGAAAGAGGATTGGAAAAAGTTTAATTCTAACTAATCCTTTTTAATTCTAAAATAATATTGCAATTTCTGATCTCGCGGAGAATTCAGGAGGATAAAAGAGGATTGAAAAAAGTTTAATTCTAACTAATCCTTTTTAATTCTAAAATAATATTCGATTTCGGATCTCGCGGAGAATTCAAGAGGATAAAAGAGGATTGGAAAAAGTTTAATTCTAACTAATCCTTTTTAATTCTAAAATAATATTGCAATTTCTGATCTCGCGGAGAATTCAGGAGGATAAAAGAGGATTGAAAAAAGTTTAATTCTAACTAATCCTTTTTAATTCTAAAATAATATTGCAATTTCTGATCTCGCGGAGAATTCAGGAGGATGAAAGAGGATTGAAAAAAGTTTAATTCTAACTAATCCTTTTTAATTCTAAAATAATATTCGATTTCGGATCTCGCGGAGAATTCAAGAGGATAAAAGAGGATTGGAAAAAGTTTAATTCTAACTAATCCTTTTTAATTCTAAAATAATATTGCAATTTCTGATCTCGCGGAGAATTCAGGAGGATAAAAGAGGATTGAAAAAAGTTTAATTCTAACTAATCCTTTTTAATTCTAAAATAATATTGCAATTTCTGATCTCGCGGAGAATTCAAGAGGATAAAAGAGGATTGGAAAAAGTTTAATTCTAACTAATCCTTTTTAATTCTAAAATAATATTGCAATTTCTGATCTCGCGGAGAATTCAGGAGGATAAAAGAGGATTGAAAAAAGTTTAATTCTAACTAATCCTTTTTAATTCTAAAATAATATTCGATTTCGGATCTCGCGGAGAATTCAAGAGGATAAAAGAGGATTGGAAAAAGTTTAATTCTAACTAATCCTTTTTAATTCTAAAATAATATTGCAATTTCTGATCTCGCGGAGAATTCAGGAGGATAAAAGAGGATTGAAAAAAGTTTAATTCTAACTAATCCTTTTTAATTATAAAATAATATTGCAATTTCTGATCTCGCGGAGAATTCAGGAGGATGAAAGAGGATTGAAAAAAGTTTAATTCTAACTAATCCTTTTTAATTCTAAAATAATATTGCAATTTCTGATCTCGCGGAGAATTCAGGAGGATGAAAGAGGATTGGAAAAAGTTTAATTCTAACTAATCCTTTTTAATTCTAAAATAATATTCGATTTCGGATCTCGCGGAGAATTCAAGAGGATAAAAGAGGATTGGAAAAAGTTTAATTCTAACTAATCCTTTTTAATTCTAAAATAATATTGCAATTTCTGATCTCGCGGAGAATTCAGGAGGATAAAAGAGGATTGAAAAAAGTTTAATTCTAACTAATCCTTTTTAATTCTAAAATAATATTGCAATTTCTGATCTCGCGGAGAATTCAGGAGGATGAAAGAGGATTGAAAAAAGTTTAATTCTAACTAATCCTTTTTAATTCTAAAATAATATTCGATTTCGGATCTCGCGGAGAATTCAAGAGGATAAAAGAGGATTGGAAAAAATTTAATTGTAACTAATCCTTTTTAATTCTAAAATGATATTCCATTTCTGATCTCGCGGAGAATTCAAGAGGATAAAAAAAAGTTTAATTCTAACTAATCCTTTTTAATTCTAAAATAATATTGCAATTTCTGATCTCGCGGAGAATTCAAGAGGATAAAAGAGGATAAAAAAAAGTTTAATTCCAAGTAATCTTTTTTAATTCTAAAATAATATTGCAATTCCTGATCTCGCGGAGAATTCAGGAGGATAAAAGAGGATTGAAAAAAGTTTAATTCTAACTAATCCTTTTTAATTCTAAAATAATATTCGATTTCGGATCTCGCGGAGAATTCAAGAGGATAAAAGAAGATTGAAAAAAGTTTAATTCTAACTAATCCTTTTTAATTCTAAAATAATATTCAATTTCTGATCTCGCGGAGAATTCAAGAGGATAAAAGAGGATAAAAAAAAGTTTAATTCTAACTAATCCTTTTTAATTCTAAAATAATATTGCAATTTCTGATCTCGCGGAGAATTCAGGAGGATAAAAGAGGATTGAAAAAAGTTTAATTCTAACTAATCCTTTTTAATTCTAAAATAATATTCGATTTCGGATCTCGCGGAGAATTCAAGAGGATAAAAGAAGATTGAAAAAAGTTTAATTCTAACTAATCCTTTTTAATTCTAAAATAATATTCAATTTCTGATCTCGCGGAGAATTCAAGAGGATAAAAGAGGATAAAAAAAAGTTTAATTCCAAGTAATCCTTTTTAATTTTAAAATACTGTTCAATTTCGGATCTAGCGCGGAGAATGCAAGAGGATAAAAGAGGATTGAAAAAAGTTTAATTCTAACTAATCCTTTTTAATTCTAAAATACTGTTCAATTTGGGATCTCGCGGAGAATTCAAGAGGATAAAAGAGGATTGAAAAAAGTTTAATTCTAACTAATCCTTTTTAATTCTAAAATACTGTTCAATTTGGGATCTCGCGGAGAATTCAAGAGGATAAAAGAGGATTGGAAAAAGTTTAATTCTAACTAATCCTTTTTAATTCTAAAATAATATTCAATTTCGGATCTCGCGGAGAATTGAAGAGGATAAAAAACGATTGGAAAAAGTTTAATTCCAAGTAATCCTTTTTAATTTTAAAATACTGTTCAATTTCGGATCTCGCGGAGAATGCAAGAGGATAAAAGAGGATTGAAAAAAGTTTAATTCTAACTAATCCTTTTTAATTCTAAAATGATATTCCATTTCTGATCTCGCGGAGAATTCAAGAGGATAAAAAAAAGTTTAATTCTAACTAATCCTTTTTAATTCTAAAATAATATTGCGATTTCTGATCTCGCGGAGAATTCAGGAGGATAAAAGAGGATTGAAAAAAGTTTAATTCTAACTAATCCTTTTTAATTCTAAAATAATATTCGATTTCGGATCTCGCGGAGAATTCAAGAGGATAAAAGAAGATTGAAAAAAGTTTAATTCTAACTAATCCTTTTTAATTTTAAAATACTGTTCAATTTCGGATCTCGCGGAGAATGCAAGAGGATAAAAGAGGATTGAAAAAAGTTTAATTCTAACTAATCCTTTTTAATTCTAAAATACTGTTCAATTTCGGATCTCGCGGAGAATTCAAGAGGATAAAAGAGGATTGGAAAAAGTTTAATTCAAACTAATCCTTTTTAATTCTAAAATAATATTGCAATTTCTGATCTCGCGGAGAATTCAGGAGGATAAAAGAGGATTGAAAAAAGTTTAATTCTAACTAATCCTTTTTAATTCTAAAATAATATTCAATTTCTGATCTCGCGGAGAATTCAAGAGGATAAAAAAAAGTTTAATTCTAACTAATCCTTTTTAATTCTAAAATAATATTGCAATTTCTGATCTCGCGGAGAATTCAAGAGGATGAAAGAGGATAAAAAAAAGTTTAATTCCAAGTAATCTTTTTTAATTCTAAAATAATATTGCAATTCCTGATCTCGCGGAGAATTCAGAAGGATAAAAGAGGTTTGAAAAAAGTTTAATTCTAACTAATCCTTTTTAATTCTAAAATAATATTCAATTTCGGATCTCGCGGAGAATTCAAGAGGATAAAAGAGGATTGAAAAAAGTTTAATTCTAACTAATCCTTTTTAATTTTAAAATAATATTCAATTTCTGATCTCGCGGAGAATTCAAGAGGATAAAAAAAAGTTTAATTCTAACTAATCCTTTTTAATTCTAAAATAATATTGCAATTTCTGATCTCGCGGAGAATTCAAGAGGATAAAAGAGGATAAAAAAAAGTTTAATTCCAAGTAATCTTTTTTAATTCTAAAATAATATTGCAATTCCTGATCTCGCGGAGAATTCAGAAGGATAAAAGAGGTTTGAAAAAAGTTTAATTCTAACTAATCCTTTTTAATTCTAAAATAATATTCAATTTCGGATCTCGCGGAGAATTCAAGAGGATAAAAGAGGATTGAAAAAAGTTTAATTCTAACTAATCCTTTTTAATTCTAAAATAATATTCAATTTCTGATCTCGCGGAGAATTCAAGAGGATAAAAAAAAGTTTAATTCTAACTAATCCTTTTTAATTCTAAAATAATATTGCAATTTCTGATCTCGCGGAGAATTCAAGAGGATAAAAGAGGATAAAAAAAAGTTTAATTCCAAGTAATCTTTTTTAATTCTAAAATAATATTGCAATTCCTAATCTCGCGGAGAATTCAGAAGGATAAAAGAGGATTGGAAAAAGTTTAATTCAAACTAATCCTTTTTAACTCTAAAATAATATTGAATTCCTGTTCTCGTGGAAGATTCAAGAGAATAAAAAACGATTGGAAAAAGTCTATTCCTCAATAATTCTCTTTAATTCTAAAATAATATTCAATTTCCGATCTCGCTAAGGATTCGAGAGAATAGAGGAGGATTGGGAAAAGTTTAATTCTAACTAATTCTCTTTAATTTTTAAATAATATTTCAATTTATGTTTTCGCGGAGGATTCAAGAGAATGAAAGAGGATTGGAAAAAGTTTAATTCTAACTAATCCTTTTTAATTCTAAAATAATATTGCAATTTCTGATCTCGCGGAGAATTCAAGAGGATAAAAGAGGATTGAAAAAAGTTTAATTCTAACTAATCCTTTTTAATTCTAAAATAATATTCAATTTCGGATCTCGCGGAGAATTTAAGAGGATAAAAGAGGATTGGAAAAAGTTTAATTCAAACTAATCCTTTTTAACTCTAAAATAATATTGAATTCCTGTTCTCGTGGAAGATTCAAGAGAATAAAAAACGATTGGAAAAAGTCTATTCCTCAATAGTTCTCTTTAATTCTAAAATAATATTCAATTTCCGATCTCGCGAAGGATTCGAGAGAATAGAGGAGGATTGGGAAAAGTTTAATTCTAACTAATTCTCTTTAATTTTTAAATAATATTTCAATTTATGTTTTCGCGGAGGATTCAAGAGAATGAAAGAGGATTAAAAAAATTTAATTCTTTCTAATTCTAATATAATATTGAATTCCTGTTCTCGCGGAGGATTTAAGAGAATAAAAGACGATTGGAAAAAGTCTAATCCTAAATAATTTTTTTTAATTCTAAAATGACTTGGAATTTCTGTTCTCGCGGAGGATTCAAGAGAATAAAAGACGATCGGAAAAATTCTAATCCTAAATAATTTTTTTTAATTCTAAAATGACTTAGAATTTCTGTTCTCGCGGAGAATTCGAGAGAATGAAAGAGGATTCGAAAAAGTTTAATTCTAACTTATTTATTTTTATTTCAAACTAATGTTGCAATTTCTGTTCCTGCTGAAAATTCGAGAGAGTTGTATCCATAACAAAAAAAAATTATTTTTCTTTTTAACTTTAAAAAAACAAAATAATAATAAATTGTAATTTTATATATAGAAAAATTTTATTTTGGGAAAAAAATAATAATTTTATACGTGAAATTTTATTTCCTTCTATGGAGAAATTTATGGAAAAAAAGTATTTAAAAGGAAAAAGGCAACGGGAAAAAAATGTAAGAGTGATCGTGGGACTCTCGCCGGACCGACAATCCGGCGGGAGAGAGTAAGTGAGCGAAAGATAGTTCTGCGCTCACCGCTAGAGCGTGTGGGCTTCTTGGATATGGACACTTATAGTAGAAGTGTTAAAAGCGCATGCAGTGAACGTTATTGTCAGTCAGCACTCCACTGCTACCAAGTGAACTTTACGTAGCAGAGTGCGAAGTACCTACTGGTAGTGGCGCAGTATACCCTGCACCACGTACTATATATATATATATATTCCTTGGGAATAGCTATTATTCTATTCGAATTCTCTGAAGGGAAATAAAAAGTATTGGAAATTTCTAAACATGAATTCTCCTTAATTCTATTTAATTCTCTGAAAATAATTAAAAAGTATTAAAAATTTCTAAATATGAATTCTCCTCAATTCTATTTAATTCTCTGGAAAGAATTAAAGAGTATTAAAATTTTCTAAATATGAATTCTCCTCAATTCTATTTAATTTTCTGAAGAGAATTAAAAAGTATTAAAAATTTCTAAATATGAATTCACCTCAATTCTATTTAATTCTCTGAAGAGAATTAAAAAGTATTAAAAATTTCTAAATATGAATTCTCCTCAATTTTATTTAATTCTCTGAAGAGAATTAAAAAGTATTAAAAATTTCTAAATATGAATTCACCTCAATTCTATTTAATTCTCTGAAGAGAATTAAAAAGTATTAAAAATTTCTAAATATGAATTCTCCTCAATTTTATTTAATTCTCTGAAGAGAATTAAAAAGTATTAAAAATTTCTAAATATGAATTCTCCTCAATTTTATTTAATTCTCTGAAGAGAATTAAAAAGTATTAAAAATTTCTAAATATGCATTCTCCTCAATTCTATTTAATTCTCTGAAGAGAATTAAAAAGTATTAAAAATTTCTAAATATGAATTCTCCTCAATTTTATTTAATTCTCTGAAGAGAATTAAAAAGTATTAAAAATTTCTAAATATGAATTCTCCTCAATTTTATTTAATTCTCTGAAGAGAATTAAAAAGTATTAAAAATTTCTAAATATGAATTCTCCTCAATTTTATTTAATTCTCTGAAGAGAATTAAAAAGTATTAAAAATTTCTAAATATGCATTCTCCTCAATTCTATTTAATTCTCTGAAGAGAATTAAAAAGTATTAAAAATTTCTAAATATGAATTCACCTCAATTCTATTTAATTCTCTGAAGAGAATTAAAAAGTATTAAAAATTTCTAAATATGAATTCTCCTCAATTTTATTTAATTTTCTGAAGAGAATTAAAAAGTATTAAAAATTTCTAAATATGAATTCTCCTCAATTCTATTTAATTCTTTGAAAAGAATTAAAGAGTATTAAAAATTTCTAAATATGAATTCTCCTCAATTTTATTTAATTCTCTGAAGAGAATTAAAAAGTATTAAAAATTTCTAAATATGAATTCTCCTCAATTCTATTTAATTCTCTGAAGAGAATTAAAGAGTATTAAAAATTTCCAACTATGAATTCTCCTCAATTCTATTTAATTCTCTGAAGAGAATTAAAAAGTATTAAAAATTTCTAAATATGAATTCTCCTCAATTCTATTCAATTCTCTGAAGAGAATTAAAAAGGATTAAAAAAATTTTTAATCCTCTTTAATTCTCTTTTTTAACCAGGGAGGGGAGCCTGGGGCACGAAGGCCCCCCTGGGGTACAAAGGCCCCCTTCAAAAATTAGGTAAAAAATTTTTTTTTTATTTTCCGTCTACTTTAACCTCTATAATATTTTTATGATATTTTAGGCCAATATGTGGGGTAAAGTGGACCATCTGAAAAAATTATTTTTTTTTTATTTTCCGCCAAGTTATAACCTTTATAATGTTTATATTATATTTTAGGTCGATATGTAATATGTGGGGCAAAATGGATCACTCGAAAAAAAAAACTGTAACGAAAAAATTATTTTTTTTTTTTATTTTCCGTCAAGTTAATTTTTTCGTTACAATTTTTTTTTCAAGTGGTCCATTTCACCCCACTATCACATATTGGCCTGAAATATGATAAAAACATTACAGAGCTCATAACTTAACGGGATATAAAAAAAAATTTTTGTTAATAATTTTTTGGGGAGTAGGCCTTTGTGCCCCAGAAAAAAACAGTTTTTTTCGATTTTTCGCAAAATTTCGACTGATTGTTCCGATATAGACGGAAAATAAATAAATTGGATGTTTAAAAGCCACAAAAAGAAAAAACCAACTTAAGGGGGCCTTCGTGCCCCAGGCTCCCCTATTGAAAAAGAATTAATTGTCAATATTTAATCATTCTTATAATAAAAATGTCTACAAATAAGCAATCTCTATTGAAATAAATGTGTAGCAAAATCACATGTAATATTGCATAAGTTATACAAATTTTCATGTATTCAATAGTTGTATTTCTATTGAAATTTAAAACTTTTTAATGAATATAATTACTTTAGGATCAGTTCGGAATAAATTGAATTTTATTAATCGAACAAGTGGAACTCTATTAGCAGTATCACTTGTTCATATGATTTTATTATTACCTATTGGATTCGTTGAAACTTTAGAACTATATTGGGATGTAATACTAAAAAAATATCCCTCAAAAAATATTGGAAAAAATCAAGAACAATACATAAGTTGGTAAGCAATTTTTTAATAGAACTGATCCAAATATTTAATGAAATATTATTTTCATGATGTCAGCATCGAAACTTAACGTTTCAGTGTCTCTACAGTCAGTTGAAACAAGCAAATTTCAAGTTATACTGCTAACAACTGCTAGCGAATGCGTAATTCACAAATTAGGCCAGTAAATAAAGCCGTTTTTTTTGGTCAACCTCGCACTAAATTTCCGATCCAATTTTATTTTTTTTTTAGGTTAAGGGTCACTTACTGACCATGAAATCACAAAATGCTAACAGATCCAGGTGGAGCTTCGATCGCAATTTTGAAAGAAAGTTTTTGGCTGATATTTCGGAAACTATGCACTTTAGGGCAAAAGTTATTGAGACCATTATTGTAGAGAATAAAATTTTGCATCTTTTGTTTCTTGTAAACTTTTTTGTAAAACTTACCGTTTACGATTTATGGCCCATTTAATGAACCGCTTTTTCTATTTCGGCCGATTACTTTTAAAATATTGGATTAATCGATGAAATGCATATGTCCATTTTGGAAGATGACTTAATTCTCTACAATTTTTGTTTAAAATTTTTTTTTATAGTGCCCATACTTTTGGAGCTACAATACGTTCAATGTTGGACCAACGGGCGTAAGGTCGAAAATTTCAAGGTATGCATAGTTTACTGGTAAAAATTTCGTAGAAGCTACCGATTAACAACCGGTTTCCTGTATTTTCTGTAAAAATCCTAAGTAACATCCCTCAAAAGTAGTTTTTTTTCCCTGCTGAAACCGGTCAGTAGAACCGAAATAATCGATTGCAGCTTCCGATTATTTCAGTATCGGGTAATAAAATTTAATCGGTAGCTGCTACTGAATAGTTTTAGATAACAGCTACCGATTCGTAATTGGTAGCTGCTACTGAATAGTTTTAGATAACAGCTACCGATTCGTAATTGGTAGCTGCTAGCTACTATTTCCATACACTATGCCATGCAAGAGCTGCCAGAGTTGAACAAAGGGGCCGTCCTTGGCTCAGCACTGGGGAACCTAGCTTTGGCACGTCTATATTGGCCCATGCTTGGGTCAAGAAAGGCTACTCAATCCTGGCCATTCCAATCATTACCCAAGTCTAGGCCAGTACTGGGTTACTCTATTTTGGCCATTTAGTGGTGACCCAGGCTTGGACCAGGACTGGATAACCTAGCCTTGGCCATTACAATAATTACCCGGACTTGGGCCAAGACCGGCTTCTCCTATCTTGGCCATCCAACGGAAACCCACACTTGGACCAGGACTGAGTAATCTAGCCTTGGCCATTCAATGGTAACTCAGGTTCGGGCCAGGTCTGGGTAATCTAGCCTTGGCCATTCAATGGTAACTCAGGTACGGGCCAGGTCTGGGTAATCTAGCCTTGGCCGTTACAATAATTACCCGGGCTTGGGCCAAGACTAGGTTCTCTTGTCTTGGCCACCCAATGGACTCCCACACTTAGGCAAGGACTGGATAACCTAGCCTTGGCCGACCCAATGATTATCCGAGTTTAAGCCAAGAGTAGGTTCCTCTGCCTTGATCATTCAATGGCAACCCAGACTTGGGCCAAGGTAGAATTATCCACGTTCGGGATACCTATAGTTTCCCATCCTTGGGCCAAGATTGGCTAATCTAGTTTTTTAATTAATTATTCAATCATCTTATTATTATGGTTTTTTAAATAAATAATTATTTATTTTTGAATTAAAATAAGTTTTAATAAATAAATATTTTAACATTCTGATTAAAATTATTAACAATTAAGAATTAATACATTTTTCAGTTCGTTATTATTTGCAATTAACAACCGTAATTTCATAATTTTTAGGGCTGTACAATTTAGCCGGTTAAGCCGGCTAAAAAAGTTAGCTAAGTTAATGAGCTAACTAACCGATCAGCTTAGCTAATTTAACCGGTTAACTAAATTAGCTTAGCTAATTAGCTGGCAGCTTAACCTGTTAATCTAGCTTAGCTCAGCTAATCAGCCAACGGCTAACCGGCTGAACAGCCAATTTTTTTTTAAAGCTATTTAACGATTTTTTATTCACTGACAGGTTCAAAAATTAGTATTAATGTTTTTTTTTTTAACAAATGAAACAAAAAACGGCGGTAATAATGTCTATGATATAATACAATATATAAATCTTATTATAATGTATATCTAACTACATGTCTATTATTATAGCTTTTAAAAAATGATATCAGTGTAAATAATAATAATTTCTACTAAATAATTATCAAATTGACAACGAAAAAGCAGTTTTAATACACGATTTAAATTACGCGCACTTTTTAATTTCCCAATGTCGACGTTAATTTGTAAATTTTAGTTAGTTTTGTTGCCTGCATGCTTTTTATGCGCTGTGGTATTTTTCTTGTAGAATTGACATTTCCATATTTTACAAAAGTTTTATAATTCTCATACATTTGAAAATTACAATTCAATGATTTAATTAAATATTTAAAAATGTCATTACTATGGAATCATTTTACACTTGTTACAAGTGGTATTGCTAGATGTAAATATTGTCCAATTGAGTACAATATAAAAAAGACAACAGCATCCCTAAGATATCGTTAAAGAATAAGCATAATGACAGAATGCAATCAGTGACATTAAATGAAGTAACCGAATCTAATTCACAGTAAGTTTTATTTTTTTCTTTTGTACGAAATTATTTCAGTTGATCGAATTTAATATTTTTTTGAAAATAAAAACATCAAATTTTTTCAATTTTCATTAATAAAATAAATTAATTTATAATTGATATTTAGTTCGGATGATGAATCAAGCTCAGATACACCGGAAAATCCAAAGAAACAACGCTTAACAAAAGAATATTACAGCCGCAAAGTATGTATTTAATTTTTTTCAACTTTCCGCTAAGAAAATTGAAAATTTTCAAAAATTGGAAAGTTACTTTACATTTAAATAAACGACATTGTTTATATCGATTCTATCGTTAATATAATTTTTTTAATTTTTCTGTTTTTTTAGAATCCTAAGGCAGAAGCAATCACCATGTCACTTGTAAAATATATAGCAATGGATATGTTACCGTTATCACACGCAGAAGGCCCAGGATTCAGACAATTCGTCAAAGCCCTTAGTTCTGAATATGTGATCCCGAGTAAAACTGTCATAAAAAGTCGCTTAGAAGTCTTATATGAATCAGTCCGTAACGATTTACTGGCAACTTTTCGTCAATTTCCTGATGTGTCGATTACGACAGATGCTTGGTCATCTCGTTCTGCAAACTCATTCGTTACTATTACAGTACACGCCATAGACGAGTTATGGAATTTACGTTGAGTAACTTTGGATACACTAGAAATGACTGAAAGTCACTCGGCAGAGAATATTTATAATCATTTATGTAATGCTTTATCAGAGTGGAATATTGCTGAAAAAACAATTGCTGTGGTCCATGATAATGCCCCAAATATGGTCGCTGCAATGCGGGAAAGCTCCACTGCTGATATTAAAATTGGTCAAAGTGTTCGTTGCTTTTGTCACTCGTTGCAGATTGTTGTAGAAAAAGCTTTCAACGAAGAAAATTTTTAAAAAAATCTTCAAAAAGTTTCCGCAATTGTTGGGCACTTTAAACATTCTTATAAAGCAACAAACGCTCCCAAAGATGCTCAGAAATCATATAATTTGCCTAAACATTGTTTAATTAGTTATTGCGTAACGCGTTGGAATTCAGCTTACAACTTGAACGGCTACTAGAACAACGCCAAGCTGTTGAAAGTATATTGCTGAATCCAAATTTTACAAATTCAGCAATGTCTAAAAAATTGCTTTTAAGCAATTTAGAATGGAATTATTTAAAAGCTCTAGTCAGAATATTAAAACCATTTGAGGTAGCAACAACAGTCATGTCCAGTCAATCTGAGTCAACTATTGGAATGGTACGGCCAGCTATTCATTCGATAATTGATAAATTTTTAAAACATGATAAGAACGACTCTCCAAAAATTCGATTACTTAAAGAAGTATTTCAAGAAGAATTAGAAGCTCGATTTTTGACCGAAGACTGCGATTCCGTGAGTGCATTGGCCTGTTTTTTGGATCCTAGGTATAATTACTATTCAATACATTTGTACACTGATGAGAAAAAAAAAACTTGATAAAAAAAAAAGTTTGAATCAAAAAAATCATCAAAAAAAATTTAATTATCTTGAATTGAATTTTCTTTATATATATTTCAGATATAAAGATATGGCTTATGAGCCAAAAGTGCACGTCTCAACGTTCGTTTTATGACAAAATAATCATTAATCAGTTACTCATAATTTAAGTATATAAATACTCCGTAAAAGTATTAAATAAAATAAAAAAAAATCGGTCTGTCGGTTGACCCTGCGGGCCAGCCCCAAAACTTCCCGCCCATTTCGAGCTCCTTGAGCTCGAAGGTATTGTCAGAAATACAGCTTCGAGCTCGAAGAGCTCGAAAATACTTTTGCATGCCGTTGTTTTTGAAAAAAATGTTTTTTACTATTTCTTTCTCTCACAAGATTTCATTGACAAATGATTTGATTTTCATGTTTGAAGCAGCAATCGACCCGTTTTGATAAAGTTTAAAAATGATCAGATTTTGAAATCGTTTGGTTTAGTTATTTTAAAGATATTTGCAAAAAACCGTTTTTCACCGTTTCTTTTTTCCACAAGAAACAAAAGATGCAAAATTTTATTCTCTACAATAATGGTCTCAATAACTTTTGCCCTAAAGTGCATAGTTTCCGAAATATCAGCCAAAAACTTTCTTTCAAAATTGCGATCGAAGCTCCACCTGGATCTGTCAGCATTTTGTGATTTTATGGTCAGTAAGTGACCCTTAACCTAAAAAAAAAATAAAATTGGATCGGAAATTTAGTGCGAGGTTAAATGCTTTATTTACTGGCCTAAATACCCTCGCAGATTTGAATCACGGTAGAAACACCGCGTAATCACAGTGGTAAAATGGAACAAACCCATGGTGTTTCCACCGTGATTCAAATCTGCGAGGGTACCTTCATACAGCGGGCAGAAACATGCGTGTTTCTTCACCGGGGAAGAAACATAATTTCTTCTGACAGGTGTTAGTTATATTTAATGTTCATTTGCAGCCTTATTACTCTCATTTTTTTTCTTGTCACTTCAGTTTACTCATTTCATCTTCAAGTCGTAGTTTTAATTAAGCAAATAAAATTACTAAAAATAACATTTTTGTCTTATTCACTATCTAATAAGTGACTGTAAATCACAGATTTCTCGTTCTCTAACAGTTCTCCACATCATCAAAATTAACTTGTTTCTTACCGGCTACTGACTCTGAAAGTACCGATGCAGGTAATCATGAAAAAAATAGTGTGCGACAGAACCCTGATATCCAAGTTGCCCGCAACTTGTCGACAATCTACTGCCGCAATATGTCGTCAAGTTGGCCGCAACAGTCAGCATTTCCATGAGTTGACGGCAACTTTCCGAGCAACTTGTCGACAACTTTCAGCTCGTGCAAATGTTGCCGACAACTTGGCTACAAGTTATCGACAACATTTGCACAAGCTGACAGTTGTCGACAACATGTCGACAAATGGCGCGCAACTAGTGCCGTCAACTTTTCTGACGAGCAACTCGCACTATCAGGGGATGAAACACGATCTTAGACTGCGGGTAATATCAATCAACTTCACCATAGTCTGAAATCGTCTTGTTTCATCCCGTGTCATACAATATACTATTATAATTTCGCTTTAAAAAATATGTCGATTTATGATTTTATATAATACTATGTTTCAATTTTAGGCTTCAAGAAAAGATGTTGTTAAAATGGTGCCGAGGATTATTTTTTCATATTTATCATTGGAATTTTGCTATTAATTTCTTTCTTTATTATTTGACAGGAAAAAAATTCAGAGATCGTGTAATTAATGCTTTAAAAAATTGCACTAAATTTTTGTTTAACAAGGATAATTCAGCAGAAAGATAATGACTATCTTACAAAATATTTTATTTTTTTCATTATTGTATTATAATTATTTAATTTAATTAATAAATTTATGAAAATTAAAAAGAATTGAATTTTTAAAATCGAAAGAACGTATCTACTCCATTACAACTTCAGCATAAATAATATAAATGTCAAAAAGGTATATAATAAAAAATATTGGTTTATAACAAAACATGTAGAAAAATAAGTTGACACCTTATTGATAGATTTAATGATATTACAAAAAAATAGCAAGAAATAAAAGCTTGCTTTAAGTGGAAATAAAGTATTCAACTTATTATTATTTTTTTCTTAATTGTAATATTTATTAAAAAAAAAGTACAATTATCTACATTATTCTTATTGCCCGTGAAAAATGAATCATACATGGCCATGTATGAATGCTACATGCATGGCCATGTATGGTAATTGGCCAGACATGGCCATGTATGGCCGTACATGGCTTGATACGGCCATACATGACTATGTATAGAAATTTTAACTAAATTAAAAAAAAAATATCAATTTTTTTTTTTTTTTTTTTATTATTTTGGCGACGCAGAGATTATCAGATATGCGATTAATTGAATTTCTAATCGAAATGGAAATTTTTAATTTAGAGAAAAAACTTTAGACTTATTAATAACCACACCCGCTTAGTAGGATTCGAACCCGGGACCTTCCGTACGAGAGACTGACGCTTTGACGACTAAGCTATGCGACCGACAGTTACAACAAAGTTTAGTTGTGCTACGTAACGTTTAAAGAATATAATCACTTTCGAAAAAGCACAATATAATCATTAATATGCTGTTAGTGATATCAAAAAAATTTCTTATTTTTTTAACACTGCAACATCCTGTTTATAAGTAATTGTAATAGTCGAAAAATTAATCATACATGGCCATGCATGACCATACATGGAGCATATATGGCCATACATGGACATATATGAATCATACAAGGCCATGCATGACTGTATTGAAGAAGTGTGTATGCCCAAGTATGATTCATTTATCACAGGACGAGCATTCGAAGCGTGCATTCCGATGAAAAATGAATCATACATGGCCATACATGGAGCATATATGACCATTCATGGACCTACCAACTTTTTTAATACAGCCATACAAGGCCATGTATGGCCATACATGCTTCATGTATGGCCATATATGCTTCATGCATGGCCATATATGCTCCATGTATGAGCCATATACGGCCATGCATGGCCATGTATGATTCATTTTTCACGGGTGCAAAGTAACTAATAATTAAACTTAATTATTATTTAATAATAATTTATAAATTATTATTATAAGTAATTATTGATTTATTAATTATTTATTAAACAATAATCAGGGAAAACAAACTAACAATTAAACTTAATAATTAGTTAGTTTTCCCTGTTTCAGTTTAATAATAAAAAATTATTTTATTGTATTATTCATGATGTGGGAGTATTTTTCACTCTCAAAAAAATTTCCGTCAACCACCGTACTCTTTGGGTCATAAAATCCCTACCCCGGCATTCAAGGGACTCATGACGTCTATCTATCGTCTATGAGTTCATCTATCATATCTATCGAGTGCGATCGTGTTTAAGACGCGAGGTGTGAAAATTGGTGCCGGACCCGAAAACGAGGGTACCAAATCACGAGTGTCTTAAACTCGCTTATACAATGTTATGTCCTCAGGTGCCTCCACCTGTTAATTAATTAGGCCTGATCAAGCCTGTTCATGTATGTTCATGGCTGTTCATGTCTGTTCATGGCTGTTCTTGTCTGCTCATAGATATAAAATTTTGTTGACCAAGAATCTATCACATATAAGATTTTAATTACTTAAAGTTCATACGAAACTTATTTGTCAACTAAATCCCTTAGGTCAGTGAGGAGCGAGTTAAACTTTCGAGCGCAAGGTCCACGGTTCGAATCCTGCACACGCCCGAATTTTTTATATTTTTTTTATTTTTATAGCAATAATTATATATAATATAATATAGTTATACATAATTATATATAATTATATAGGGCCATTTTTTATATATAAATTTTTTTCCCGGATGGGCATGAACAGACATGAACATACCTGATCAGGCCTGAAGACTCATGCCTGTTCATGTCTGATCAGGTCTGATCATTTTTTCCCGGGTAAATAAAAATATAGCATTAGAATAATTATAATGACCCGGGTAAAAAAAATTATATATAATTATGTATAATTATATATTTACTCAATGGTGCTTATGAGGACTAAAACGTTAAGGCACTGGGGTTTTTGAGGACTTCTGGTGCTTCCGAGGACCGTCCCCAAAAATTTATCTCAGCTAGTGGTGTTTTCGAGGACGGTCCTC
Source organism: Microplitis manilae (assembly GCA_030273425.1). Taxonomy (NCBI): domain Eukaryota; kingdom Metazoa; phylum Arthropoda; class Insecta; order Hymenoptera; family Braconidae; genus Microplitis; species Microplitis manilae. The sequence goes on along the minus strand of CP092726.1, from coordinate 14,045,009 downwards.
AAAAGCCCACTATAAAAATATCTTTCATGGTGCATTCGAGGACTTATCATACGCCAATATATATGATGCTCCTTATTTATTATCTGTTGGTGGTTTTGAGGACGGTCCTCAAAAGCCCACTATAAAAATATCTTTCATGGTGCATTCGAGGACTTATCATACGCCAATATATATGATGCTCCTTATTTATTATCTGTTGGTGGTTTTGAGGACGGTCCTCAAAAGCCCACTATAAAAATATCTTTCATGGTGCATTCGAGGACTTATCATACGCCAATATATATGATGCTCCTTATTTATTATCTGTTGGTGGTTTTGAGGACGGTCCTCAAAAGCCCACTATAAAAATATCTTTCATGGTGCATTCGAGGACTTATCATACGCCAATATATATGATGCTCCTTATTTATTATCTGTTGGTGGTTTTGAGGACGGTCCTGAAAAGCCCACTATAAAAATGTCTGTCATGGTGCATTCGAGGACTTATCATACACCAATATATATGATGAACCTTATTTATTATCTCTTGGTGGTTTTGAGGACGGTCCTCGAAACGTTTATTTTTTAATTATTCCAATGGTTTTTTTCAAGACTTTCCTTAAGTATAATTCTATTTATCTACGGAACTTTCTATACGGAAAAAATGATATATTCGGTATATTTCTGGGTGATATTGTATGTAAGGAAAAAAGAGGGTCAATTGAACTAAGGGGCAATTGAACCAGTAAGTTTAAAAAATCCAAAAATGAGTCGTTCACTTGGAATTATATTTTAATACACTGCTTCTTAGTCTGACCAAGGCTTGGAATTATTATGGTAATCTAATTTAGAAAAAAATTCCAGCTTTTGTATTCTTAAGCATATCAATTTTTTTGACAAATTGTTTGATTATTTTTTGATTTGTAAATGTTCTTTTAAAATTTTTTTTTGTAATACCGTCTTACACATATTGGTGTTGAATTTCTAACTTTACATCAAGTAAACTAATTCTAGAATTATTTTTTTTATACTAATTATTTCAGTAAAACTATAAAAAGTCAAATGAACCGGTACTCTTGAGACGGTTGAACCGCACTGTCAGCATTTGACATGCGCTCGCATCTTGACTGCAGGTGGAAAAAAGCTAAATTAACCAAGAAAAATAAAATTAATTATATTGACAGAAATTTTAAAAGTGATTTTTATGGCATATCACGTTATATAAAATAATCAATATCATGAGTAGTAATATCATGTAATTTTAGTTTTAAGCTGTAATGGACAGTCAATTATTTATTAAAATCATTTTCGCGTGGTTCTAATACTCCTGGTTTAAATTGCTCCTGCCAAGAGTACGATTACACTATATGATACAGTTGTATGATTTCGTACTTATTAACGATTCGTATCATTTGTTAACTTACGTGCTTTTAAAGAATGTTAATCTCTATAAAGAAGTATAATTTCATAAAAAAAAAATTATTATTTTGCTTTTATTCATCAGAACAAGTACTTTTGGTTCAATTGACCCCCTTCTTTTCTAAGCGTCGTATATATCAATATATGTTTACTTATTGGTGCTTATGAGGACCAAACCGGTAAGACGCTGGTGTTTTTGAATACCTCTGGGGCTTTTAAAAACCGCTTATAAGAATTTATCAAAGCAAATAGTGTTTTTGAGGACGGTCTTCAAAAGTCCTCAATAAAAATATATTTCGCAGTGCATTCAAGAACTAATTTTTTTTCTTCCTTATTGGCTATCGTCCCAATTGGGCCACGTGCCAGTCAAGAACTTATTATACGACAACATAAATTTTAAACTCTATTTCTCATCGCTTAGTGGTTTTGAGGATGGTCCACAAAAATTTTATTTTTTCAATTTTTTTAATGGTGTTTTTGAGAGCCATCCTCAAATATAACTCCATTTATACTGTTTAACAAATTTCCATACAAAACAATTTATATTCGGGATATATCTGGATGAAATTGTATGTATGCATCATATATATGAATATATTCACTCAATGGTGCTTATGAGGACTAAAACGGTAAGGCACTGGTGTTTTTGAGGACTTCTGTTGCTTTTGAGGACTACTCTTAAAAATTTATCTCAGCTAGTGGTATTTTTAAGGACAGTCCTCAAAAGCCCACTATAAAAATGTCTTTTACGGTGCATTCGAGGACTTATCATACACCATAATATATGGTGAACCTTATTTATTATCTCTTGCTAGTCTTGAAGACGGTCCTCGGAACGTTTATTTTTTAATTATTCTATAAGAAAAAAATTTATATTCGGAATATTTCCAGGTGAAATTGTTCACATGTGTCATGCATGCAAATATATTTCTTATATATACAGTTCCGCCTGAATATATATTTTTGTCACATGGGTTGTAAAGTTTTCACAGCACTCCAAAAATGCATTTTGAATATGTTTATCAAATAATTCAAATAAATATATTTTACATAGTAATGCACGATTATTAGGGTGTTTCATATTTAAGCGATATTTTTTTTTCTGTCCTACCTGAAAAACTAACAATTTATAGAACAAAAAAAATATTCCTGCTTGAAAGAAAATTCTGAGTCAATTAGGGGCTTAGCGCATCTAAAAATTCAATTTCCCATTTAAATAACATGGGAAAAAAAATTTTTTTTAGTTTGGAATTTGTTACCTCGGCAATGGCTTATTGTACGAGTAAGCCCAGCATATAATTTAATAGGAAATTAAACGCTTTACAAAAAAAGTCTTTTATCATTTTTTGATAAATCCATCTGTTCAAAAGTTATTGGAGCTCGAAGTCAAGTTAGAGTAAATTTCGAGTTTTTTTTATTTTTCCGGCGAAACTATCGGACTTATCCTAAAATGTCATGGAATCTTTTTTGTAGACAATTTTATTTCCTACAAATTGTCTTGAATAAATTTTTTTGAAATTCCGTTTTGTTTTTTAGTTATTTCCATTTCAATGCCAAGCCTTTAAAATCAATCAGAACACTATTTTTTTAGGAGCTTGGCATTAAAATGGAAATAACCAAAAAACAAAACGAAATTTCGAAAAAATTTATTTAAGATAATTTGTAGGAAATAAAATTGTCTACAAAAAAGATTCTACAACATTTTATGATAAGTCCGATAGTTTCGCCGGAAAAGTAAAAAGATCTCGAAATTTACTCTAACTTGACTTCGAGCTCCAATAACTTTTGAACAGATGGATTTATCAAAAACTGATAAGAGACTTTTTTTGTAGAGCGTTAAATTTCCTACTCAACTATGTGCTAGGCTTATTCGTACAATGAGCCATTGCCGAGGAAACAAATTCCGAACTAAAAAAAATTTTTTTTTTCCAGGTTATTTAAATGGGAAATCGAATTTTTAGATGCGCTAAGCCCCTAATTGACTCAGAATTTTTTTTCAAGCGGGAATATTTTTTTTTTGTTCTATAAATTGTTAGATTTTTAGGTAGGACAGAAAAAAAAAATATCGCCTAAATATGAAACACCCTAACTATTATATAAAATTTATGTACAATTATATAAAATTAAGTGTAATAGTTAAATATCAATACAAGAAAGTCACTAAATATTATGCAAAATGATAAAAATATGCATTATTTATGAAACTGTTTCAAAAATTTTCCTGTTCTGTGTCTCAAAACCTCAACCGTTGTGTTACAAATCCTGTGCGCTATTAGCACTAGACCGATCCATTCTCTTAATTTTCGGCGAATTTTATTTGCTCGTATTAAAATTTTGTATTTTATGTTATAGTAGTATCGTCATCATGATTCGATTGAAATTGAGTCAATTTCGCCATGTTCTTTATCTACATACACGGTTATAAATGTTGAAGCCATCATTTTTATGCGTATAATTATATCCGAACAGGTTATATCGTGCCATTAATAAAATTAGATGTTCTTGGTATACATTCAATTAAATCACGAAATAATTATCTTTTCAAATGCAATTCATAGTCAATGTTGGTTAACTTTGGTAATGATACAGAATATTCTGAACAATTTTACCACGCCACTACTTACATATTTGAATTCAATTATTATAGATATGACATATCGATTAAATTTTTATTCTAATAGAGAATTTTTTTTTTATTTTCTATGAATATACACTGAAAAAAAAATTTTTTTCCTCCCGATAAATGTTTTTTTCTGGTAGCAATACTGGTATTCTTGTGGTAAGAATACCAAAGTTTATTTCACAGAGCAATCCGTATTCTGACTGTAGCAAAACTCGGTATTGCAGTAGGCATAAAACCACAATTCAAATAAAGTAAACTTAACCCTACTTTATTGACGTGCATGAATGTATGTAAATAGGAGAATTTTTTATTATAAAAGGCGTACTGTCAACGATTGATCCGAAAAACGAATAAATACTAATTAATGTTTTAATAATTATAAAAAGGAATCTTGCACGCATTATTTTAATATTTGTTGTCACTTGCACTCTTATTTCTATCTCATGATAACATGAGGTAAAAATGCGGAAAACAAAAATTGCTATAAGATAAGTGTGTAAGCGCTGGAGACACCACTGCGTTTGCTATAGTGAAATAGTATAAAGTTTTAGTCGTACAAGAAAACTAGGTATTGTTGTGGGAATGATACCAGGTTTCTTGCAGTAAGAATACGTTTACTTACTATAGGAATACTGGATCGATAATACTTTGGATTCCGGGAGAAAATACATTTTTTTTCAGTGTGCTTTTATTATTCAAATTGTTCATAAACAGTTTCAATTTATCAAATTTATTGAATTTTCATATTAAACTATTTTTCACTTTCTCTGAGCAGGATATTCTGTTTCGTGTCCCTCCTTCCTCTCTTTCCTATTTTTCTAGTATAATTTTGATTGAATGAATTTTTTCTTGATTTATCTGAAGTACCATGAGGTTATAATTTGATAATCTATTTGACTGTAAAAAATTTTTAACTCCTAATATTTTGTTTACTCGGTAAAAATTAAACAAAGTCCAGAACGATAATATATTTATTAGACTGTTTCAAATTAGGGGTATATTTTTATTTTTTTGATGAACATTAAAAAATCGAAAGCGTATCTTAAAATATGGTGACATTCAAAATTTGACCTCTCAATATTGATATTTAGAGGTGGCTATTGATAATTTTCGATTTTTCATTTAGTAACATGGTAAAAAATACATAACTTCCGAAAAAATCAAGATACAAAAAACCTCTCCTCAAACATTTTGTAGCAAATTTACTGATCTACAAAAAAGGTATTTTATGATTTTTGCATAAATTCAACCATTCACAAGATATCCAACGTCAAAGTTTGATACAATTCGAAGAACTTGTTTTTGCTCGTTCTGAATTTTATACCATGTCAACTAATGAGAATTCGGAAATTCTCAATGCAGTTATTTTATAGGAAATTGAATGCTCTACAAAAAAAGTTATTTATCATTTTTTGATAAATCCATCTTTTCAAAAGTTATTGGAGCTTGAAGTCAAGTTAGAGTAAATTTCGAAATCTTTTTACTTTTCCGATGAAACTATCGGACTAAACATAAAATGTTATAGAATCTTTTTTGTAGGCAATTTTATTTCCTACAAATTATCTCTGATAAATTTTTTTGGAATTTTGCATTCTCTTCTAGTTATTTCCATTTTAATGCCAAGCTCCTAAGAAAAGTGTTCTGATCGATTTTAAGGGCTCGGCATTAAAATGGAAATAACTAGAAGAGAATGCAAAATTCTAAAAAAGTTTATCAGAGATAATTTGTAGGAAATAAAATTGCCTACAAAAAAAATTCTATGGCATTTTATGATTTGTCCGATAGTTTCATCGGAAAAGTAAAAAGATCTCAAAATTTACTCTAACTTGACTTCAAGCTCCAATAACTTTTGAACAGATAGATTTATCAAAAAATTATAAGAGACTTTTTTTGTCGAGCATTCAATTTTCTATAAACTAACTGCATTGAGAATTTCTGAATTCTCATTAGTTGACATGGTGTAAAATTCTGAACGAGCAAAAACAAGTTCTTCGAATTGTATCAAATTTTGACGTCGGATATCTTGTGAATGGTTGAATTTATGCAAAAATCATAAAAAAACTTTTTTGTAGATCAGTAAATTTGCTACAAAATGATTAAGAAAAAGTTTTTTGTATCTTGATTTTTTTGGAAGTTATGTATTTTTTACCATGTTACTAAATGAAAAATCGAAAATTATCAATAGCCACCAGTTAGTCTTTGATATCATAATAAATAGACTATTTACACTCACGCAATCGCATACGAGGGTCAGCGTAGTGTGTTCTTTTTTTACAAATTTTTCCACAGTATAATTTTGAGAAAGCAAGACGTACCAAATACATTAATTACTACCCACATCAATCGCGAAGCCAACTTACGTATAGTACTAAAATAGAGCGATTTATCAGTTACGAGTAGCCACTAACAAACGGACATTTAATTGTAATAGGTTTTAAACCAATAGATGATAAGGATTTTATTTTATAAGTTTTGTTTAACCTCTATTATATTGTATTTGACGATAATTATTAATAAATAAAAAACTTATAACAAAAAAAAAAAAAAAGGTCAGCGTAGTGGATAGCATCGAAGACATTGAATCGAAGGGATGCAAGTTCGAGCCCAGTAGTCACCGGAATTTTTTTATCATTTGAAATCATGTATAATTCCTCTAAATAACGCTCCTAATACTTTAAATTATATTTCGGATCTAAATAAAACAATCTTATTTTTTTTCGCAATTCAATAATTTTTTAAATAGGTATCATTCATTTAGAAACACGTAGGTCTTACCCGATCGGGGACCTATAGGAATTGCCTGATCAGAGCCCAAGTACGTTTCTGTGTTACATCCCAATGTATTAGAGTAATAACAAACGAATTATTTCAAGTTGATTTTCTAAAGAAGTTGACATTTGCACACAAATAACTAGAGCATTGAATTCAATGTCTTAAGATAGTCAAAAAATTTGTAAAAAATTATTTGAGAGGAATTAGATATTCTATAAAAAAGTTCTATAACATTTTGTGATAAATTTGATAGTTTTAGCGAAAATATCGGATAATATTGAAATTGACTAAGAATTAACCTTTGACCTTAGATAACTCAAAAAAAATAGATTTATCGCAAAGTAGAAGAGCGTTTAATTGCCTATTTAAATATACGTAGGTTTATTTGTACAATATACCATCATTTTCAACCATTCTCTGGGTTTTTTTTTTTTTTTTTTTTTGTATAATAGTCTCCCTGATTGATAAAAATGATTGAATCCATGCTAAGTGTAGATCTATGTATTCGTGGATTCAAATTGTTTTAAATCATTTCAAATTGTTTTTCTTATTCAGAGTTTGACATGGATATGTAATATGTTGACAGCTAAATATTATATGAAAAATCCCACTTAGATTTTGAAATTAATAAAAATTGTGGGAGGATACCAATCGAAATGTATTACATAAATTCCCGACATTCCGAAAAATTTATAATTAACCTAAAAAATTTACTTTTTGTAAAAGCAACTAATATTTCTGAAGCCGAGTTATTTTTGAGATATCTCTGGATAAAATCGTTTGTTGAACTAAAACTTTTATACATAACAGTTGTATATAAATTCCTTGGTCTAAGAGAACTTTAAATATTGTCCCTTTAGCATACTGGATTTAGGTTTTCTATTGATTTTCTTTTCAATCTGACAAATAATAAAGTCACCTCTAGAATTAGCTTCCCTGCTTTGAAAATCCGATAGATTTTTGAAGAGAAGAATTTTACTGAAAAAAAGGTTTAAAATTACCGAATTTAAATTATAATGTTATTTGACACACCATCGAAATGTAATTATTTTCACCATTTAGAGATGATGTAAATTATCGGTTAGCTTAATAAATTTTATTATTTAAATATATAAAAAAATATAAATTTCTCAGTATCTTCCCTGATTAAAAGAAACATTTCGAAACGATTTGCAATGTTGAATGCCCATAAAAAGGGCGATTCAAAAGTATTAAAAGCATTAAAATGTATTAAAAAAATCTTTTTTTCTAATCGCTTTAAATCGTTTCTTTTAATAAAGATTTAATAATTCATTTACTGAGGGCCAGTTTTTCAATCCAAGATTGTTCTAGTCTGGGGTAAAATTATTAATGCTACCATCTATACATAATAAATATATCGGTATATTATCAATCATAATCTAATTCCGGATAAAAACTGGCCTTAAATTTTGCTTGTCAAGGATAAAAAATTTCACTGTTCAATATAATTAATTTTTTTAAAATCTAAGTATGGAATATCTAAAATTAAATTTTCATTGGTATTTCAACTTTTCATCATTGCAACAATTATAACTATTTGTAATTTCTTGTCATGTGTTGATGTTTATGTCAATTTCTACTTGATATCTCAAACAATGTAAATCCTATTCTCTGTCTGTTATCAATTGTACATTTTTATAATTGTATATTTTTATACCTCTGCTCTTACAAAATTAGAATATTCATGATAATTTTTAGATACGACGTAATACCCACTGTCAATTCTATTCTCTTGATTTATAAACATTACCATGTATATCATAACTTTTGCCCATTCTATAATATTATTTACAGATTTTTGATTCACTTGAATGTTTTTATAGGATAAAAAACGTTGAATCAGATGATAAAATAATATAATCCTCAATAATATATTGCTATGTGTTTATTAACAATTTAACCTACTCTTTATAAAGATTGATATTCTGTTATCAAATCATCAGAATAAAATAATAACTAAAGTAAAAATATGATAATTTTTCAATAAATATAAATTATTAGATAAAATTTCGTAATTTTTTATCATACAGTGGATGAAAAATAATAAATAAATTATGCACTAAGACTAAAAAACCTATTACCAATACGAATTATTATTCATGAATACTAGATACATACAAAAAAGTAATAAATCTGTTGACTCGCATTAGGATTTCAACTAAACTATATTAAGTAATATGATTGAATATTTGAGGCTCGATTTTTTCTGTATCTACATATATATCGACGTAAATTGAGGGTTAAAGCTTGATAAGAATTTTTGTCAACGCAATATAACCTAATGCGTGATGGAATGCGCTTTTCGAGAAACAGAAAATGATTTCATAGAGATTAATTATTGGCATTTCATTTCATAGAATAACTTTTTAAGCATGCAATTTTCTACAGAAATTCTTCATGGTTTTTTGACCTAAGGCAGTTAAATATTATAGTTATTATTTTAGGTAAAAATTAATTTTGACTCATGAAACAAACGATATATTTAATCAGAGAAAAAAAAATATCTGGTGAGATACTGAATGTAGACATGGCCATATCTGGTCATATCATGAAATCTAAATTATATATGTTAAATAGTTATGTTAATAATCATTTAGATCTATTCGCATATGTTTAGTGGTAGTCAAACATGATGGTATCGATCCAGATCTAAATATATATGAAGAGATCTTGATCATTATAATGAAAAAACTAAACAGATATGGTAATATCTATGCAGTTAGGATCATATCATTCATTTCTCTGGCTACACATAATTTGATCTCACTAGATCTGGCTATATCGTGGGATTTTGTTTTTATTTTTTAAAAATGAATTTTTTTTTAATTTGAGGAATTTTTTTATAACTCAAAAAATTTTTTCTCCTATGACAGAAAATAATTCCTATACAAATGAAGATATGAAAAAAATTTGTATTTACAGAATATTTTTTAACATAAAACTTGCCACGATATAGCTATGTATGATTTTCCTGTTTGAAAAAACTTCAAAGATATCCGAAAAAACTCCAAATTAAAATTAGCTATGAGATTTTTACATTCTGAAGGATGTTGAAACAGTTCCAAAATTTGTTTAATTTTCAACACAGTGTAACTCTCAAACTGATGAACTACGTAGTTTAGTTCTGAAAAAACTACAGAGCATAATTCGTTGAGCATCGAATTTTTATTGCAAAGGTCTGATAACTAATTCATATTTAAAAAAACTAAATATAATTAGTTCTTTATTAATTGCTGGTGCAAGAATGTTATGATTATTTTTATGTTTCAAAAACTTTTTTTATATTTTGAAAATACTCTTTTCATAAGATAGCACAGAACTCGTGAGTCAGTAAAGTTATTAGAAAATTTTTAAGAGAATAATTGGTCAAACATAAATTTTTCTACACAAAAAAATTTATGATCTATATTAAAACTTTGCGTATTTCTTAAATCAATTTATAAAGCAAAATTCTAGTTTTACATTAGCTAAAAATTTTTTGACATTAAAGGTTACAAAATAGGCTTACAAATTAATTTCTTTGACGACAACGTGTAACTCCTAAGAAAATAATATCATATTTTGCAAATAATTCGTTAAGCATAAAACTTTTGTATTATCAGACATTCATTACTGTTTCGAGCTTCCAAAACATAGCATAGTTATGTGTAGAAATTATGACAATAAAGTTAGCAGATGATCCTGAAGTTAGCCAACATCTGATAATTATTTGATATTTTTAAAATCAATAAGTTATAAAAAAAAAAAAAATATTTAAAAAATTCCACTTATAACCTTTTAAAATTTCTACATGTGCATATTGTTATTTACTTTTTTTAGTAACTGATTTGTTAAGCAAAAAAATCCGAAAATTGATAATTGTTTTCAAACTTCAAAATCATAGTTAGCAGACATTTAACAATATTTGGATTTTTTTTAACAAAAAAATAAATATTATAAAAAATATTTTGAAAAATTGTTCTTATAGTTTATCAAATTTTCTACATGCACATTTTTTAGAATGTTTCTTTTTTATTATTCATGTGTTAAAAAAAATTATTTAAATTTCTAATGTCTGCTAACTTTACTGTCATCTAGAGATTGTGGATCAAAATCCACTCAACAGAAAATTTATCACTCTACAAAATATCTTACTAATAAAGACGCAAAAGTTTTTCGTTTTCAAGATATTATAATATATACAATATTAATTTCTGGAATTATATTTATGCTTTCGATTCAAACTTTTAACTATGCATTAGATTAAGTTTGAAATAGTTCCAGAAAAATAATTCATAAATATTTTATTTAAAAAAAAAAACCGAAATTTTATATCTTTATCGAGAAATGGAATTTCGGCCACTGGATCAACAAGAGTTTTTTGTACAAATAAATCACGATTATATTGCATGACAGATTCATTCGGTTATATTTTTTTATAAGTTTTGGAAAAAAAGGACACTTTTTTCCATGGTGATTTGTATTTTTCATTCATATTATAATTTTTTTTTCTCATCTAGAAGTGTTGTGAAAAGTTTAAACAATCTCAGTTGTAGTGACACAATAGACATATATTGATGACCAAGCTGGTAAGTACAATTAAAAAAATTTGATTTGTATGTAAGTATTAAATGCTTTATTTTAACATGATACTGAAGTTAGCAGACGTCTTCTAATATTTGGATCTTTTTTTAGACGATAAACCATAAAAAAAAAATATTTGAAAAAATTGCACCTATAGTTTTTTAAATTTTCTACATGTGCATATTTTAATTTCATTTTTTTACAATTGATTTGTTGAAAAATAAAAATTCAAAAATTATTAAACGTCGGCTAACTTCAGCATCATATTTTAACTCATCACATTCACATAAATTAATTTTTATAATGAGTTAAGGTTTATTAAGTTAAGATCTTCATTGAATATGAATTTCCTTTTCGTTCAAAAAGATGTCTCACTAAATGTATGTAGCATTATTCCGTAATGGTTTTTGTTTTTACATTAAAATTGAAATTATTACTATTCCAAAACAACAATTAGAATGATTTTTATCGATATGAGTATTGATGTATAACTATTGAATAATAATACATGAACTCATCGATATATTTCACGTAACGATATAGGGAAATAAGGTTAGTTATGACAGCTTTAAGGCAAATTTAATGTGCAAATTCTCAAGTCAGCGACAATGGGGAGGGAAACCTTTAAGGCGAGGTTTCATGCTCAAAACTGAATAGACCCTAATAGCCACTTTAGCTTGAAATTTATAATAATTAGATGTTGAAATTACTTGAAATCTGCTGCCTGAATTAGCCCACAATTTCACAGCAAAAATTAAAAATAAAAATTTGAATGAAATATCATAATATCATAAATTTGAATTCTTGTCAAAAGAGAGTCTTATCAGACAGTTTGAAAGGCATATGACAGTAAAGAAAAGGAAATGTTTGCCCTGACAGCAAGACTTTCTGGTCAGAAAGGTGGTGTCACTTATTCGCGATTAAGTTGGCGCCGACTGGTCGACAACGTTCCCTAATAGCACAGTTTATTTTAGCAAAAGTTAACGTTACAAAAGTTTTGTTAACTTCGGACTTTTTCATTTTTTACGACAATTTGTATGCAACTTGCTATTGAGTTTGACGTAAATTTACTGCCCAAATTAGAATGCGAATTTACTTCAAAAATTGACTAGAAAAAAGTCGTCGTTAACCTTCAGGCAAATTTGACATCAATTTATTGTTAATTATTTTTAACTAATTGTTAAGTATTTTTAGCCATCAAATTGTAGACAATTTTATGTATAAATTTGCTTAGCTTCTGAAATGGTAAGAATAAACATTACTGACTTTTTTTTCTTCCTAAATAGTTATCTTTAAATTGAAAAAAAAAAAAATAACTGCAAATTTTTATTTTCAACTATTGCTGTCAAATTGTCGCAAATTCGGGCAGCAAATTTTAGGTAATTTCAACATCAAATTACCGCCAATTTTTAGCTAAAGTGGTTAGTAGAGTTCGGTTTATGTAACTGTTGACTACAAGTTATTACCAATTTTCCTAGAAAGTAGAAGGCAACTTTTCGTCAACTCTTGCCACCAATTTTCTCAAAAAGTTGGTGAAAGATTGCCGTCAGCTTATGAAAATACCAATTTTTGCGGCCAACTTGGCGACAAGTTGCTATAGAAAGTTGTCGTTAACTTGCTACCAACTTGGCAATCAGGAGGTTTGAAACCAAATTTATACTGTTGGTACTGTACAATAAATTTTCGTGTTAGCTACAGCTACCCTGATAGCCACTTTAGCTTAAAATTGACAGTAATTTAACTATTGAAATTACCTAAAATTTGCTGCCCGAATTCACTGTCAATTTAACAGTAAAAGTTGAAAAGAAAAATTTGCGGTTAATTTTTCCTCAATTTAGAGTTAAAGGTTCTTTTTTTATTGGAAAGAAACCCAAATAAAAGTTTTCTTGACATTTTCATCGAATGTCCGTCAACTTCAGGCTTTTCCATTTTTGACGACAATATTTATGCAATTTTAAAAAGAATTTGCATTCTAATTTGGGTAGTAAATTTACATCCTTTTATAGCAAGTTGTATACCAATTGTCGTCAAAAACAGAAAAGCCCGAAGTTGACGGCCATTTGACAAAAAATTCAAGGAAACATTTGTAAAGTAAACTTTTTTTATACAAACTATGCTATTAGAGTATGTTCTAGTTCTGTTGATATGATAGATTTCTAAGATAATTATAAGATTTAGTGATTAATTTTTCGTTCTTTGTTTGAGAATTTTTATTCAAAGTTATAGAGCTAATAATTAAACTTCAAACGAATGATTTAGAAAATTCTGATTGAAAATTAAAAATTTAATGAATAGTTTAGAATAACTCAGTCGATAACTAAATTAAGAATAGATAATTTAATGGATTATATTAATTTTCATTTATTTTAGAACTTTAACTTAATTAATTGATAATTAAATTTTTAATTAAAAAAAAAAAAAAGTAACGATGAAATTGATTATTTATCTTAATATCAAACGAGTAATCAAAATTAATAATTTCGTTTTTGATAGAATATTTAAATGTTGTTAAACTTGACATTAAATCGCAAAAAATAATCTTAATTAAGAATGTTGATTTTTGTAAAAATTCTTGTATTTTTATAGATAAAGTTTGTATTAAATTTATAGAGTAGTGGTAATTAATAACTTTTTTTTTCAATTAATCATGAAAATAACATATGAAAATTTGAAATAATTAATTACAAAACTTAGATATTAATTACGTTTACTTTAAATTGATTTATTCATATATAATTTTCTTTCCATTTGAAATATTTTGAGTAACATTTATTAATAATTTACTTAAATCTTCAAAAACATGGCACTAATATCAATTTTTCTATTGTTTTAAGAAGTCTGCCATTTTGGCTGAATCAGAAAAATATAATATAATATTTATAATAATTAAAAATATGGTAGACATTCGATATAATTAATGCACATTTAATCACCGCGAAATGATTATACAATGATGAAAAAAAAATTTAATGTGAAAATGACAACTAAAAAAAAATATTTTGGCCGATTTATGATTTATTTTCTTATAAATAATCAAATGACCGACAAACTATCCAGATGAACTAACATTAGTGCTTAAACAACCGATAAACGAATGCAATACAAAAAAATATTATAAATATATTGTATTTATAATATTAATAATAAAAGCAATTATAAAAGAATATTATAAATATTCGAGCAAATTTTTATATCAATTTATTGTTAATCTGACTCGAAAAATTGTTATTTTTTTACTGTCAAACCCTGAGAGCACGAGATGCTCGTCAAAAAGTTGGTATTCATTAGTTGCAACCAACTTGACGACAAGTTGTCGATAACTTTAGCTTCTGTAACTTTTGGCTACAGGTTACCGTCAACTTTCTGAAAAAGTTGGTGCCAGTACGGAGCCGGAACTGGAATGCAGGTTTCTGAGAAAATTGAAGGCAACTTTCCGTCAACTTATGATTGCCAACTTTTGCCACCAACTTTCTCAGTAAGTGACCGTCACCTTATTGGATTTCCAACTTTTGCCCCCAACTTTTTCAGAAAGTGTCTATTAACTTTGGAAGTACCAACTTTGGAAGTACCAACTTTTGCGGCCAACTTGACGTCTAGTTGCGGCTGTAAGTAAATTTGACGCCAGTTTCTCGCCAATTTGGCTATCAGGGTATTTGTGTATCAATTTGCTTACCTGCTGTAATGATAAAAATGAACATTATCGACTTTTTTTTCTAGTAAAAAGTTATCTCTAAATTGAGAAAAAATTAACCGCAAATTTTTCTTTTGAACTTTTGCGATTAAATTGTCAGCAAATTTGGGCAGGAAAAAAAAGTCAATTCCAATGTCAATTTAAAGCTAAAGTGATTATTAGAGTAGTCAAAATTTTTAAGATCTCATAGTTGGCTACAATTTGTCGTCAAACCGACGTTCCTTTTGCTGAGGAAACTCCCTGTCTGACATGGAAATTAGTTATTCAAGATTACCAATCCTCATCACAAGGATCTAATATAAACGCCATTACAATTTGTATGCCTTCCTACTTTTAATGTTGACTACTCTTATCGTCTAGTTGGCGCTTTTAACTTGAAATCATCATTTGTTTTTATATTATGTCCTGTCGTAACAATAAGATTGAACAACGACTCATCATCAATCATCTGTGTTAATACGAATTAAGTTGCAATAATTCGCGTTCAAAATTAAAATAAATCTTATTCACCTCTAATTATAACATTTGCAAAAAAAAAGAAAATTATCAAACTATGTATTCGCTTCTCTGCGATGCATCTGAAAAATATTTTTTTGTTA
This sequence comes from Microplitis manilae, assembly GCA_030273425.1. Taxonomy (NCBI): domain Eukaryota; kingdom Metazoa; phylum Arthropoda; class Insecta; order Hymenoptera; family Braconidae; genus Microplitis; species Microplitis manilae. Next base: position 14,029,342 of record CP092726.1, on the reverse strand, counting down.
AAAATTCACGAAAAAAACTAATTAACGAATCAATATTTATTGCCAATAATGGTAATGTATCCACCATATTTTATTTTAAAAAAATGAATTAATTGTTTAACGTTTATAAAACTATTTTAATATTTTTGCTGAAAAGCCTAAATTTGATGAATTTCAAATTTTTTAACTGACGCGATGAAACGAAAATTGTAAATAATCTAAATTATCAATAATTAATTTTTGTAGATAATCTAACACATCTTCAGAATATAGCTAACAATTTAAACAAAAAAATACCGAAAATAAATATAATGAAATGCGACCAAAAATTAGATGAAACGGATAAAAAAAAAATTCTAAAAGTATTTATAGAAAAACTTGTAACTGACCCAATCAAAAATAAGCAGGTATTACTTTTTATTAGCTTTTATTATGATTAATATACTAACTTATAATAAATGTTTTGAAGTACATTTATAACTAGGATCAAAATTCATGAAAAGTATTTACAATCATTCCTTATTTAATTATAGGCTAAGTTGTCGAAAAATCAATCAGGTTTTACAGACAGTAAATTAGACAGTTCAATTCAGAACGACGAAACTATCTCAAAACTACATCCCAGTGAGGGAGAATTGAATGTAAATAATATAAATGCAGTCATTACTATCAGTGACAAAAATCTTAATAATGAAATTAATTCAGGATGTTCACAAGAAATTAATAAATCTTTCTCATCTTCATGGGTAATCATTTCTTTTTATGTATCACAAATATTTTTTGATTGGCTAAAATTTTGAGATGATATGAAATTCATTCTCTAAGTTTACTCAAATTTTTTTTTAATTATAACGGGTATTTGTTTTATCATCATTAAAATAATGCAATTTCTTTAACATAATAACCTATTTTAATTTTTAGCACGATCATTCAATTGACGAAATTATTCTTCAAATACAAAATCCTGTGACTGATCCAATTTTAGATCAAAGCAATTTAGTTGATATCGTTATTTTGACAGAACGCGATTCAATAATTAATAATATTGAGGTACTTAACATGAATAAAATTCATACACACATTTATTAGCATTGAACTATACCATTTTGTATTACTACGTTAATTTTAGAATACAATAGTTATCCACAAAACAAATGAGAATGAACAAAACGATAATAATATAGACAAAAATCTGCAACAATTAACAGATTTTAAATGCAGTCAATCAGATGAAAATTATTCATTTCCCTTCCCAGAACTTATACAGAATTCGAGTAATAAGGTTATTACTTGAATATTTTTTTATCAATATTAAAGTAGAATTAAAAGTATCATCAATAATTTAACTTTATTTTGGTCAGGTTTTATGCGATGGTAACGTTAAAAAAACAGGAGAAGACAAAAGTATTAATGAACCATGTAAGCCCAAATCAAGTACTGCTTGCCATTCAAATGATCGTTTTGAGGTGTTTATTTTGTTGTATCATTTATTTTTTTTACTTTGGGTTGAAGACTTAGTTTATTTTGTGCCTGAGTCAGTTCATTTTTTATTTATTTTGGGTTTTATGGTTATATAATTTTTTAGAATTCATTCGACAAAAAGTTTGAGAGTTTACTGAATTTAAACGATGAAATTAAGAAAAATTTAACGGATCAAAAAAATTCTCCTAGTTTACCAATGAGTGAAGAAATAATGCAAATTGAATCTTTTCTGCCAACGTATAATTTAGAAATAATTTCACAAGAAGCTAATGAAAAAGATATGCTTACATGGGACGTACAATATGAGGTAAAAATGACCTATTTTTTTGTGGTTCTCATTGTATTCACTTCTGAAGTACTTTATTTTTCAGATGTCCGATGACTTAGCAAAAATTTTAAGTCCAGACTTTCTTGAAATTCGTGATTATAAAACAATGCCGGAAAATATAAGACAGGTCGACGACGATAATCCACCATACTGCTTATCACCTACTTTTGGAAAATCTGCTATGGAGACAAGAACAAAATATAATCCGATGCATAACAGTACAATGGAAAATAGTATGCAGTTTTTATTTAAGATAAAAGACTCTAAGCCCCATTAGTCGCTCACTTTTACTGATTAATGCGTTTTTATAATTTTTATAGGAAAAAATTTCAAGTAAAAACATTCATGAATAATTATTTGTGAATCTAATTATATTAGAATATGACCTATCAAAGTATTTTATAACATACTGTAAATTCAAATTAATTGACTATTTTCAAAATCACGCTCAGCTTGACATATTTTACTATAAGATCGGTCGCAGACAGTGCCGCCTACTTTCTACATATTTTTGATACTTTCAACATTTAGACGATTGAGACAGCAATCGACACATTTTATCAAGTTCCGGGGCTGATATGATTTTTGAGTCGATCATTCCAGTCGTTTCTGACAAATCGAAATAAAAACTTAACGAAAAAAATTTTTTTTTTTCGTAATTCTTAAATATCTTCAAAACTATCCATTCAAATGATTCAAAATTTTCAGAAAAGTTGACGGCTAAAAAACTCTCGGGATTACTGCAAAAACTATTCCGATCGGCTCATTAGTTAAAAATTAGAAAAAGTTTACACATACACATACATATATGCACTCGGACATCATTTTGAAAATGGTCAAAATAGTTTTCTAGGACCTTGAAACGTTGACATCTGATGAAATCTCGATTTTTCAAAATCGGGGTAAAGTAATCACTTCTGTTTTTGAAAATTAATAAATTTTTTAGTGGGATGTTAAAAATGGAAGCATTAATTGAAAAAAATACAACGTAGTTACAACTTTGCTGAAGTATAGATTTAAAAAAAATCACTCTCAATTGACTTCAATTGGAAGTTTAAATAAAATTTGCCAAATAAATTTCAGTAAAATCTTCATGTCAATTTTATGATTCGAATTTTCGAATTTTTTAGGCTAAAATTCATTCAACAACTTGCGTTTGACTCCTTACTGATAACAATCGTAATTTTTTTTGAATTCTATATCTCTAAACAGTTCCGACTAGGTTATATTTTTTTCAATTAAGGTTTCAATTTTCTTTTCAATTAATTAATAAAATTTTCATTCGGTTCGAGCAAAACTAGTGTGTCAAAGGAGTGACTAATTTTTTTTGTTTCGGCAAGACTAAATAGTTATAAAAATTCATTATTTTAATTTGTCATACCATCATAAATTTATAAATTGACAATTATTACTTATTGAACAAAAATAATTAATTATAAAAAGATTTAGTAACAGAGCATTTTAACTTCTCAAACATCGACATTTAAATTAACGCGGGATAAATTGATTTCAAATCTCGTCTCTCTTTCTAATGTATTTCTATCTTTGTTTTTTTTCTCAGCTGCTTCCGCGACGTTGCCAAACCCTCAATAATAAGTAACTCTGTCGATGAACGAGATTAATAAATAAAAGTAAAGTTTAACTACAATTATTTAAATAATTGAAACAGTGACACTATATTGTTAAAATGTTATCATATTTTACAAATGTCCAAATTTATAATTCGTGGTTTTCTATTTCTTAGGCTTGGGACGTTAATAATAAAAAAATAATACAAAATAAGTCATGACGAAAGCTTTGTCAGAGATAAGAGTCTGTGCAAAAGAACTTTAAAACTTTTTTTCTGAAAAACAAGACGGTGGATCGTTTTCAAATTTTGATAATACATTTAGAAAGTACTCATTTATATATAAACTAAGTTTTAAATTTAAAAGTTGAAAATTTTTTTTTACATTAGAATCGTTCGAACTTCAAAGTTCGTTTGTTAGATTAAATTTAGGGTATGTTATGTACTTTAATAATTATTATAACTAGATTTCATTAAACATCTTATTTAAATTTGTAAAAATTTAAATTATAATAGAATAAAATAATATATATTATTAATTATTCTCAAAATCAATAAACTCATCATAGTTCGATTGATATTTTCTTGGAGCGAGGAAAGGGCCACGTGTTAATCGAGTAATCATATCACAACATTTAGTGAGCGACTAAGAGAACGCTCAACAAGCTTGTTTAAAAAGTTTATAATAATTAATTATCAATATTATTCTCACAATTAAAATTTGATACTAATGTTTACACCTACGAAAAATAACTTGAAGAAAATTTTGTTTCATTGCATTTATCAATTTGTAATGAGTGGTTTAATCTTACTTCAATAAAAAGTGAGCGGGTAATGATGAGTCTTTTACCTTAGTTACTTTTATTTAATACTTTTTTAAAAATAACTTTTTTCAACTTTGTAAATGATCATTTACTATTTTGCTATTATAGGTACTACTATTAATTCCTCATATGAAGATAATTCTCAAAATGATCCTACCTATGATTCTTCTACAATAAGTGTAGAAACAAATATAGCTGATTCTACCAATGAAAACGACACAAATCTCAACAGCAATGAATCAGTTAAAGAATCGTCATCAAACCCTCTTTTTTCGTCTAGAATTTCCTCTAATATAGACGCGTTTTCGAAATCTGGTGCTTGCGACAATTCAAAATTGTTTGTGCAATTATCTTGTAATAGTCAATCAGATAAAAGGCATGCTTGTTTTTACTGTCATAAATTGTATCCTAAAATTGCTCGGCATTTGGAAACAAAACATAAAAACGAAAAAATCGTAAAAAAATTTGCTTCTCTTCCGAAAGGTATTTATTAAAATTCGATACTCACATTATTGTTTTTTTTTTTTTATAATTATCATATACTTCTACTTAATTGGTACTTTATATGTTATGTTTAAGGTAACGTTGAAAGATTAGAAATTATAAATCGTTTAAGATCTGCTGGAGATTTATTGCACAACACTAATAAAAGCTATAACTCTGGAGAACTAATTGTTAGTCGTCGACCAAATATTAACTTTGATTCTGCAGCTATTGACTTTAAAACTTGTCCCAATTGCTTTAACACTTATACTATTAAAAACATCAGGCACCATACCAAAAAATGTACTAAAGTGTGTTTTAAAGGTGATCGCTCAGTTTTAATTCTTGGAAAAGCCATAGAAGGTCGATTAGATGCTAAAGCAAGTGAAAATTTGAGAACTGTGGTTTTTCCTGTCTTGAGGGAGGATGAAATAACACGATTAATTCGATACGATCGATTAATTATTATCTATGGTAATAAATTATGTTTGAAATATACCCAGCATTACCAACACAATATGATTCGCTCCAGAATGCGATTAATGGGACGATTATTACAGTCAGCTAAAGATAAAGACGAAAAAATTACTGATCTTATGTCTATTTACACTCCTAAACATTATGATACTGTCGTAGCCGCCATTCAATCTGTTGCTCAATATGATTTCAAAACTGGTACATATAAAGCTCCCGCAGTAGCCCAAAATCTTTGCACGTATATAAAACAAGTTGGAGCAATCTTAGAAACAGAATTAATTAAGACTGAAAAAAATGATGAATTGATAAAAGTACAAAATTTCCTGAAAATTTTAGCTGAAGATGCAAGCACGTCTGTATTAAAAGCAGCATTTGAAAGTCAATGTGGTTTAAGAAGAGAGAAAAAAGTTATTATGCCATCAACTGATGACATTAAACAAATGTTGAATTACTTGAATAATGAACGGTCAATTTACTCCACCAAACTTGATGAAAAATTTTCTTACTCTTATTGGTTGAGGTTGAATGAGTTAACTATGGCTACCTTGATTGTATTTAATCGACGTCGACCAGGTGACATCCAAAATATAAGAGTTTCAGAATATAAAACTCAAACAACTATTGATGAAACTGTCGATAAACATTTATACGGCTCTCTAGATGAAGAATCAAAGAAACTTGCTAAAAAATACTATAGATTCGGTATTCGGACAAAAAAAAATCGTGATGCTGGGGTATTAATTCCTACAGATGTACGTGACAACATCGAATTATTATTAAGATATCGAAAAGATGCTCAAGTTCCAGAATCAAACATTTATTTGTTCGGCTTACCATCTTTAGATGATTCAAGAGTTAAAGTAATAGGAGGATGTCAAGTAATGCGAAAATTTTCGGTTGCTAGTGGTGCGAAAAATCCTGAACTTTTAAGAGCCACAAAACTTCGTAAACACATTGCAACAATGTGTGTTAAACTTGATTTATCTGAAAATGTGATTTCTGAGCTTGCTAATTTCATGGGTCATGCTGATAAAATTCATAAAGATATTTACCAGCAGCCACAAGTTGAACGTGAGATATTTAGAGTTTCAAAATTGCTTGAAGCTGGAATGGGACAGTCAGATTCTGAAGACGAAGATGACGTTGAAAATGCGGAAGAACATGACGACAACAGGAATACTTATTATAATTTAAGCCCTGAACGAATCCACGTTGCATCTGGTAATTCTTCTTTTGAAAGTGATCACAACCAAAAAGATGAACAGAGGTCCTTTGAAGAGACTTTTGATAATTGTCAACATTCATCTAATAAGCGTAGTCAATTATCAAACAATATTGATAAATTTTTGACAAATATAAGATCTAATAGCATAGATAATACTGGCTGTAAGCGTAAGTATTTCTTTATAACAAACTTATAAAAAATCTGGAAAATGGGTGACCCTGCGGTTCAACCCCAAAACTTCCCGCTGTTTTCGAGCTCAGAAAGCTCAAAAACATCATTATCTGTAAATTTTTGAGCTCATCGAGTTCAAAAACTGTTAAATCGACAAAAACATACATTTCACTGAAAAAAAAAATAATATTTGTTCGACGATATTTCTGGAACGAATTAACCGATTCGAGCGTTATTGGTGATAACCAAAGATATTGTCGGACAAAAAATATTCACACACACACACACACACACACACACACACACACACACACACACACACACACACACACACACACACGCGCGCGCGCGCGCGCGTATACAAACACGCGCGAGCGCGTACGCGCAAGTAGACGGACGTCTGTCTGAAAATAGTCAGAATAGCTTCTTAAAACCTTAAAATGTCGACATCTCATGAAAACTTGATTTTCGAAAGTCGGCCTGACACTAACAATTTCCCTTTTTTTAAAAAATTTTTAATTTTTATCGTCGGCAGTTAAAAATCTTAGATTGACGCTATTAAACAGTTAGAAATGAAATTACGTCTCGGTGGAATTACTATTTTTATATTTTTTTTTGTAGGCAAACATGAAAAACGTCGCTGGACAGAAGAAGAAAAAAATATAGTTATGAAAGAATTTTCGAAGTATCTTAAATCGACTAAAGGTCCTTCAACTGCTGAAATTGAAGCTCTTCAAAATAAAAATCCTTGTTTAAACCAACGAACAGTTGCACAAATCAAAACTTGGTTTAACAATCAATCGAAAGAAGTGAGAAGCAATGATTACAGTAAAGATAACATTTCGGCTCCAAAGGTTAGAAGTATTCAGTCAGTTTATATAAAAAATCTTCCACTTCATAAAACTAAAAATTAATTACATTCTATTATTATTTACTATAAATTTTATCTCTAATTACCTTAATATTTACTCGGCTCGATATAATAATTATTATATATTTGTTACTCGAATTGAATGATTATATTTACACTATTACTTATTATTTCAAATGTTCAATAAGGAATTTTTACGATTTTGTTAATAATGTTCGGAAATTTTATTCAAATAATTTGATTCTTAATGAAAATATTAATATTAGATGTTTTATAAATAATACATGAAAAAAAAAGGATTTCTTGGCACATAAAATTTTTACTCATCCCAAGAAAATGTTTACTTGTTTTACGAAATTGTTTGAATTAAAAATTAAAAATGAAAATTTTCTTGAGATGAAAACGAATTTTTTTCTGGTTCGAAAAAAAATTGTTGTTTACATTTAATGTTGAGAAATTTTTTTTGCGCCAAGAAATCCTTTTTTTTCAATGTATGTTTAAAGAGAAAGACTGATAGTTAAAGTTGGTTTAGTTTAATACTAGTTGGTGTTAATGAATTTGGTATTGATTAATTTTTTGATTTGTTCATATTAAATACTATAATTGATTTTATTCAATACTAATTACTGAATGAATTTATTTGTTTCTTTGTTTTAAATTACTATTATTTACAATTAATTATATTTAAGTACTGTAATATTCTATCTATCATAATGAGGTAATTGATGTTTATCAAACGAACTCTATTAGCTCAGGAAGTTGTTTTGTGGATTATTTTCATTTACTATCAAATGTAGGAATTACTATTTTCCTAATAAACTCATATGTTTCTTAAATGAATCCTAATAGCCAAAAGAGTTCGTTGACAAATTACCTTTAAATTATTCTTATTTACAATGAAATGACTAAATATTAGGGTGTTTAAAAAAATAACAAATTTTTTCTTTCTTGGAAACAGGTTCGAAAGTTTGATTTTAATATAAAAAGACGGCTGTAAAAATTAGAGTTCTCAATATTAACATTTAGAGGTTCTGCATTGCACTTTTCTATTTTCTATAAAAGTAACATGAAAAAAAATTTTTTTGCGTCATTTGATTCTTATAACCAGCTAAAGATGCATCATAGGAAAAATCAGCAGACATATTTTTGAAGGCAATTGAATGCTCTACAAAAAAAGTCTCTTATCATTTTTTGATAAATCCAATTGTTCAAAAGTTATTTGAGGTTGAAGTTGAATTTATATTAAATTTTGAGATTTTTTTACTTTTCCGTCGAAACTATCAGACCTATTACAAAATATCTTGAGACCTTTTTAGTAAATAATTTTTTTTCCTACAAATTATTACAAATGAAGTTATTTTGAGTTTCGCATTGTTTTTTAGTTATTTTCATTTTAATGTCAAGCTCATAAAGAAAATAGCCTTTTGATCGATTTTAAGAGCTTGACATTAAAATGACAATAACCAAAAAACAATGCGGAACTCAAAAAATCTTTATGAGTAATAATTTGTAGGAAATGAAATTGTCTCCAAAAAAGGACTTATGATATTTTGTGATAAGTCTAATAGTTTCGCCGGAAAATTAAAAAGCTCTTAAAATTTAATATAAATTCGACTTCAATCTCAAATCTCTTTTGAACAAATAGATTTTTCAAAAAATGACAAGAGACTTTTTTTATAGAGCATTCAATTCCCTTAAAAAATATGCCTACTGATTTTTTCTATGATGCATTGTTAGCTTGTTATAAAAATCAGAAGATGCAAAAAAAATTTTTTCTATGTGATTCTTATGGAAAATAGAAAAGTGCAATGCGGAACCTCTTAATGTTAATATTAAGCGCTTCATTTTCCGCAGGCATCTTTTTATATCTAAATACAATTTTCGAACTTGTTTCCGAGAAGAGAAAAAAATTTGTTATTTCTTGAAACAACTTACTAAATATATTACTGATAGTATTTATGTTACTTTTCGAAAAATGATGTTATAATTTCAGATGATAGAATATATTACTTGCAATGTTTGTTATCCAAATAAAATTTTCTTTCACATTAGTTTTAACGTTTTATTTTTAGATATTAATTACATTGCCTGTTTGATTTTCTAACACAGTATTTTAAAATTTATAGATGATTGACCATATTTATTATTTTGTGAAGATCTGATGGAACTCTCTCTCTCTCTCATCATACTGTATAAGAAATTTAATCCGAGAAATTTATGAGTCACAAAGTAATTCTTTATTAAGGTTCAAGGGTTTTGTGATTTTTCCAAAATTGGATCAAGAAAAAATACGGTAGATAATTGTTCGAATGCTACATCTTATTATAAGAATTATGCACTGCTAATCGATAATGACAAATAATGGTTGGATTTCACTCTTCATTTACAACTACCGAATTATATTTATTTATCACAATAATACACAGAATATGAAGCGTTTAATCGGCAAACAATTTTCCAAAATTGCTGGTTTAATATTAAACTTTTATGCAAATCAGCTAGAGCTTATACCACTCTACGGGACCACGAACTTGAAGCTATGGTGACGACGAAGGGTACTGTATTTTTTATAAATACATAAATAATCATTATATTTATATTGGTTATTGATATTTTATGAAAAATTATTACGTTTATTGAATCACTTATCCGAAATCTCAATTTTAAGGACTCAATCTACAAATCTATTGGAAAAGTAGTTATAAAAAAAAAAAAAAAAAATGCCAATTTCTCTGTTAAAATGTCTCCAAAACTATGATAGATATGTCAACAACGAATGGGAATAATCTGCATCAAAATTTCATAGTGTACTAATAGTTTTTGATGAATATGCTCGTAAATTTGAAAGTTTGGCTAAAACTATGATTGTTATTACTCGATCGAGTAAACTATGTTAAAAATGATTCAACAAGAAAGTGTCAATTTATTCATTCGATTTCCTCCTATTCTATAATAGATATGTTGAAAATGAATCAGTACAACTTGATCCGAAATTTGAATAGGTACAGAAAGATTTATAACAAACTGGTCTGTAAATTTAATAATTTAGCCCTGATTGTGATTTTAATGACTCAATCGACAAGTCTCTTAAAAAAGTCGGTTATACGAAAAATTGTTAATATACTCATTAGAATCCCTCCTTACGTACAAGAGATACATCATAAATAAGTCAGTACTATTTGGTCTAAAATTTTATCTTATACAAAAAGATTCATTACGAAATTGACAGTAAATTGAATAGTTCAATTAAAGTCTTGATTTTCATGACTCGAGTGACAAACTTGTATGAAAAATCTGGATATCGATTGATCCTGCGGGCCAGCTCCAAAACTTTCCGCTATTTTTAAGCTGAAGAAGTTTGAAAACGTTATTGTGAATACATTTTCGAGCTCCTTGAGTTCAAAAATACTTTCTAAAACAATTGTTATTTATGAGTTTTTTAAGCTCAAACAAGTTACGTTTGATGTTAAAAACTTGAGAATCGAAAATAATTAATAAATGTGCGTTTTTTAAATGTCTATACCAATTGTAATGATTTTTCACTCGAATCAGGGCGTTAATATATAAAATATCCTACACGGACAGAAACGTCAAGAAAATATTCCTATGCAGCTTAGTAATGGTTACATTACTCTATAGTTTGTGTCACGTCGCTCTTATGTGACTGCTTATACAAACAATCGAGTAATGTAACCATTACTAAGCTGCATAGGAATATTTTTTTGACATTTTCCTCCGTGTAAAAAAATGTCGAAAGTGCAGTTTCTCAAAATTTTTTCTTGATAATATCATTTAAAATGAGGAACGAGTTGCATTTCATCATGTAGTGATTAAGAAAGACCACAAAGACGGAGAATTAGTCTGATTTTAAACATAGTTAAGTGCATTATATTATTTTTTCGGGAAAAATGACATAAAAGTTACTTCTTGAGCTTTCCTTTGTTGGAATCTTTTGAACTAATAAACTGATTTTGATGGTCAATGTAGTAATCGGCGAATTTTATTGAATTCTACACCTGATAAAATTTTAGGAATCATTGTTTCAGTAGTTTCAAAGATATTAGCGAAAAACCGTTTTTTACCATTTCTTTTGCCAACGATATCCCGAACGAATTGACCGATTGAGATAATTGAGGCCGTAATCGACGCATTTCATTGAGTTTCAGAGCTGATTAGATTTTTAAATTGATTGACCGAGCCGTTTCCGGAAAATTAAAATAAAACTATAAGAACTTAAGTAAATTGTTATTTTTTTTAGTTCTTAACCACCAACATCTATTATAATAATGAACCGATTATGACGTTCAAGGTGACATTCGACGAAGTTTCTCAGCAACTGAAGCTCGAAGGAAAACTTTTATCAATTATAATTGAACAATTGGAATTTTATTAGGAAAAAACACTTTTTCGCAATTCTTTTAACAACGGTTTCTCTTGAACTAATGAACCGATCTTGATAGTGGAAGTAGCATTTGACGCGGATTATGAAGTTTTAAAACCTACTAAATTTTAGAATCAATCCATCAAATCTATTACGAGTTATCTAAAAAGAGAACATTTTTAAATAATTTTATTTTTTTAACTATCTGTGAATGTACCGTACTGATTATGCTCGATTTCTAGAAAATGATTGGAATTAATGAGCCGTTTCGAACGCCAACTCAAAAAGCCAAATTGGTTTATCCGTTCAAAAGTTATAGAATATTTACACACATACGTACTACGTACATACAGACATCCATACGATAGGACATCATCTTGAAATTAGAATCGCTTGGAATCTCGAAACGTCAATACCCGTTAGAGATTTAAATTTCGGAAATAGGACCAAAACCAATAACTTTGTGGTCATTTAGCGGTGCCACAAAAAACGTAGAATCCCCGTAGATTGAATAGTTTGGCCACATTTTTTATTTTTATGACTCGATCGACAAATGTATGTGAAAAAAATATTTGATTAACATCATGCATTTTGCATTTTTGTAGTTACAGCTTAATTATCGTTGATTGATCATCATTTTTTTTAAATTTAGTGTTTATTAGGCTGTTTAAAGAAAAAAAAAATTTTTTTTTCGGTGAAACTGATCCAGAAGTTTCACTTAGACATAAAGATACGCTTGTGAAAATTAAAGCTCTTAATACTAACATTAAAAGGTTCCGCATCGCACTTTTCCATTTTCCATAATAAAACCATTGAAAACAATTTTTTTACATCTTCTGATTATTGTAACTAGCTAACGATAAGTCGTAGGATGAATTTGCAGACATGGTATTGTAGAAGACTGAATGCTCTCTAAAAAACATATCTCAAGATTTTTTGATAAATCCATCTGTTTTGAGTTATTTGGACTTGAAGTCAAATTTATATCAAATTTTGAAGTTTTTTTTTCTATTTTTTCGATGAAACTATCATAAAATCTTTTTGCAGATTATTTTATTTCTTAAAAATTATCTCTCATAGAGTTTCTCAAAACCACATAATTTTTTAGTTATTGTCATTTTAATATCAAGCTTATAAAAAAAAAAAAATATTCTGCTCAATTTTTAGAGCTTGACATTAAAATGAAAATAACTAGAAATAAACGTGGAATTTTAAGAAACTTTGAGGGAGATAAGTTTGAGGAATAAAATTATCTAGAAAAAAATCTCAAAAAATTTTGTGATAAGTCTGGTAGTTTCACCGCGAAAGAATCTTAAAATTTAATATAAATTTGACTTCAAGCTCAAATAACTTCTGAACAGATGTATTCATCAAAAAATGATAAGAATTTTATTTTAGAACATTAAATTCTTCACAGAGGCTAGTTATGAAAATCAGAACACGCAAAAACAATTTTTTCTATGTTATTCTTATAGAAAACAGATTAGTACGATGTGGAATCTTAATGTTAATATCACTAATTTTGATTTTCAGATTCATCTTTTTATACCTGAATAAAACTTTTGAACCTGTCTTCAAGAGAAAAAATCGGTCTGTCGGTTGACCCTGCGGGCCAGCTCCAAAACTTCCCGCCTATTTTGAGCTCCTTGAGCTCGAAAAATTGTTGTAGATACATTTTCGAGCTCTTCGAGCTCGAAAATATTTTTGTATGCCTTTGTTGAAAAAAAACATTTTTTACTATTTTTTTTCAAACTATATCTAAAGTTTTCGGTCAAAATTCTTGCTTAATTATGAAAAACACTCTAAAAATAGATAGATGCAGTGTGACTGCAAATCGTTTTGTCTACAAAGCCGTCTATTATGAATTAATCCGCAATCTCATCAGTGGTTATGTTATAATTTTTAATTGAAGGTCTTTATCGACAAATATCATGGGAAAGTTGGGTGTTCTGAATTTTGTGAAAGAGTCAGTCAAGATTCTTGCTTAATCGTGAAAGATTTTTTAAAAAATATAATAATACAATATTGTTGTTAACTACATTGTCCAAAATATTTTTGATGATGAATTTGGCTGTAGTTTCGGTAGTTTCACCACAATTTACAGTTAAAAGACTTATAAGACAATTTCTACAAACAAAAGAGCTTTTCTGAATTATGTTAGGTTTTCAGTCAATATTTCTAATGAAGTATAGTAGAAACGCTAGAAATAGATAAATATAATCTGATTCAATGATTTTTCACGATGACCCAATGATAAATTCAATGATTTTTTATTCTCATTCTACGGGAGGATAATTCATAGCTCCGTTTTTTAGAAAAATCACAGAAAACCAAACTGATTGTTCGCCAAGTTGACATAAGTTGCGCTAAGGTTAGATCAGTATACTTAAGTTAGTTATAGTTGAATCTGCAAAAGAATGGGCTTTTTTCCCACTACTTAGCTACGATGAAGTCCATGAGTTACACTCACGCGCATGCGCAGTAATGACTTAATTGTAGAAAAATGGTGGGAGAAAAGCCCATTCTTTGGCAGACTCGACTATATGTTATGAATTATGATTTAGGTTATGTGCTTATATTTACTAGCTAATTTTAAGACTAAAACTCTGTTAAATTTACACAAATTTTCTGTAAAAATAACAGACTGTGTATTCAATTATTTAATATATAATTTGTGTTAAAGATCAACACAAATGCAATCTGTTGAATTCACACGAAAATTTGTGTAGACCGATCAACACAAATTGTTTTGAATATAACACAAAATATCTAACTGTGTATGAGATACGCTGAAAATAGAAGAGTACATTATTGTTGCAAATTTTATTATCAACGAAATTGTTTATTGTAAATTTGTCCATTAACTCAGTAGACCGAAATTTTCAGTTGAAGGATTTGATGCACGAATCTTATGGAAAAGTCAGCTGATTCTAATTTCGTAAGATTCTCAGTTTCAATTTTTGTTAGGCTCTGATCGTTACGTTAAAAATAGTCAGACAGAATCTAATTTTAATTCGAGTTGTCAACAAGAATTACCGACAAATCCGTAATAGATAATTTTTTAGGCAAACAAATATGTAAACAAAATGCATTTATTTATTTTTAGCGTATCTATCATTCCCGCTCGGCATGAATGTCAGATAGATATCTTTTCGATATCAGAAAGATAGCATAATTTTTTAGATAACTTTATGATACAAATAAGATGTCTTTCTGATATTTATGCCTAGTGGGGTGTTTAGCGGAAATCTTGATTGAGAACCTTACGAATTTAGAACCGCGCACTTTTTCATAATATTTGTGCTTCAAATCTTTCAACCGAAGATTTTAGTGACATCACTAGACTTCCGAAAAAATTAATGATAGACGATTTTGCAGACGATACGATCTGCATCTAAATATTATCAATCTATTTTTAGCCTATATATCATATCGATCAGCACAAATTTTGACTGAAAATTTTACAGGATTCAGAACGGCTGTTTTTTCACCCCACATGGCATTGATTACAAATAAAAATTTTGACGAATTTATTGATTTTATCGATAAATCTATACTAGATATTTTATTGGCAGAACCATTTGCAGTCAGATTGAATTCATCTATTCTCAGCGTGTCTATCATAGCTTATCAAAAAACGTTTCTGAGAACCTTACAAAATTTAGAACTCCCAACTTTCCCAATATATTTGATAATTAAGTCCTTCAACTAAAAATTATGGCAAAACTACTGCGTTTACAGAAAAATTAATAATAATAAATTTTGTAAGCAATACGATTTACAGCCAGATTGTATTTTTTAGTTTTAGCGTATTTGTCATAGTTGAGCAAGAACTTTGACTGAACAATTCACAGATTTCAGAACAGCCATTTTTTCAAGAAACGTTCTATCAGAACTTTTTCTAGAACTTCAGATAAAACCAGTCCTGATGGTCTCATTAACTGCAAGTTGATGGAAATCTATAGCTGAAATTGGACGTCAATTTGCTTATAAAAACTTAAAGGGTTAAACTTAAAAACTTGATGGTGCCAATAGTTAATGCTAACTAGTAATCAATACAGGAATAAAATTTTACTCTTCAAATTTTCTTCCACAAGTTTCTGGGTTAACTCGTCTTGGGATTGCAACGATAGATTTACGTCAATTTGTGCTTAATACTGTACTCATGTTTTAGTCAAAACTTGGATTTCCGAAACTTGACGGAAACTTAACGTCGACCTGAATGAAAACACCAAACAAAAAATTTCGATAGTACGAGTGTGGCTATCCGAGAGCTTTATGATATCCGTTTACAGAAAAAAAAATCTTGACTCAAGATTTCTTAAAATAAGACTCAAGTCTTCTTAAAATAAGACATTTTTCAGTAGTAGAATAAAAACAATCCATATGAATGGTTGCTACGACAACACGCGTTGCTGCATTAACAATTCGTATTGATATATTTGCAATCCGGATTGCTATATTAACCGTTTGAATTGCTACATTAACAATTTGGATTGCTATAATAGTAATCTATAGGAATCGTTAAAACAGCAATACCAAGTATGGGGAATATAATCAAAGAATATGGTTAAATTGTCAATATTTTTATGTAAAATTGAAGATCATTAATTCAGCAGTCTAGTATTGCCAAGTTAACGATACATTTTGTTATGACAACCATCCACCATCAGCACTACTTCAGATGGTTATGATAACCATATTTTTATTTTTCAGTGTACGTTAATTATATAATTATTATAAATAAATTGTTATAATTAAATAATGTTGAATAATCTCTTAAGTTTTTTTTAACCCAATATGTTTTTATGAAAAAATATTTTATTTTCATGCCAAAAACATTTTAAGAAAGATTCATACGATCTGTTCAGCATTTAAATAAAATGTCGTAAACAACATTTTTGCAGTTATTCGCAAACGTATTTTACGACATCGAAACGGTCTGGGTTAAATTTCTGCGTTGAGCGATAATTGTTTTTCTCAACTTTTTTTAAATGCACAACTCATTAAGAAAAGCTCATTTTAATCCTCTATAATGCTTTTGATAAAATTAACCTGCTTGACAGAATTGTTGATAGTATTTGAACTGAAAAATAATGGTTTCGATTAAAAAAAAAAAAAAAAAAAATTTTTAAACTTTACGAATTTATCTGCTTTACTGAAGAATTTTATTACTTAGCTGACAATTTTTTTTTTGTTTAAGAGAAAAAAAAATTTCTTGGCCCAAGAAAGTTTTTTCTTGATTTCAATAATTACTTTTCTTACTACAAATACTTTTTTGTTTTAGCTCAAGACATTTTTCCGTGACTCAATAAGGTAACAGCCTTTAGACAAGGAATAAATTGCTTGAGTTAAGAAAAAAATGTTCTTAAACCAAGAAAAAAATTTGTTGACTGAAAATTTCTTTCAGACAAAGAAAATGTCTTCCGTGACGTTAAGGCGGTTTTTTTGTCCATGATTTCCTTTTTCATCTGTGATATATTTAGCCTACAAAAATATGACAATTAAACTACCCTGATTAAGAAAAATGATTTTCTCCATGTTAAGAGTACATCTATATTTTAGTCGAGTCAAATTGTTTTAAATTATTTCAAATTGTTCAGAATTATTTCAAATCATTTCGTTTAATCAGGGTAATGACTGGCTTCATTGAATGGATTTTTATTGGTTTCTACATGATTTTTAGCATTTTTCAATCACTATTAAATGAGTTTTCAGATAGTGCGAGCAATGAACAAAATATTTTAATAATGACTATTGTAATAACAAATAAGATCAACATACGAATGGTAGATTCGATAATATGTATGAGATACATAGTAAACAAACAAGCAGCTAACTTCTGTCTATCGTCTCGTAATTAGCATCGCGCATAATCAGAATGCGCGGCGTACCTGCGCCGTGAATACTAAGGTATTACAGGTGCTCAAAAGTGCCATTACATGAATTTTTTTTTTCGTTTCTTCGTATACTAAAAAACGATGATTACATAGCTTTACATTGATATTTTGAACATATGTACGCAAAAAAAAAAAGTCAAAAAAAAGGTCCTCAAAAGCCACATTACATAAATATATATATATGAAAAATGGCCCTATATAATTATATATAACTATATATAATTATATATAACTATATATAATTATGTAGAACTACATATAATTGAATTCCTATGCAATTTGTTAAATAAATTGTGAATTTTTGTATAGTAGAGGCTCTACACTTTTTATTGAAATCATTTTTTTTTTTTTTTGAAAGTCCAAGTTTAATTTCTAAGAAAAATTATTTATGGAAACATTGATAATAAATATTTTTGTTATTATGTAATATAGAATGTACTATATTACCATCAAAAAAGGTACTTTTCACTCTACCAAATAACGGAGGAGTACCCGGGCCAGAATAGCCTCAAGTTTGGAATTTAACAGTTTTGAAATAAGTTTCCTACTAGAGACACACTACAAGTAGTGAGCGCGATCTCGTGGCAAGCACCGAACTACTTCCACTGCTGCTTATAGCACCGGTGACTTCCCTCTCCTACGAACATATATATTGGGGTGTCCCAGAAAAAAATAAATACTTCTTTTTTAAACTCTTATGGGCCCAAAAGTTACTTTATATTATAAAAAAAACTTCACCTAATTTTAGCCAGATATCTTTAGACTTGAACTATCACAAATGGGGGTCCCTTTTCCCATTTAAAATACACACGAAAATTTTTCATTTTAGTTTTTCTTTATTAAGACTATGAAAAAATTTCTTTTTAAATTCCACCTGGTATAATTTCGTAGGAAATAAAATTCTCTAAAAAAAGTGCTGATACAACATGTACGTCAAACAAACTGGGAAAAAGTTACGGAGCGTCAAACATCGACATAAATTTAGTTTCCTCAGTGTTAAATTATTTTTTGTTATTTTTCATTTTTATTCTATCGGAAAATTTTTTTTTTTCAAATAATGACAAGCTAGGTCTTGTAGGAAATTTAATTTCCTACAAAAAGTATTCGATATCATACATATGTTAAATGAACGCGAACAAAGTTAAAGGGTTTTAAATATCAACGAAAAATCAAGTTTACTTTTCGTTGACATTTAAGTTCAGAAAATTAATATTGTTAAAAATTAATTTTTTTTTTTATTTTCTAGCTCACAAACCAATCAACGGATTTTTGTTAACAATAAATATTTTTGTAAGAAATTGAACGCTCTACAAAAAAAGTCTCTTATCATTTTTTGATAAATCCAAGCACTTTTAGAGCTTGACATTGAAATAAAAAGAACTTGTGAACAATGCGGGATTTCGAAAAACTTTGTTTGTAATAATTTGTAAGGAATAAAATTATCTACAAAACAGTTCCTACGATATTTTTTGATAAGACTGATACAATCGCCAGAAAAGTAAAAAAATCTCAAAATTTACTAGAAATTTGACTTGAAGCTTAAAGAACTTTTGAATACGATTTATAAAAAAATGATAAGAGACTTTTTTTGTAGAGCGTTCAATTTCCTACAAAAATATTTATTGTTAATAAAAATCCGTTGATTGGTTTGTGAGCTAGAAAATTCAACAAAAGAAAATTTTTTTTTCTTGTGTTATTTAAACGGAAAATAGAAAAATGGATTGAGACAAACCTTAATATCATTATTAAGAGCTCAGATTGGTACCAAAATTTTTATTTTTATTAATACTTTCAATTTTTGCTTACCACAAAAGAAAAAATTTTTTTTTTTTTTTTTTTTTTGAAACACCCATATTTACATATATATCTTCACTCCCAAGTTATTTTTCTCTCTTTTCTATTTTTATATAGAATTACATATGATTCATATAGAATTATTTGTTTATATATATAATTATATATAACGCTGAGACAAAATCACAGATGATCATATATAATTATATATAATTATATGCAATTATATGTAATTGTATATAACTATATATAATTATATATAATCATCTGTGATTTTTCTCAGCGTTATATATAATTATATATAATCATGTAAAATTATATATAGTTGTATATAATCATATATGATTATATATTAGGGTGGGTCAAAAAAATCGAATAATTTATTTTTGACTTTATACTCTGAAAAATAGGTTCGTAGACACCTAAAAAGAATTCTCTCCAAGTATGAGCTCTTAATTATAACGGGAAGGTCCTCCGCTTTGCGGGTTTCTATTTTTTTCGAATAATCAGATAAAAAAATTTATATCTCGCTTCCAACTGCTTGGAAAAATATTCCGTGACATAGACTTTGTAAGAAATTGAATGCTCTACAAAAAAGGTCTCTTATGATTTTTTCAAGAACCCAACCAATTAAAAGATATTCATAGTTGAAGTTTGGCTATTTTAAGGAAAATATTCGTTTTTATTATGAATTTTATAAGTTGATGAAAAAAAATTATTTCGAATTGCGGAACTCATGGTTTTGTAGGAAATTTACTGCTCTACAAAAATGGTCTCTTATGATTTTTCGATTAAGTGAAGCCGTTACGAGATATCCAACGTCAAACATTAACGAATATCAATATTTCCAGTTTTTGATCAATAATTCGATAAATTTCAATTTAAATTATTACTTTCAGGAAAATTTACATAAATTTGAGTTTCGATGGATAAAGAAATGTTATAAACAATTTTTTTAATATTGTTTTCAGTCTTGAGCTTGTTTCATTGCATTAAAACAAAAAATTAGAGCATTTTTTTTGACATATAGCCAATGTTTAGTTTAATTTAAAGTGAATGACACATTTCTTTGTCAAATTTAATATGAAAAGTATTGAATCGAGTGAAAAATTATTCGATTTTTTATTATATATAAATATATAAATATATAAATTTTTTGTTATATATAATTATATATAATTCTGTATGATTATATGTAATTCTGTATGATTATATATAATTCTGTATAATTATATATAATTCTATATGAATCATATATAATTCTATATGAATCATATATAATTCTATATAAATCATATATAATTATATAAAATTATATATGATTATATTGAATTATATATAATTTTTTTTACCTGGGAATGAAAACAAAATTGACTATCTGATATGATTAAAAACACCATAAATAATAATTAACTTACTTTTTTTAGATATAAACGACACCATTTAAATTAACTTGAATCAGGGAAGAACATCAGATATAATGACTAATAACTACAATAACTCACATTTTTACTGAAAACTTTGATTCGAAACAATTTATGTATATAAATTTGTTAATTGTACAATTAAAAAACTAATACCATTAGAATATTGCTGTGTAATATATAATTGCACACATACGGCGATAGCGCTGAACAGACTAGTTTCATTTTTTTGCGATCTTCGGGCATCTCCGTGTATACACAAAGTAGTGTCCAAAGTAGAGAAGCAGCATAGACCCGAGTGCCGTTGTTACCCGAATGCTGCTATGGACAAAAACCAAGAGCTTGATTTTCTTGACTTGAATTTTTTTTATTTTTGTTTCAAGCAATAGTCACTAGTTGGTTTAAGAAGTTTGACTTCTTACGTAGAGAAGTTAAATTTCGTAGAATAATATATTTTCTACATAAATGAAGAAATTCGAAATATTAATTCAAAAAATAATTTACTTTCTCTGATAATTTTTCTTTTTGAACTGAGATGATAAATTTTTAACTTAAAACTTTAACCCATTTGAGTCGAAAAAATAACTTTTTGAATCAAAATTAAGAGAAAATTTTTTTCAATCAAGATATTTTCCATTTTCCTAAATATTCTCTTGACTCAAGATAATTCTCTTTGAACCAAGATAACCTCTTCGTTCAGTGTATAAATACTCCGTAAAAGTATTAAATAAAATAAAAAAAAAAAAATTTGTTTCAAATTCTCCCGCGAACAATATTTATTATTCCGCGACTTAAGCGCCCCGCCACGTTTCAGCGGACAAACTAAAAAAATTAAAATAATCCCTATACCAGGTATTTTATTTTACGTCCCTGCGTATAACAAATTTTATTTAAAGAAAGTTATTAAGCTTGCTTGTAAATTAATATTGAGATTTTTCTTGTATCTTAATGACTAAAATATTTAGAATAGAATCTGTTAAAAATGAAATAAGATAAAACTGAGATGATCGGAAGCACCCATGTATGGCCAAAGATTGAACTATTTTTTATATATATATAGATACATAGATATACAAGAAAGACTGTTAATGAATTTATTCATTTTTTAATTAAATTACATTGAATTAGACAGTAATTTTTAATAGGCTATTACTCAGAATAATACTAAAGCAAATGAAAAAAAAATTGACTCAAAAAGTGAAGTTTTTTGGGCGTTATCGTGACCACATACATCATCCGCACATACAGACAACCCGACGTCCGCCGAAATATTTTTTCAAGAACGGTTTTTTTTTTACTATTTACAAAAAATAGTGTTTTTTAAAGTATCTATTGTCATAGAAAACTATTATTGTTGATATTTGTCAACTCATTTAATGCTCCAAATGCAAAAATGATCGGATAAAAGCAATTTAAACCGTGAAAATTGCTTGACCTTGAGAGAGTGAGAGTAAAGCACAGCTCACGCTTCGCGTTGAGACGTGCAATATAGAGAGTAAATTACACTATAATTGCAATTTTATTTAACTGAATTTATATAAATTAATTTACGGGTTTTTTCCCAGGTAAGCTGTGAATAACAAAAAAAAGCTTAAAAATTAAATAAAAAAATTAAAAGTATGTAAATAATAATTTTTTTTATGTCTGGGGTTCTAATTTTGTTCGTTTTGATATAAATTGATGATGAAAAAATTGAGATGCTTTAACATGAATATTTAAGGGTCACTCGAAAACGTCCAAAAGTCAACACTCGGAAATTCTTGAGCAACGTTTAATTATTTAAATTTTGGGCTAAAATTTTCAACATATTCATTATTTTACAGATATAAACTATTGCTGTTAGAAAAAGAAAAAAATCCGAATTTCAAACATTTTTTTTATTTCCAAAATTTGTGATCGACCTGTCATAAATTTTTTATCGGATTGATTTTTGGAGAGAGTTTTGAAAATATGTTAAATCAACAAATTTTCATATCAGACTCGAAAATAAAAAAAAATCTGGGCATCGGTTGGCCCTGTGGGCCAGCCCCGTAACTTCCCGCTGTTTTCGAGCTCTAAGATCTCGAAAACATGAGTATAAATACATTTTTGAGTTCTTAGAGCTCGAAAATACCTTTGTTTCACTTTTTTATGAGCTTTCCAAGGTCAAAAGAATTATGTATTATATTAGAATTGAAAAATTTAGACACCAAAATAATTAATAAATAAGCGTTTTTTACATATTTATTTACAATTATGTTCAATAGTTCGCTCAAAAATAAGTTTACGTGATACGTTGTATCTATATGGTGTAAGTATATCGTGAAACAAGCGAACATGATGATTTTTAAGAAGTCACTTCCAATGACTTACATAAACAAGAACATATCAGTTTTGAGTTATGTTGTTCAGTAATTATGATGTTATATAATGAAAAAAGCTGATACAGATTTTACATTGATTATTCCGTCAACGATATCTCTCGAACGAATTATCTGATTGGGACGTTCTTGGCAGCAATTGAATGTTTCTATCGAGTTCTAAAGCTGATTAGATTTTTGAATTGATCAACTCTGTAGTTTCCGAAATATTCACGAAAAACGAAAAAAAACGATTTTTTTTCATTCTTCCGGCGACGATATCTCTCGAATGAATTATCCGATTGAGACGTTCAAGGTGGCAATCGGCGCGTTTTATTGAGGTCGAGAGCTGATAAAATTTTGTAAATGATTGGTTTGGTCATTACGATGATATTCGGAAAAAACAGTTTTTTACTATTTCTTTCGTCGACGATATCTTTCGAACAGATTATCCGATTGAGACCTTCTTGGCGTCAATCGAAAGCTTTTATTGAGTTCAAGAGCTGATTAGATTTTGGAATTGATCGATCCGACAGTTTTCAAAATATCCAAAAAAAACGAAAAAAAAAATTTTTTTTTTTTTCGTATTTCTTAAATATCTCAGAGACTATTTGATTAATCGATCTAAAATTTTCTGAAAATCTAAGTTGAGAAGAAATCTTTCGAATGCCGCAAAAAAATTCGGTCTGTCGGTTGACCCTGTGGGCCAGCCTCAAAACTTCCCGCCTATTTCGAGCTCCTTGAGCTCGAAAAATTGTTGTGGATACATTTTCGCTCTTCGAGCTCGAAAATACTTTCGTATGCGTTTATTTTTAAAAAATAACGTTTTTTACCATTTTTTCTACAACGATATCTCTCAAACGAATAAACCGATTGAGACGTGTAAGGTGACAATCGACGCGCCTTCTTGGGTTCTACAGCTGAATAAATTTTGGAAGTGATTTATCGAGTCGTTTTTGAGAAATTTTCAAAATACTAAAAAAAAATTTTTTTTTTTAATTCTTTCGTTAACGGTTTCTCTCGAACAAATAAACCGATTTTGATTTTTGAGGTGGCATTCGACGCGGCTTACAATGTTCAAGAGCTGATTAGATTTTGAGATCAATCTATTCAGCGAATTAAAAGTTATTCAAAAAAAACATTTTTGAAAAAATTTTATTTTTGAAATATCTTCGAACGTACGCGACCGATTAAGCCCAAATTTTGAGTGTTTATAGTAAATAAAAAGCCGCGTCGAATGACACCTTAAAGTTCAAAATCGGTTCATCCGTTCAAAAGTTACAGAATATTTACATACGTACGTACGTACGTACATACATACACTCGGACATCATCGTGAAATTAGTCAGAATCGCTTCCTAGGACCTTAAAACGTCGACATCTGTTGGAATTTCGATTTTCACAAATCGGACTGAAACCAATAACTTCCCGAATTTTTGAAAATTTGCTATTTTCATAGCGGGAAGTTAAAAATGTAAATCGGTTCATCCATTAAAAAGATATGAGAGGTTTACATCCACACACACACACACACACACACATACATACACCCATGCAGACATCGCTCTGGAAATGTCTGAGTAGCATCCTCGCACCTTCAAATGTCAACATATGATGAAATCCCGATTTTTGAAAATCGGGGTGAAACCAATAACTTCCCGAATTTTTTGAAAATCGTCGATTTTCTTAGTGGGAAGTTAAAAAAGTTGGTTTTTTTGGGTCACCTTAAGCTAGACTTGGCAAAATACTGGCACTCGATATTGGATCAAGATAAAGTGTCAAGTCTGGTAGAAAGTTATCATCCCGATACTAAAACAAGCTTAGGCCAGGCTTTAATTTTTAGCTTGACCCTGAGAGTATTGGGCCAAGCTTGTGTCCGTCGTCATTTCCTACAAGAGGTACATATACACTCGGCCATCAGCTTTCAAGGACCTCGAAACGACGAGATCTATTCAAAACTTGATTTTCAAAAATTGAAACACAGTTCGCACAGGCTGATAGTTTGCAAAAGATAGTAAATCATATTAACTAAATTTAGAATAAAATTTACTTTCTTTTTCAATTTCTAGCAATGACTTAATTAAAATAAGAAAAATATCATCTATTTTCGTTCAGTCGATTTATATTAATGAAATATCACATTGTATGTGAATACATAAGTGTACCAATATCAGTTAGGTATAGATATTTTTTTATTTTAGAATATGATGAATCATAGATCATGAGTCACCCAATCAATATCCGGAGACACGGTCGTGTCTCGCGCCAAGTACACGTTCAAACACATATATATACATATGTGTGAACGTGGCGGCGCGAGTCGACCGTGTCTCTATACCGATGTCATATGCCTGTTTAACTTCTCTCGTATTTAAATTGATTAATAATAGATAAATATAAATTATATCTGTTATTTACCTATTTCTTTATTAATCTTTCATCATTCTCTACCAATTCCATGAGAAATCTTTGAGCTTAATGTTTGAGTTTTCATTTTTAAATTTCTAAATATTTGCTTGCGCCGTTTTTGATAATTTTAATAAATTTATAAATCTCTAATTTTTGATGAATTGTGTATTTTTTCATCAATATATATTTTAGTATGTATATGTATATTTTCGTTTCTTAGCACATGAGTATACACAATAAATTATAAACATTTTCATCAATATATATTTTAGAATATATGTATAATTAATTTGTTCTTAGAGTTTGTTAAGCAGACTTTATTAAGGACCAGTTTTTTCAAACTGGGTTCGTTTTAATCTGAGTTTGAATCAACGTGCTGGTATCAATAATGTATAGACATACTAGTAATAATAATTTAAACCCGGATTAATAATAAGCTCGGTTTGAAAAACTGATCCAAAATATCAGTAACTCGGTCTATACATATAATTACGTTTACTCAAGGGTAATTTTTCAATACGAAATTTTATTAATACGTGATTAGATTATTATTGTTCGTACACTCATATAAAAATATACAAGTATACTAGCAATAATTGAGTCGCAGATTAAGAATTTTGGAGGAAAAAGCTGGCCTTAAAAAATTGGCGTTTACCCTATAAGAATAAACAAGCACTGTCTTCGATTTAAACCAGGCGCTATCTAGCGAAAAATTGAGGCAGGGGTTAAAATTGTTCGCCACTTATAATTATAAAATTGACATCGCCTACACCTACAATCGGGGACATTAATTCGTGTCGGTTTCTGAGTTTCGAGATTTATTGATAACCTTAAATTTGGCGGTTTCAAATAATAAAAGAATTTCATTATCTTTTATTGGGCATAAAAATACAATACAATAAAAAAAATTGGTAGCTTATTATGGTACTAATCTTTTTATTGTAAAATGTTAAAATGCATGTATCTCATGAACAGTGGACTTTAGCAATATAAGTGTAATGAGCAATTTTGTAGAGCGTAAAATTTCCTAAAAGATTGGTCCTATGCATATTTATTGTGAGATGAACCATTTCTTCACTATTAACAAAAATAAATGAAAAAAGTGAAAATTTGTCGTTCGGAGCTGATAAAATCGACGTGGATTGAGTTAGACCAAAATCATCGCATGCACTTTTAAAAAGCAACAAATACTCTACAAATAAAATCTGGTTTCAAAACAATAGCTCAAAATCGGGCTACCCATACAAAGTTTGGAAACCGGCCCTTGGATGGCCCATCAACGGGCGAAGTATGATGATGAACGGCCGGTCATTAACATTTTTTAATGGCCCATGAACGGCTGAATATACAAATGATAACCCCGGCCCATTAATGGCGCTCGACCATCGGCCGATTAATGGCAGCCGGCAATCAGCCAAGCATGCAAATGAATTTAATTTAAAAAAATTTATTTTTTTATTAATCTAATAGAATTCATGATCATTAACGTTTAAACTATTTAAGTGGGGTAAATGATGTGAAAAAAACTCGGTGAAAATTCTGCTGGGCTCTGGGCGCGAACTGCCGTCCTTCTGATTACTGGGTCCGGACGATGGCTACTGGACGAAACTGCTAACGTTGAACTGACACTCTTGAATAATCTAGGTATTCATTCTATTACAACCACTCGATTTTATAAAATATAACGAGCAATTTAATTAATATTTTCGATTATTTAGAAAAAAAAAAAAAAAATAAGAATTTTGTACTATTTTATTATAATTACATAATTTTTTAGAATAAAACTTATTAAATTAAATTGATTATTTATCAAGAACCCAGTTGAATTATCTTGCTCTATCACCATTATTAAAAATGACATTTCTTATAAAACTATATGTGTTATTTTTTTATTAAATTAATTTTTATAAATAAAGTTATAAAATTGCGGTTGTTGGTTACAAATAATAACGAACTAAACAATATTTTAATTGTTAGTTGTAAATAACTTTAATTGGAAAATTAAAATATATTATGGATTAAAAATTAGTTTAAATAAAAAAAAAAAATAATTATTAATTAAAGAAAACTATAATAATAAGTTATTTGTTTAATTAATAATTGATTAGTAGATTTTTTTATTTGACAAAGTCATGGACCACTGATTCACTAACAGTATCCCAACGTTGCGAAACGATAATCGGCCAATCATAAGTAGCCATTCATTGGCCAGCCATCGGCAGCGTCGTTTAAAATATTAAACGGCTATCCCGACTAGAAATTATCCCCAAGCATACATTGGGGCCCCATTGGGTACTGATGGGGCAAGCCCGATAGGGTTATCCCTATTGGGATTTGATTGGGAACATATAGGGTAAGCCCAACATTAAAATAAAGAATTGCGATTGGGTTTACCCAATTGGGATAGGATTGGAAACATGTTGGGTTAACCCAATGCTAAAATTAATGATTCGACAATGGGTTTGCCCGATTGGGAAATAATTGGGAACTTGTTAGGATGACCCAACGTCAAAATTAATAACTAGCTGTTGGTCTTACCCATTTGGAGAAGAATTGGGATCACGTTAGGAAAACTAAACATGAAATTTATAAAAAAAAAAATTTTTACTTCTAAAAATTAAAAATAATTTTTAAATGCAAAATATTTACGTTTTATTCTGTATTTTAACATGAAAACGAAAAAAAAAAAACTGATTAAACTTTAATAATAAAGAAAAAAAACTTAACAATAGTAAAACGTATTTTTAATCACTTGCAGATTATAAATTTAATTATAAACTTAAAAAAAAAACTAAAACTTTAAGGGAAAAACAATCCATATGAAATATCTACTAACTT
Organism: Microplitis manilae; assembly: GCA_030273425.1. Lineage (NCBI taxonomy): Eukaryota > Metazoa > Arthropoda > Insecta > Hymenoptera > Braconidae > Microplitis > Microplitis manilae. The sequence goes on along the minus strand of CP092726.1, from coordinate 14,000,850 downwards.
TCATATGCTCATATATTATTATATGTAAAGATAAAAATCGAATAGTTGTGTATGTTAACACCAATGATGCACGTGGCGACAAAATCTTGTGACTATAATACAAGCGTAGACAAGTTCAGACAGGTCCGCGCATAAAACAAATAACTAGTGGACAAAATCCCATATACACGTGACTCTTGAATTGGAAAACGTTCTAAGTAACTTATCAAGGCGTAATTTTTTGACATCTTTACAGTTACAATACCGTGCAATATAATTGACAGAATTAATAATAAAGAAAGTGCTAGTGCAGTGCAATATAATTGATCAAAATAATATTAAAGTGCTAGTATAGTGAATATAGGTTATAAAAATTGTGTCTCGTGCAAAGTGAGAATTTGTGAAATAATTAATTTTTTTTGTGAGCTAACACTATTGTAAATTAACAGTCATAACGAAAATTGAATAAATAAAAAAAAATTGTACTAGAATGAGAGGATTTAAATAAAATTTATTTAACCAAATTTTTCTTATGTTGGGATTTTAGTGGGATTTTATTGGGTTGGCCTAAGTTTCTGTAGGGTGAACCCAATTGAAACCCTATAGAGTGTGCCTAATTGGGAAACAGTTGGGTATACCCAATTGGGACCCAATAGGGATGACCCGATTGGGATCATCTTGGGCTATGCGTTACAACCCAACGTTGGGTTCCCAATTGGGAACCCAATTGGATTCCAATAGGTCTTACAACTTTTTTTCTAGTCGGGTACTGGTAATTAACCATGCTTGGGCCATTACTAATTGCCAATGCTTTGCGAGTGACGGCAGCCAGACATTGGCCGATCTACGGCATTTTTTCCATTAACGGCGACTTTGTATGGGTACAAGTACCATTTGAATTTCTCAAAGTATATGCCAAATATAAATAAAATACAACGAACTCGAGATTATATCTCACGTATTAAAAGTCACAATCTCAAATAGTAATTTTTACCCGCTAAGTGGCGATTCACATTACCGATGTTTTAAAAACTACAATACCTTAAGAAAATTTTATTTAATATTATAAATTTTAGAATATTCTAGTTCTTTTTACAATGTTTTCAGTAATAGTTTTAAAATGTTATGAAGTAAAATTAATAATCTTACAAATTGTTCCTATCGGCATACAAATGAATAAATTTTGCGAAATTCATATAAATATAACTTGAGTGATGTGTGACTTTTCTGTTGTTTCCAGATAAAAATCACTATCTACTCTATACTAATATTTTCTATTTTATATACTGAATTTTACAGAATAGATAAAAATAAATACAAGTTTTAAAGTAATTTATTGTTAATAAATTGTAATATTCAACTTCTACGCTTACAAATCTTTTTAACTCAGAATTGTAATATTATCAAAGAGATTTTTTAATATTGTTATTTCCAGAATGATCGTTGTGAAATAATTATAGATTTTTACCATCCTTTATTCAATTTTTACTAATCTGCATTATAATTTTTACAAATCGTAAAATTTACAATACTGATTGTAAGAATTAATAAAAAAAATGTAATTTTCCATTATTAATAGTAATTTTTGGTTTGGATTGTAAATTTCTCTTTGGAAAGTAATTTTTATTTGACAATTATAAATATCATCTAATTTTGAGCTCCGTTTTTTCCGTGTATTAACAAAATTTTGTTTTGAAAATCGAAGCACACCGTTCTGTAGGAAATTTAATTTTCTACAAAAAAGCTCCTGATTGTTTTCTCCGGAGAACTAACAGAAAAAAAGTTATGAAGCTTTAAACTATATTAAATAGTATAACTTCATGTTTCCATTATATTAAACAGTTTTTTTTAAAAAAATTTAGGTTTTTTCTTCTGAACTAATGTTATCTGTCAATTTCTTTTTGAACACATGGGAACAATTTTCCTTACTTTCCGAACAGAACTTTTTTTTTAAATTACAAATACAGAAAGAAAAACATTTTTAATACTTAAAAAAAATATTTTTCTTCCGAAATTATTACGGAAAATAAGTGAGATTTCAGAAATCTTTTTAAAACACCTTACTGATTATACATAGCATATAGATTCACCATATTAACTTGTACACGTAATAAAATCTGAAAATTATCTTTACGTTAAGTTTTTCAATTCACTATTGTTTCAAGCTTCATAACTTTTTTTCTGTTAGTTGTGCGAAGAAAACACTTGAGGGCTTTTTTGTAGAGAATTTAATTTACTACCAGACCAAGTACATCGATTTTCAAAAAAAAAAAGTTTTTTAAATACTTTTATGTACCCGGGTAAAAAAAATTATATATAATTCAATATAATCATATATAATTTTATATAATTATATATGATTTATATAGAATTATATATGATTCATATATAATTATACAGAATTATATATAATCATACAGAACTATATATAATCATACAGAATTATATATAATTATATATAACAAAAAATTTATATATTTATATATAATAAAAAATCGAATAATTTATTTTTGACTTTATACTCTGAAAAATAGGTTCGTAGACACCTAAAAAGAATTCTCTCCAAGTATGAGCTCTTAATTATAACGGGAAGGTCCTCCGCTTTGCGGGTTTCTATTTTTTTCGAATAATCAGATAAAAAAATTTATATCTCGCTTCCAACTGCTTGGAAAAATATTCCGTGACATAGACTTTGTAAGAAATTGAATGCTCTACAAAAAAGGTCTCTTATGATTTTTTCAAGAACCCAACCAATTAAAAGATATTCATAGTTGAAGTTTGGCTATTTTAAGGAAAATATTCGTTTTTATTATGAATTTTATAAGTTGATGAAAAAAAATTATTTCGAATTGCGGAACTCATGGTTTTGTAGGAAATTTACTGCTCTACAAAAATGGTCTCTTATGATTTTTCGATTAAGTGAAGCCGTTACGAGATATCCAACGTCAAACATTAACGAATATCAATATTTCCAGTTTTTGATCAATAATTCGATAAATTTCAATTTAAATTATTACTTTCAGGAAAATTTACATAAATTTGAGTTTCGATGGATAAAGAAATGTTATAAACAATTTTTTTAATATTGTTTTCAGTCTTGAGCTTGTTTCATTGCATTAAAACAAGAAATCAGAGCATTTTTTTCGACATCTAGCCAATGATTACGATAAAAAACGAAGAACAATTCCAGTACTTATTGCAAGTTGTCAAAGAACATCAAAAAACATATCCAAATTGTAATAAAGGAAATTATTTATAGTAATAGCGTACTGTTATGTTAAAAATATTGACAATTATATTGCAATTGATAATTCAATAAAAAAATTTATGTATAAAAAAGTTAAATACTGGTTTTTTTTCACTCGATTCAATACTTTTCATATTAAATTTGACAAAGAAATGTGTCATTCACTTTAAATTAAACTAAACATTGGCTATATGTCAAAAAAAATGCTCTAATCTTTTGTTTTAATGCAATGAAACAAGCTCAAGACTGAAAACAATATTAAAAAAATTGTTTATAACATTTTTTTATCCATCGAAACTCAAATTTATGTAAATTTTCCTGAAAGTAATAATTTAAATTGAAATTTATCGAATTATTGATCAAAAACTGGAAATATTGATATTCGTTAATGTTTGACGTTGGATATCTCGTAACGGCTTCACTTAATCGAAAAATCATAAGAGACCATTTTTGTAGAGCAGTAAATTTCCTACAAAACCATGAGTTCCGCAATTCGAAATAATTTTTTTTCATCAACTTATAAAATTCATAATAAAAACGAATATTTTCCTTAAAATAGCCAAACTTCAACTATGAATATCTTTTAATTGGTTGGGTTCTTGAAAAAATCATAAGAGACCTTTTTTGTAGAGCATTCAATTTCTTACAAAGTCTATGTCACGGAATATTTTTCCAAGCAGTTGGAAGCGAGATATAAATTTTTTTATCTGATTATTCGAAAAAAATAGAAACCCGCAAAGCGGAGGACCTTCCCGTTATAATTAAGAGCTCATACTTGGAGAGAATTCTTTTTAGGTGTCTACGAACCTATTTTTCAGAGTATAAAGTCAAAAATAAATTATTCGATTTTTTTGACCCACCCTAATATATAATCATATATGATTATATACAACTATATATAATTTTACATGATTATATATAATTATATATAACGCTGAGAAAAATCACAGATGATTATATATAATTATATATAGTTATATACAATTACATATAATTGCATATAATTATATATAATTATATATGATCATCTGTGATTTTGTCTCAGCGTTATATATAATTATATATATAAACAAATAATTCTATATGAATCATATGTAATTCTATATAAAAATAGAAAAGAGAGAAAAATAACTTGGGAGTGAAGATATATATGTAAATATGGGTGTTTCAAAAAAAAAAAAAAAAAAAAAAATTTTTTTCTTTTGTGGTAAGCAAAAATTGAAAGTATTAATAAAAATAAAAATTTTGGTACCAATCTGAGCTCTTAATAATGATATTAAGGTTTGTCTCAATCCATTTTTCTATTTTCCGTTTAAATAACACAAGAAAAAAAAATTTTCTTTTGTTGAATTTTCTAGCTCACAAACCAATCAACGGATTTTTATTAACAATAAATATTTTTGTAGGAAATTGAACGCTCTACAAAAAAGTCTCTTATCATTTTTTTATAAATCGTATTCAAAAGTTCTTTAAGCTTCAAGTCAAATTTCTAGTAAATTTTGAGATTTTTTTACTTTTCTGGCGATTGTATCAGTCTTATCAAAAAATATCGTAGGAACTGTTTTGTAGATAATTTTATTCCTTACAAATTATTACAAACAAAGTTTTTCGAAATCCCGCATTGTTCACAAGTTCTTTTTATTTCAATGTCAAGCTCTAAAAGTGCTTGGATTTATCAAAAAATGATAAGAGACTTTTTTTGTAGAGCGTTCAATTTCTTACAAAAATATTTATTGTTAACAAAAATCCGTTGATTGGTTTGTGAGCTAGAAAATAAAAAAAAATTAATTTTTAACAATATTAATTTTCTGAACTTAAATGTCAACGAAAAGTAAACTTGATTTTTCGTTGATATTTAAAACCCTTTAACTTTGTTCGCGTTCATTTAACATATGTATGATATCGAATACTTTTTGTAGGAAATTAAATTTCCTACAAGACCTAGCTTGTCATTATTTGAAAAAAAAATTTTCCGATAGAATAAAAATGAAAAATAACAAAAAATAATTTAACACTGAGGAAACTAAATTTATGTCGATGTTTGACGCTCCGTAACTTTTTCCCAGTTTGTTTGACGTACATGTTGTATCAGCACTTTTTTTAGAGAATTTTATTTCCTACGAAATTATACCAGGTGGAATTTAAAAAGAAATTTTTTCATAGTCTTAATAAAGAAAAACTAAAATGAAAAATTTTCGTGTGTATTTTAAATGGGAAAAGGGACCCCCATTTGTGATAGTTCAAGTCTAAAGATATCTGGCTAAAATTAGGTGAAGTTTTTTTTATAATATAAAGTAACTTTTGGGCCCATAAGAGTTTAAAAAAGAAGTATTTATTTTTTTCTGGGACACCCCAATATATATGTTCGTAGGAGAGGGAAGTCACCGGTGCTATAAGCAGCAGTGGAAGTAGTTCGGTGCTTGCCACGAGATCGCGCTCACTACTTGTAGTGTGTCTCTAGTAGGAAACTTATTTCAAAACTGTTAAATTCCAAACTTGAGGCTATTCTGGCCCGGGTACTCCTCCGTTATTTGGTAGAGTGAAAAGTACCTTTTTTGATGGTAATATAGTACATTCTATATTACATAATAACAAAAATATTTACTATCAATGTTTCCATAAATAAGTTTTCTTAGAAATTAAACTTGGACTTTCAAAAAAAAAAAAAAAATGATTTAAATAAAAAGTGTAGAGCCTCTACTATACAAAAATTCACAATTTATTTAACAAATTGCATAGGAATTCAATTATATGTAGTTCTACATAATTATATATAGTTATATATAATTATATACACTTATCCAAAAAATTAAAGGAACAAGAAAATTTTATAAAATTTTTAGTGATTTTTGGAAGTCTGTATTTTAGTGAAAAATGATCGTATCGAAAAAATAAAAAAAGCAAATTGAAGCTTGAAATTTCTAGTTTGAAGATCTTTCAGCCAAATAATTTTCTGAGCCACAGTTTTTGCGGAATCATAAGAAATATGCCGAGACAAAATTTTTCTAAATTTTCCGGTTTTGTTTTTTAGGTCTACGGGGCCGGGAAAATTTTTTTCGCAAAAACCAATTCATGATTCGTTTAGGAAATTTATTCAGCTACAATTTGCTTTTTTTTGTTTCTCTGTACGACAATATGCTGCTGAGATATCAGCCTTCAAATGAAAAAGGGTCCTTTTGTCTTTGATTATCGATATCTCAGCAACTAATGGTCGCACAGTAATTTAAAGGGCAGTTTGAGAAACTTGAATAAATGCCCTACAAGCTCTATTTTCGATTTTTTTGAAAAAAAATTTTTTTTTATCCTTAATATCAATTTAAAAAACCCACAAAAAATGGCTATTTTCTGATTTTTTAGTCAACTCATCGCTACTTTGTAAATATCGATAAAAAAAATAATGTTGCCAGGTGATTTTACAGCTTAATGTCCCTCCAAAAACCATGGAAATTTTCAGATTGATCCATCGAACCGTTTGTCCAGACCGATTGCTCAAAGTTTTATAAAACAATTAAAGGAACAAGATTTGTTCCTTAATTTGTGTAATCATTACCAAAATGAAAAAATTAATTTTTTTCGGATTTTCTTCCATTTTCACGTTAGTTATTCGGCAAATGTAAGGTAAAGAGAAAAAAAAAATTTTTTTTCAAAAAACGAACAAAAGAAAAAAACCCGAATAAAATGTAAAAAAAAAAAATGTTAAAAAAACTCTTGTTTTATCTCCTTTTTTGAAAAAAATTTTTTTGATCTCGGTCTTTTTTATCAATTTCTTTTTTATATTAAGTACATCTATATCAATTGAACCGATCTATCAACTGTTTTATTGCAGAATGTTACATCTTAACTTGGCATTATTTAGTGATTTTAAATATTTTTGTAGAATAGTAAATATATTATTGCAATTTGAACGTGTACTTGGCGCAACCTATCACAGCTGTGCTGTTTTTGGTGTGATATGTATAATCGAAAATATGTGACAATTTTATAATAAAATTTTACAAATAAAAGAAAATTGGATTTTTCTATTGAATAGCAAATAATTTTGTACTTAAAATCATGAATAATGCAATAATGAAATATCAAATTTTGTCATTATTAATATTATGTTAGTAAATATTTAACAAGAACATAAATTTAATAAATAATTTTTTTTTTTAACATTGTTTTTTTTTTCCAATATGAGGATATGAATAATATTCGATAATTTTCTTATTGTAATATTTGTTTAAATGTTAGGTTATTGAGAGATACCTCCCTCTTTCCGTACCTTCCATAAATTTAAACTGATTATTCATTTAACAATAATATTTATTATACCATGTTAATTTTGAATAATAAATTATTGAAATTAAATATTATTTATACGGAATTTCTTTCTATCAAATTTAGATGACGAAAGTATGTAATAATAAATACTTTCAAAGAGTGATTTCTTTTTCGCTGACGAAAATTCAATTTTTTTTTATTTAGCGATTCTTGTGTAATATTATAAAAATAAGTAAGATGAAAGACCTAATACTTTATCACTCCATGTATTTGTATACTCGGGAAAAAATCTTCATACATGACCATGCCTATGCATAAATAATTAATAAATTTGTTCTACGTGTAGTGCAATTAAATCACCAGCAATATCCACATTGCAATAAATGATATTTTATTAACGACTAAAATAAAAAAATATATTGGCCCCAAACTGAATTACAATACAAATAAAAAAAGTTGAAACTTTATTTGTTTAATGGGCCTAGTATGTAAACTGCATGTTTTTCTTGCTTCATTTAATTTTAGTCTATGAATTTTCTTGTATTATTAGTATTTTGAATAATAGAGCCTTAAATTTGTATAATTCTGTTTACTCTAGACTATGATGGCTTGTAAATATATGAAATATAAAGTTTAGAAATTCGACTTCCAAGACTTTTTTTTTAGAAAATTTAATGTCTTACAAAAATATTCTAAAATCAAATTTTTATCTCAAACGGTTCAAAAGATATTTTTAATGATAAAAAAAAAAATTTTGCATGTTATTTAAACGGGAAATTCCATATGGCCAGCGATACATTCTGAAATTGAGCTAAAAATGTTTCCCAATGAGAGAATTTGTTTCTCGGTATATAGGCCCTAAATTCGATAGGTTGGTTTTTTGGATCAGCCTACTATGTCTGTTCATGTATGACCATGTCTGAAGCGTTCAATACATTCATGCATAGCCATGTCTGTTCATTTCTGACCAAGTCTAATAGGTTGAATGAAATTTAAAAAACTCAATTAGCGACAATTATAGATAATTTACTCTATAGTAGGTTTTCAATTATGGCCAAAATAATTTTATAAATTGAATAATAAAACACGGAAAAAAGAAAACAGGAATAATTGCTGTTCAAACGAGCATTTATTAAATTTTCAAATAGTAACGCAGCGCTTCATAAACGAAACTGTAAAAGTTACAGTTTGGCGCCGCGCAGTAAGTTTTACATTACAAGTATAAAATATTACAGTTTGTAATATTTGTTGAAAATTATCAATGTATCATTCGATATGCTTCAAAACTTACAGTTTTTCTCATCAAGTTTTACTTTAAAATTTTTAAAACTTGTTTCTCAAAATAACGATATTGCCACTATGAACTGTAAATTTTACATTTTCAGTTAGTAATATCTGTGTTTATTTTTTTCAATAATCGAGTTCAAATAGTGACACGATTCAACATTATACCCTTGATGATTAATTTTAATTGAGAGAATAGATGAGAATAACCTATGGTAACCAAAAATAAAAAAAAAAATAAATTATTACCACACTTCCACATTTCTTTTTGAATTGACAGCAATTGAAATCAATATAAAATAAGAAAACAAAAATAACATTGTTAATAAACAAGCGAATTGTATAAAAAATTTGTTTACCCGATGAAAAAAGATTTTATAGATCTGTGTACAGTTATATATGAATTATATACAATTGGATAGAGGTAATACATACCCTGGCGGATTCGTGATCACTGTTAAATGATCGTAAAATGACGGTTGAAAGACCGTTAATGTACGGTACCAACAAATGACCGTATATCGACCGTAAAAGAAGCGTCATTTGATGGTGAAAGACAAGTGCCGTTGTGAAAATTCTCGACAGTAACTGTACAGTTGATGTTTTGTATGTGCACTGTATTTCAGCTGTCTAGCGCCCGTAAATCGACGGGTAGTGGACCGTCTTTCTATGGTCATTAGTAAGTATAGGGATCGTCAAAAACCGAAATCTTGGTGGTTGATTTACAGTATTGAGTGAGTCAAACACTTGTCAATCGAGCGTATAGTGTCGGTAAGTGAGAAACTTTTCGTTAGTGAACTATCGATTAGTTGTCGGTCAGATTTTTCAATTTTTAAATGTCTCTAATAACCAGTGATAGACTCTAAGTATACTGCAATTATTCGTGTCGAGAAAAAATCTAAAAAACACTTAAATAAAAAATTTTTAGTCATTATGCAGTGAGGACTTCAAATATTAATGAGTTTAGATAAGATAAACAGAGATACAGTATTAGTAAATTTATTAATTGTTAACAACAGCAGATGTTACCCTATAAACAATAACATAATTAAGTATAATACAAATAATATAATCAATCATTTATTAATGTCTTCAACTATCTAAAGTTCATTTGTATCCAAATAAATATATACAAATAAATTGTCATTTCGAATGAATGATTCAGCACAGTGGTCAACACGACAGACTTCGAATCAGGGGGTCTTGGGTTCGAGTCCATAAGTCGGCGAGTTTTTTTTTTTTTTTTTTTTTTTCACGGCAGTTATTGCATACATATAAATCACTATATAAAATTATACTATATTTTTTTTCCCGGGCAGTCCCATGAATTTCCAAATTTTACACCTGAATGCGTGTAATTAGAGAATTAATCTACCGTAAATTGAGCGTAAAACGTCGGTCAAAATGCAGTGCAATTATTCACATATGTTTGTACTTTCGGTATCCACAGTCGGTAAATCAACTATTATGACATTGGTGATTGAGGCTCATACTATCGTTCTTCAGCGATATATAATAATCGATTAGATGGTGTTATTGCCGTAAGTGCTGAAAAATTATATGGTGAAGATTTTTCACAACTGCACTCGGAAACGATCGTCAAATTACTCCACGCAGTCGAATGTTCGACGGCGAAACTTACGACGATTTAACGTCAATAAACGGTAATTTTATCGTGCCGCTGAAACCGCTAGGGTAATTATATAAGATTTTTATATAGTTATATACAATTATACACAATCGTATATAATTCTATATAAAAATGCAAAAAAACAATAATAACATTGTATACAAATGTATATATTTGTATGCAATTATATAGAATTGTATATAATTATATATAATCTATACGAAAATGGTATATGATTATATAAAAATAATATACAAATAAGATATAATTATGCATGAATGTATACAAATGGATAGGACCATTTTTTCTATCCAATTTATATATAGTTTAATACAATTGTATAAAATCTTTTTTCATCGGGTACTTACTTTGCACTGTACTAGACAACACCACGTGGAATAATAACTTCACATGAGACACCGGTGAAACAGAAGACTCTTATTACTATAACCTCTAATATTGAGGCATGGGTCTTGGCTAAATGCAACGTGCACTCACATATACTATTTAAAAAATATTTACTGAATTTTCATTTTATTTTTACATTTTCAATAGTAAAAGTTCGTGATTGCTAAGGCATCGATGATACTTGACAAAGAAATTTAAAAAATTACAGTGTGAGATGTAATAGTTCCATTTTCTACAATAAGGTTCATAATTGAATGCCCATACTGTAAATCTTCTCGAACCACTCAACAAATTTTCTTATTTGATACTTTAATTTTTACACAACGGCTAACATGTAATTTTTACAGTTTTAAAGAAGAATAAATGAGTTTTAAAGAAACAAACTTTCTGTGAGCAAAAGGTAATAATTATTTTACATTTTGTTGTGTACGATTTACATTTTCCAACTGTAAATATTACTGTTTAATTTGCAACTAATTTTTTACAGGATAAAATTTAAAAATTACAGTATACATTTTAACTTTTGTAATTTTTAATATGACGGGCTTGTTTTTACATTTTATTCTTTAACTATTCCATTTTTCTTTTTTCCGTGAATATACCATTTATTTATGTACTTGACATAATAAATTACTATAGGTGAATTCAGGCCTGATCAGACATGAGCCTTCAGATATAAAACATCCAAACACGAATAGGGATGATCAGGTCAGTTAATTTTTTATTGGATATCTATATTTATAAATATAGATATACGAAGAAATGGAGTGATCTGGTACTAGTCCCTGATCGGGTATTGGATCTATTACCTAACGTAAAAAATTCGTAGTAACTTTAGTAGTTTCTAAATATTTCAGAATAGATGCCCGATGAAAAAAGTTTTTGTCTAATTATATATGATTATATATGTTCATATATATAATCATATATGATTATATATAATCATATATGAAGTTATATATAATCATGCATGATTATATATGGGTCCATATATAATTATATATAATTATATATGACCCCATGCATAATTAGATCTGATCTAACCTGGCTGTTATTAGCCCATATATAAGTCTATATATGATCAGATCTAATTATATATAAGTCTATATATAATTAGATCTGATCAGATCTGATTATATATGAGTCTATATATGATCAGATCTAATTATATATGACTCTATATATAATTAGACATGATAATACTTGGCTGTCAACTCCATTTACTACCATATATAAGTCTATATATGATCAGATCTAATTATATATAAGTCTATACATAATTAGATCTGATTAGACATGACTGATACAAATCCATATATAATTAGATCTGATCAGACATGGCTAATATAAATTCATGTATGGTCGTACATAAGTTTATATATGATTGGATCTGATCAGACATGACTGATATAAAGTTATATGTAGTTATATATATATATATATATATATATTACATAATATGACAATTTTTTAATATAAATGTTATTAAATTTTTATTTTTTCAACTATCAAATAAACTTAAATCCCCAATACTTAAAAAATGTTCAAAGGTTTCGGCAGCAATTTAAAAGTATTAATCGATATCGATTTATATACGAATATTTATAAGTTTATAGATAAATAGATTTGATTATATGTATCTAATGAATTCTATTGTCATTTATGTACAAAATGAAATTCATTATTAGGTGCATTATTTACGTATGATGTATTGACTTGATTATTTGAGTCAAGTAATGCCATAAACTTTCCTTTATTGTAAGTTCATAACAGACTAGAGGATCAGACTACAATCCAGCGATCACCAAAGTTAAGCAGCATCGGCGTAGGTCATTGATTGGATGGGTGACCTCGTAGTAAAGTGGTGGTCAACGAATAGTAATTTTTTTTTTTTTATTTAAATTTAATCAATATTTATATTGATGAAAACAATAAATCCTAATTAAATTACTTAATTAATAATTTAAAGGTATTCGAAATGAGATTCTAAAAATGACTATATTCATTCATGCATGATCATGTATAAACAGATCTGATTATATATAATTAGACCTGGCCAATTTTTGGATCCAATCATATATAGATGATTATGCATAATTATATATGATTAGACAAAACTTTTTTCATCGGGTGTTTAAAGCTGCCGTTTAATATATATGATTAAGTAACAGCTTTAAAAGCGTTTACTCAAATTTACCCTTATCATGATGGCGCAGTTAGAATTTCAAGAACCAATCGAGCAATTTTTATCTATATTTTATTCATAAGACACGTGACTATAGCCCGAACTAAGACATTTTAAATAAACTGAAAACTTTGATTATTTTTTCGAGTAAAAAACATTGGTCCCAAAAATATTTTTTTTCTTCAAGTAATCACTTTATTATCTAAAGACTAATCATTATTATTTTTTTTTGTTTAATTAAAATATTCTAATTCAGGTAATAACGATACGCTCCGGCGGTCCTGATTCACCGTGATAAAGGGTGAACCCGACTAGAAATTACCCCCAAGCATACATTGGGACCCCATTGGGTACTGATGGGGCAAGCCCGATAGGGTTATCCCTATTGGAATTTGATTGGGAACATATAGGGTAAGCCCAACATTAAAATAAAAAATTGCGATTGGGTTTACCCAATTGGGATAGGATTGGAAACATGTTGGGTTAACCCAATGCTAAAATTAATGACTCGGCAATGGGTTTGCTCGATTGGGATATTTTTGGGAACTTGTTGGGGCGACCCAACGTCAAAATTAATAATTTGCTGTTGGGCTTACCCGATTGAGAAATAATTGGGAACCTGTTGGGAAAACCCAATGCTAAAATTAATGATTCGACAATGGGTTTGCCCGATTGGGAAATAATTGGGAACTTGTTAGGATGACCCAACGTCAAAATTAATAACTAGCTGTTGGTCTTACCCAATTGGGGAATAATTGGGATCACGTTAGGAAAACTAAACATGAAATTTATAAAAAAAATCTGGGCATCGGTTGACCCTGCGGGCCAGCCCCAAAACTTCCCGCTGTTTTCGAGCTCCTTGAGCTCGAAAACATCGTTGTAAATACATTTTCGAGCTCTTCGAGCTCGAAAATACTTTTGCATGCCATTATTTTCGAAAAAAACAGTTTTTAGCATTTCTTTCTCCCACGATAACTCTCAAACGAATTATCCGATTTTTAAGTTTGAGGTGGCAATCGACGCGTTTTAATAGATTCTAAAGCTCATTAGATTTTTGGATTTTTTAGTTGAGTCGTTTCAAAGATATTCGCAAAAAACTGTTTTTTACCATTTCTTTCTCCAACGATAACTCTCGAACGAGTTATTCGATTTAGATGTTTGATGTGGCAATCGACGCGTTTTATTGAGTTCTAGAGCTGATTAGATTTTGAAGTCGATCGTATAAGTCGTTTTCGAGAAATCAATAAAGAACTAAAAAAATCTGGGCATCGGTTGACCCTGCGGGCCAGCCCCAAAACTTCCCGCTGTTTTTGAGCTCAAGGAGCTCAAAAACATCGTTGTAAATACATTTTCAAGCTCTTCGAGCTCGAAAATACTTTTGCATGCCATTATTTGTGAAAAAAACAGTTTTTAGCATTTCTTTCTCTCGCGATAACTCTCGAACAAATCATCCGATTTTGATGTTTAAGGTGGCAATCGATGCGTTTTAATAAATTCTAAAGCTGATTAGATTTTTGGATTGTTTGGTTGAGTTGTTTCAAAGATATTCCCAAACAACTGTTTTTTACCATTTCTTTCTCCAACGATAACTCTCGAACGAATGATTCGATTTAGATGTTTGAGGTGGCAATCGACGCGTTTTATTGAGTTCTAGAGCTGATTAGATTTTGAAGTCAATTGTATGAGTCATTTTCGAGAAATCAATAAAAAACTAAAAAAAAAACATTTTTTTTTTTCGTCATTGGCCAATATCTTCGAGTCTACTTGGTCAAATGATCTAAAATTTTCAGAAAAGTTGATGGCCAGAAAACTCTTTCGATTGCCGCCTCAACCATCCGAATCGGTTTATTAGTTAAAAAGTTATAAAGAGTTTACATACATACATACACACACACACACACACACACACACACTTGCACACACACACATACATACAGACACTCGGACATCATTCTAAAAATAGCCAGAATAGCTTCCTAGGACCTCAAAACGTCGACATCTGATGAAAACTCGATTTTTGAAAATCGGGGTGAAAACAATAACTTCCCGAAATTTTTGAAAATCATCGATTTTCTAAGCGGGAAGTTAAAAAAAATTTTTACTTCTAAAAATTAAAAATAATTTTTAAATGCAAAATATTTACGTTTTATTCTGTATTTTAACATGAAAACGAAAAAAAAAAAAAAACTGATTAAACTTTAATAATAAAGAAAAAAAACTTAACAATAGTAAAACGTATTTTTAATCACTTGCAGATTATAAATTTAATTATAAACTTAAAATAAAAACTAAAACTTTAAGGGAAAAACAATCCATATGAAATATCTACTAACTTTCATATGCTCATATATTATTATATGTAAAGATAAAAATCGAATAGTTGTGTATGTTAACACCAATGATGCACGTGGCGACAAAATCTTGTGACTATAATACAAGCGTAGACAAGTTCAGACAGGTCCGCGCATAAAACAAATAACTATTGGACAAAATCCCATATACACGTGACTCTTGAATTGGAAAACGTTCTAAGTAACTTATCAAGGCGTAATTTTTTGACATCTTTACAGTTACAATACCGTGCAATATAATTGACAGAATTAATAATAAAGAAAGTGCTAGTGCAGTGCAATATAATTGATCAAAATAATATTAAAGTGCTAGTATAGTGAATATAGGTTATAAAAATTGTGTCTCGTGCAAAGTGAGAATTTGTGAAATAATTAATTTTTTTTGTGAGCTAACACTATTGTAAATTAACAGTCATAACGAAAATTGAATAAATAAAAAAAAAATTGTACTAGAATGAGAGGATTTAAATAAAATTTATTTAACCAAATTTTTCTTATGTTGGGATTTTAGTGGGATTTTATTGGGTTGGCCTAAAGTTTCTGTAGGGTGAACCCAATTGAAACCCTATAGAGTGTGCCTAATTGGGAAACAGTTGCGTATACCCAATTGGGACCCAATAGGCATGACCCGATTGGGATCATCTTGGGCTATGCGTTACAACCCAACGTTGGGTTCCCAATTGGGAACCCAATTGGATTCCAATAGGTCTTACAATTTTTTTTCTAGTCGGGAATCAGATTTAATCAGAATTTCTTATTGACTTTCAATCAGTTTCAATCAGATTTAATCAGAATTTCTTATTGACTTTCAATCAGTTTCAATCAGATTTAATCAGAATTTATTATAGAATTTCAATCAGTTTCAATCAGATTTAATCGGATATTTTCGGAAGGTTTCAATTGTAAATTAATAAACAATTACCGATTCTCGGGACAAATAATTGTATATATTATTAAACGGTAGAAAATCAAAAAATCGAATGTTTCAAAATCTACGTTGAATCTATATAAACAATTAGATTGCATGTCATGAAGTAATATAGAATATACTATATTACCACCAAAAATTGTACTTGTCACTCTGTCAAAGAACAGAGGAGTGCTCTTGTTACAATTGCTTCCAAGTCTGGAATATAATACGTCTGAACGAAGTTTCTTACCAGGGACACTACACAAGTGGTAGGCGCTATCTAGTGGCGAGAACCGAATTACTACTACTGCTATTGCTTAGGACTGATGAATTTTCTCTCCTCCATATATATCTTTTCTCTTAAGAAATTTTTCTCTGGGTTCAAGCAACTTTTTTTTCTGTTAGTTGCATACGGAAATCCTTGCGTTAAACACCCCCATGAAAAAATTTATTTAAAAAATATAAGTTTAAATACAAAAAATATATTTTAGAATTTATAAAAAATAAATCAGAAAACTATTTTTTTAAGAACTTGATATTGAAATGAAAATAACTAGAAAAAAAAGCAAAACTTTGGAAAACTTCATTCATTATAAATTTTGAGAAATGAAATTACCCACAAAAAAGTTTCTATAAGATTTTCTGATAAAACTGATAGTTTCGCTGGAAAATTAAAAAGATCTTAAAATTTACTATAAATTTGACTTTAAGCTCAAAAAACTTTTGAACAGTTAGATTTATCAAAAAATGATGAAACTTTTGTTGTAGAGCATTCAATTTCCTACAAAAATATCTATCGCGCATCATAATTCGTTGATTAGATTATAAGTTAGAAAATTCTAAAATATAAAAAGTTTTTTTCCCGTGTTATTCAAATACTCTGTAAATATGAATAAAAACGGTTCCGCGCGTTTTCATCCCACGACAAAAAATCCTACGACAAAATAGCTCCGACAAAATATCCTACGGACAAAATATTCCCTGACAAAAGATCCCCCGACAAAATATCTCCGGAAATAATATCCCCGACAAAATTTAAATGTTTATTTATACTATTCTTAATTAATTTGGGTGCTTGTTTTTCAGGAAAATTGTGGGAATTTATAAATAATAAATAACTACCCGACTAGAAATTACCCCCAAGCATACATTGGGACCCCATTGGGTACTGATGGGGCAAGCCCGATAGGGTTATTCCTATTGGGATTTGATTGGGAACATATAGGGTAAGCCCAACATTAAAATGAAAAATTGCGATTGGGTTTACCCAATTGGGATAGGATTGGAAACATGTTGGGTTAACCCAATGCTAAAATTAATGACTCGGCAATGGGTTTGCTCGATTGGGATATTTTTGGGAACTTGTTGGGGCGACCCAACGTCAAAATTAATAATTTGCTGTTGGGCTTACCCGATTGGGAAATAATTGGGAACCTGTTGGGAAAACCCAATGCTAAAATTAATGATTCGACAATGGGTTTGCCCGATTGGGAAATAATTGGGAACTTGTTAGGATGACCCAACGTCAAAATTAATAACTAGCTGTTAGTCTTACCCAATTGGGGAATAATTGGGATCACGTTAGGAAAACTAAACATGAAATTTATAAAAAAAAATCTGGGCATCGGTTGACCCTGCGGGCCAGCCCCAAAACTTCCCGCTGTTTTCGAGCTCCTTGAGCTCGAAAACATCGTTGTAAATACATTTTCGAGCTCTTCGAGCTCGAAAATACTTTTGCATGCCATTATTTTCGAAAAAAACAGTTTTTAGCATTTCTTTCTCCCGCGATAACTCTCGAACGAGTTATTCGATTTAGATGTTTGAGGTGGCAATCGACGCGTTTTAATGGATTCTAAAGCTCATTAGATTTTTGGATTTTTTGGTTGAGTCGTTTCAAAGATATTCGCAAAAAACTGTTTTTTACCATTTCTTTCTCCAACGATAACTCTCGAACGAGTTATTCGATTTAGATGTTTGAGGTGGCAATCGACGCGTTTTATTAAGTTCTAGAGCTGATCAGATTTTGAAGTCGATCGTATAAGTCGTTTTCGAGAAATCAATAAAAAACTAAAAAAAAAAAATTTTTTTTTTTCGTAATTGGCCAATATCTTCGGGTCTACTCGGTCAAATGATCTGAAATTTTCAGAAAAGTTGATGGCCAAAAAACTCTTTCGATTGCCGCCTTAACCATCCAAATCGGTTTATTAGTTAAAAAGTTATAAAGAGTTTACATACATACATACACACACACACACACACACACATACATACAGACACTCGGACATCATTCTAAAAATAGTCAGAATAGCTTCCTAGGACCTCAAAACGTCGACATCTGATGAAAACTCGATTTTTGAAAATCGGGGTGAAAACAATAACTTCCCGAAATTTTTGAAAATCATCGATTTTCTAAGCGGGAAGTTAAAAAAAATTTTTACTTCTAAAAATTAAAAATAATTTTTAAATGCAAAATATTTACGTTTTATTCAGTATTTTAACATGAAAACGAAAAAAAAAAAAAAAAACTGATTAAACTTTAATAATATAGAAAAAAAACTTAACGATAGTAAAACGTATTTTTAATCACTTGCAGATTATGAATTTAATTATAAACTTAAAAAAAAAACTAAAACTTTAAGGGAAAAATAATCCATATGAAATATCTACTAACTTTCTTATGCTCTTATATTATTATATGTAAAGATAAAAATCGAATAGTTGTGTATGTTAACACCAATGATGCACGTGGCGACAAAATCTTGTGACTATAATACGAGCGTAGACAAGTTCAGACAGGTCCGCGCATAAAACAAATAACTAGTGGACAAAAACCCATATACACGTGACTCTTGCATTGGAAAACGTTCTAAGTAACTCATCAAGGCGTAATTTTTTGACATCTTTATAGTTACAATACCGTGCAATATAATTGATAGAATTAATAATAAAGAAAGTGCTAGTGCAGTGCAATATAATTAATCAAAATAATATTAAAGTGCTAGTATAGTGAATATAGGTTATAAAAATTGTGTCTCGTGCAAAGTGAGAATTTGTGAAATAATTAATTTTTTTTGTGAGCTAACACTATTGTAAATTAACAGTCATAACGAAAATTGAATAAATAAAAAAAAAATTGTACTAGAATGAGAGGATTTAAATAAAATTTATTTAACCAAATTTTTCTTATGCTGGGATTTTAGTGGGATTTTATTGGGTTGGCCTAAAGTTTCTGTAGGGTGAACCCAATTGAAACCCTATAGAGTGTGCCTAATTGGGAAACAGTTGGGTATACCCGATTGGGACCCAATAGGGATGACCCGATTGGGATCATCTTGGGCTATGCGTTACAACCCAACGTTGGGTTCCCAATTGGGAACCCAATTGGATTCCAATAGGTCTTACAATTTTTTTTCTAGTCGGGTACCTTTACAGAGTGCTAGTTTTTCAGGAAAATTGTGGAAATTTAATCGAAAGATAATTTGGTGGGGATATTATGGCCGGAGATATTTTGTCGGGGGATCTTTTGTCGGAGGATATTTTGTCGGGGATTTTTTGTCGCGGGATGAAAACGCGCGTTACCAATAAAAACGGCTGGACGCAAACCGTAGTATAATTATTAAGAGCTTGAATTGGTACAGAAATTTTGGTTTTTAGGTATACTTTCAATTTTTGGATACTAAAAAAAAAATTTTTTTTTAACCAACCTAATGTATATATAATTTTTTATTAATGCTTTTTTTTTATTTTTGTGATAGTTTTAATTCAATCAATACAGTTCTTCAAAAAAAGTTTATACATAATCCTGAAAAATGCTTGTTTTCACTTTTTATAAAATTTATTAAATTGGAAAGACCGATAGAATTCTATACTTTGATACTTCAAAAATTGCTGAATTCATGACAAATGAAATTCATATCTGCCCAAATTTTAATAATTATTAATATTATCTGAATTGTTATTTTCCGATTGAAACGGATTAAAACTGACTGAAAATTTTCTGTCGGATTTAATTGGATTCAATCGGAAAATAATCGATAAATGAATTATTATTTTCTAATTGAATCCGTTTTGTTTGAAACGAAATTTTTTTTTTCTAGCCAACACAAGATAATTTTGCCGTTTATATTGAGAAAAATTCCCTGAAAATTTTAGCTCTTAAATTTAATTTAAAGTACTTTTTCTCGACTATCAAATTTTTCCATTTAAAAAGTATGTAAATTAAATAACTTTTTTTTTTAAATTGCTATAACTTAACAGTAGAACATTCTAAAGTAAAAAAGATTTATACTATATTAAACTTACCATTTTTAAACTGTCCAATGTTAAACTACTTTTATCTCATAGATAATATCCCGAGTCAAAAAACAAATTCTAGTTTGGACCTCAAAAAATTCAATTCCTTTGATCTTTTATCTACCGGTCGGAAAATAATACAATATTGGCACTCTAAATCTATGAAGTCTAAATGCAAACTCTTCATCGGTTTTGACTTCTAACGGAGCTCTCAAAATCCTCAAAAAAAAAATTACCGTTTTCTGTACTTGGAAAATTTTCGAGTTAAAAAAAAATCTGAGTACTTAGAAAAATTTATGTGTAAAAATAAAATAAATTGATTAATTTATTATTATTATTCGCTTTTAGATATTCCTGGACAAACTTTTAGTAGGTCTCAAAAAAAATTTTTTTTTTAATTCCCGAAATAATATAGAATACAAAATCAAACATTTTGTCCTCAATAAATTTTTGTATTTTAATTGAAGAAATGTATAGGGGAGCCTGGGGCATGAAGGCCCCCCTCAAAAATTAGGTAAAATTTTTTTTTGTTTTCCGTCAAGTTATGACCTCTATAATGATTTAATCATATTGTAGGCCGATATGTGATATGTGGGGTAAAATGGACCACTCAAAAAAATTATTTTTTTCAATTTTTCCGTCAAGTTATGACCTTTATACTAATTTTGTTACATTTTAGATCAATACGTGGTGTGCAGAGCAAAATGGAACACTCGAAAAAAAATTGTAACGAAATTATTATTTTTTTTTTTTATTTTTCGTCAAGTTAATTTTTTCGTTACTATTTCTTTGTTTTGAGTGGTCCATTTTACCCCACATATCACATATTGGCCTAAAATATGATAAAAACATTACAAAGGTCATAACTTGACGGGAAATAAAAAAAAACTTTTGTTTTTATAATTTTCGGGGAAGGGGGCATGTGCCCCAGGCTCCCCTACTAAATTTTCTTTCAGTTAACTATTTTCTCATAGTAACCATTAAATTTTTTTTGAATGGAGATAAATAAAAATAAATATTCATTTTTATTCATTATACTTTATAGAGGTTCCGGTAATTTTTCTGCAAATTGGTAATTAATTATTTATTTTTGGGTCATTTTTTTTGAGATTCCCCGTCCAAAGTATTTATTTTTAACGAAAAAAAGTGAGGGAATCTGCGTAGGTTACGTCATTTGAGAAATTGAGGCCTAAATCTGGAGCACTAAATTTTTTTATAGTATGAGAAATTTGAGGTTTCCTCAGCGACGCTAGCGAGGTGCTAGCCAGTGCCTCGTTTCATTTTTACTAGAAACTTTAGCAATATATCTAGCTAATCAGAAAGATAGTTTGAAATCAATTAGAATATTCTACACGGAGAAATATGTTGGCTCGAGACCTAGCCATTTTTATTGTGCTGCTCTTAAAACAGGAAGTGAAGTATCCAAAAGATAATTTTACCTATACGAAAAATTGTTACGCCGCATCAGAATTATTATAACGTATGAAAGTAATTGTTATTAAAGTTTATCGATAAGTCTCTCGCGCGTAGTAAGTATTGTGATACAGCATAATAGATTTTCGTATGAGTATAATAATTTTTTTTATGCTTCATTTCCTGTCTCAAGGTTGTTGACAGCATAATAAACATTGCTAGGTTTCGAGCCAACATTTATCTCCGCGCGACCGGACAGACATACATGAGAGCGAGTTAATAAAAACATGATAAGTAATCTTAAAAATAAAATATTATTCACTCATTGTATTCGATTAAAACTAATAGAGAAAAATTTAATCAGTTTCAATGAGATTCAATCAGAAAATAATAATTTAAAAAAAATTATTTTCCGATTAAATCTGATTGAAATTGATTGGATTTTTCTCTATCAGTTTCTATCAGATTTAATCGGAAAATAAGTTTTCAAAAATTATTTTTTTCTGATTAAATCTGATAGAAACTGATTGGATTTTTCTCTATTAGTTTCAATCAGATTCAATTGGAAAATAATTTTTTAAAAATTATTATTTCCTTATTGAATCTGATTGAAACTGATAGAGAAAAATCCAATCAGTTTCAATCAGATTCAATTGGAAAATAATTGAAAATTAAAATTTTTTTTTCTGATTGAATCTGATTGAAACTGATAGAGAAAATCCAATCAGTTTCAATCAGAAAATATTAAATATTTTTTTCTGATAGAATCTGATTGAAACTGATAGAAATTTAATCAGAACCCTCGAACGCTCCCGAACATTTCTGATTGGAAATTTGTTTCTGATTGAAACTGATAGAATTCTGATTGAGTTTTAATCAGATTCAATCAGATTCAATCGGAGTTTTTAATCAGGGAGTATAATGAACGAAAAAAAATTTATCGTTTTTTTTTTTTTTTTTTTTTTTTTCGAGGGTTATTTAATTTACGCTTCACTCACAGTTACACGGAAAGATTAGAACCCGAGTGGTTACTGTTCTGCACCCGACTCAGTACGGTTCTTGAAAAAAATGAAAGAAAATCGAGTTAGCACCCGACTAAGTGATGTACGCACACGACTCAGTCAGGTTCTGAACAGTAATCAGTGTGGTGCTGCACCATAATCCGAGCACAGTAACTAGTCTGGTGCGGCACATGAATGGCTCGTGTGCGCACACGAATGAGTAGTGTTCTGCATGTATATATAAAAAACTAAAAGGTTAGAAATAAATTGACATATAAAGTAAATAAAGGAGACTAAATAAATTAAATTGTGGTTTGATCAAAATATAATTCAATTTATTTAGTTACAAACAATTAATAAATCATACAATATTCCTTTTCTACTGTAATACTTGAAATAATTCGCATCCAATGTAATTACCATAAAAAAATAATTGGGATTGGAGTTATATTGTTGATAAGATTAATAACAAAAATCGAAAATAAATAAAATGAAGTAATAAAAGATTGTTTAAACTATTTAAAAGATCATAAATTAAAATACATTCGATTCTATTTTTTATGAATATAAGGAGTAAAATGATTTTGAATACGTGAGATGTTAAATAATTAACCTCCCAAAGTCAACACAGCATATCATACATATTAGACGACTATTAACAACATTATATAGTTGATAAGATTAATAACAAAAATCGAAAATAAATAAAACGAAGTAATAAAATAAAAAAAAGTTGGAAAATCTAAACGTGCACAACTCATTTGCTCACTCAATAATAAAAACATTTTCCTAAACAAAAATGACGCAAAAATAAAAATCTGGAAAACTTTTGATACTGAGGCCAGCCCCAAAAGCATAATCTTCAATGAAAATTCAATATAACTACCCTAATAGCACAGTTTGCTACAGCAAAAGTTTACTTTATAAAAATTTCTTTGAATTTTTCGTCAAATGTCCGTCAGCTTTGGACTGTTCCGTTTTTGATGATAATTTATAAACAACTTGCTATACAATTTGACGTAAATTTACTACCCGAATTCGAATGAAAATTCACTTTAAAAGTTGACTAGAAAAAATTAATCCATATCAATTTATTGTTAATTTGACCTGAAAAATTGTGAAGTATTTTTTTACCGTCAAATTGTAGACAATTTTATGTATAAATTTGCATACCTTCTGTAATGGTAAAAATGAACATTACCGGTTTTTTTAACTTCCCGCTAAGAAAATTGCAAATTTTCAAAAATTCGGGAAGTTATTGGTTTCAGTCCGATTTGTGAAAATCGAAATTCCAACAGATGTCGACGTTTTGAGGTCCTAGAAAGCTATTCTGACTAATTTCACGATGATGTCCGAGTGTATGTACGTATGTAAATATTTTGTAACTTTTGAACGGATGAACCGATTTTGAACTTTAAGGTGTCATTCGACGCGGCTTTTTATTTACTATAAACACTGAGAATTTGCGCTTAATCGGTCGGGTACGTTCGGAGATATTTCAAAAATAAAATTTTTTTAGAAATGTTTTTTTTTAATAACTTTTAATTCGCTCGATGGATTGATTCCAAAATCTAATCAGCTCTAAAACTTTGTGAGCCGCGTCGAATGCCGCCTCAAAAACCAAAATCGGTTTATTCGTTCGAGAGAAACCGTTAACGAAAGAATTAAAAAAAAAAAATTTTTTTAGTATTTTGGAAATTTCTCAAAAACGAATCGATAAATCAATTTCAAAATTTGATCAGTTGTAGAACTCGATAAAACGCGTCGATTGGCACCTTAAACGTCTCAATCGGTTTATTTGTTCGAGAGATATCGTTGTAGAAAAAATGGTAAAAAACGTTATTTTTCGAAAATAAACGCAGACAAAAGTATTTTCGAGCTCAAGGAGCTCGAAATGGGCGGGAAGTTTTGGGGCTGGCCCACAGGGTCAACCGACAGACCGGTTTTTTTTCTAATAATGATTTACTTCTAAATTAAGGAAAAATTAACCGCTAATTTTTCTGTTCAACTTTTGCTATTAAATTGTCAGCAAATTCGGGCAGCGAATTTCAGGTTATTTCAACGTAAAATTACTATCGATGTCAAACTAAAGTGGCTATTAGGGTAGTTCAGGACAGACTGTATATATTTAATGATAATAATAAAAAAATAATAATAATAAATAAAATATAAAGCAAAAAAATAGTTATGAAAAAAAAAGCAGCTAAATTTTTTATGAATTATCAGTTTCCAGCTCTTATTTTTCTTTAGTAATTACAATTAAACAAAAAAACCAAGCTTTTTTTACTTTTAATTGCAGATTAAAAAAAATTTTTTTTTTGTATTGGTTCAAAAAAAAAACATTAAATTAAAAAAAAAAAAATAATAATAATTCTTCTAATAAAAATAAAGTCAAATATAATAATAATAAAAGATAGAAAAAAAAAAAATAAGTAAGGTAAGAGGCCCAGTTTCTGACCTTTTAAGAGTGCCGGTTGAGGTTATACTATAATAGTTAAGGCCATTCTCCAAGGGTGCCCCCCACTTTTTTCCAAAAAATGTGGCGCCGCCTGGTGGCCGGCAGCCGCACTAAAAAAGTACTAGAGCTGGAAAACTTTATAATTAAATTAAAATTATTTAAAATAAGCAGATGCAAAAAATATTAATTTTATAATGAATAAAAAAATTAAGATTATTTTTTAAAATCATTAGTTAGTTTAAGAAAAATTTAAAACCTGAGATTGGAAAATAATATTTTCATTGACCTTGAACTGTCAATATCATATTTATTTTATATGAGTAATTAAAAAATAATTTTAATATTTATCCAAAAAAAGCCAACGTACAAGTAATTTTAAAGACACGTAGAATATTAAAAAAATTACTTACAATAATTATAAATATCCAGTTGAGCGTAGTTTCTTTAATAAATTTCAGCATTATATTTGTCATTTAGTAACTTTTTATTTTGACAGATGTAAACATCAGGTCTGTACTATTTTCTGGGCGCGTGCAGGGCGCTCAAATATAGTAGCGGGAAAAATTATATTTTTTAAAAATTCATTTCTTTCAGAAATAGTAATAATAAAATTTTATTTTATTTATTGGTATCAATTAATTGAATTTCGTATCAATAAAAAAGTATTGGAAGAAGATATGTACTGTAGTTGTTTAATAATTGATTAATAATTTGATGAATCATAATTGATTTTAATATTAAATTTCGTCCGAACCCTTATGTGAAAATTTAAAAATAAAATAAATAAAATGGGAACTTTTTAGTGATTTTTGGAATGCTTTATTTTTGTGAAATTGACCGTATCGAAAAATTAAGAAAAAAAAATTCGAAGTTTCAATTCTGTAGTTTGAAGATCTTTTACTGATTTTTTTTTAGCCATGGTTATTGCGTGATAAAAAATAGCTCGAAAAAAAAATGCTATTAATGTTTGGTTTTGGATTTTGGCTTTACAAGCCCGGAAAAATCTTTTTCTAGAAAACTAATGCACAGTTCGGTTATGAAATTTATTAAGCTACAATTTACCTTTTTGTTGTCTCTGTATGACTATTTGTTGCTGAGATTTTGGTCTTGGAATGAAAAAGGATCTTTTTGACTTTGATTATTGATATCGCAGCAATTAACCCGCATGGAAAAATATATATGTGAAAATTATATGCAACGTATATGTCACATATATAACATATATGTGCGCAAAAAAAAAATATGTCAACTAAATTTTCAGATAAATGTATGCATAGATGAAAGCATAAATGCTTACATAAAATATAAAATATATAATATATATATTATAAATAGATGCTATATTCAAATGGAGACATATATGTGGCTATACAAGTAAAAATATACGTAGACATATATGTAGACATTTATGCCGACATAGATATATGCCGAGAAATATATGTCGACATATATGCAGACATATACGTCTACATGCATGTCAACATATATGAAAACATATATACGAATCTATATGCTGGCATATAAACAAATATATACGTCGATGTATATGTGAAAAGTTTGGAAAATCCAAAAGTGCACGTCTCAACGTTCATTTTATGACAAAATAATCATTAATCAGTTACTCATAATTTAAGTATATAAATACTCCGTAAAAGTATTAAATAAAATAAAAAAAAAAAAATTTGTTTCAAATTCTCCCGCGAATAATATTAATTATTCCGCGACTTAAGCGCCCCGCCACGTTTCAGCGGACAAACTAAAAAAATTAAAATAATCCCTATACCAGGTATTTTGTTTTATGTCCCTGCGTGTAACAAATTTTATTTAAAGAAAGTTTTTAAGTTTGTTTGTAAATTAATATTGAGATTTTTCTTGTATCTTAATGACTAAAATATTTAGAATAGAATCTGTTAAAAATGAAATAGGATAAAACTGAGATGATCGGAAGCGCCCATGTATGGCCAATGATTGAACTATTTTTTATATATATATAGATATATAGATATACAAAAAAGACTGTTAATGAATTTATTCATTTTTTAATTAAATTACATTGAATTAGACAGTAATTTTTAATAGGCTATTACTCAGAATGATACTAAAGCGAATGAAAAAAAAATTGACTCAAAAAGTGAAGTTTTTTGGGCGTTATCGTGACCACATACATCATCCGCACATACAGACAACCCGACGTCCGCCGAAATATTTTTTCAAGAACGGTTTTTTTTTACTATTTACAAAAAATAGTGTTTTTTAAAGTATCTATTGTCATAGAAAACTATTATTGTTGATATTTGTCAACTCATTAAATACTCCAAATGCAAAAATGATCGGATAAAAGCAATTTAAACCGTGAAAATTGCTTGACCTTGAGAGAGTGAGAGTAAAGCACAGCTCATGCTTCGCGTTGAGACGTGCAATATATATGTAAACATATGTGTGAAATGTATGTCAGATATATATTTTAAATTTAATTATGAATTGAGAAAAAATTTTTAAAAATATTCTACTACACGGATACAAATATATGACAGACGTATGTCTGATTAAAAGCATATATATAAATCATTTCATAAATGCCGCTGGGTAATAGATGGCGTGACTTAATTTATATAAACAAATTGAACGCTATTCGGCACAAGACTTGGTAGCTCAACTGCAGAGTACTCGCGTGAGAACGAATTGGTCTGGGTTCGGTTCCAAGCTCGAGCGAACCAAAATTATTCTTATTTAATGATTAATAAGATCTACACTGAGAAATCCTTTTCTGATTCTAATTCCCAAATCGTTTCCTGTACCATCTTCCATAAACAAAAAAAAATTCCGATTCTTGTCGACTAAAATATTATTTTTGAAAATATTTATTTTATATATGCCTATATATATGCATGCATATATGCATTTCTATATGTAGAAATATATGCATTCCTATACGTAGACGTATAAGTCTGCATATATGTAAACATATATGGCTTTATATACGTCGACATATATGTCTACATATATGCCGACATATATGTACGCATCTACCTCTGCATATGTATGTACTTATATATGTCTTTTATATTCTTATATAAATGTCTAAATATACGTATGCATATACGAAGATACATATTTTACAACTATCAAAATATATATTTTTTTATACAACTTAAAATATATTTTGGCGCAAAAAAAAAAATATGTCGGAGTATATATTTTATATAAGTAACGCATATTTTTATATATGTGACATATATAATACATATATGTTTGCATATATTTTCCGCATATATATATTTCCATGTGGGAATGGTCGCACAGTAATTGCTCATACAAAGAAAAAGAATCGGCCCATTATTGGGTCGTGAATGGCTGCCAATTTTCAAACATCGACCGAAGATCGGTTAAATATCAGATGATAATGGTGTGCCAAGCATCGCAGTCGCAAGCATTGGCCAATCGTAGCAATCAATCATCGGCCAAAGCTTGGTATCAAGCGCACTCAATCAAACCGTTGGCCAACGAATGGCGGTTAATTGTGCACCGTTTTTATAAGCAAAAAGACGGCTGCCAATGATTCACCATGCACGAGCCAGTATAGTCACACTGTGAAAAATTCCCAACAAATTTTACTATGGGTGCATAGTAACACTGGACTATAAGAAAACTGGTACAAAATTTACAAGTGTCCCATAGTAAACGTATTCGCAGACTACACGATTGTGGCCTATGCGCATACGATTGCAAATAACTTACGACTCGTGAGAAATATCGAAAATTTTCTTCGAGATAAGTTATAGGAAATAAAATGCTCTACAAAAAATGTCCTATAAAATTTTCCGGTAAAGTTGATGGTTGCGTCAAAAAACTTAAAAATTGTAAAAATTTATCGTCAATCTAACTTTAACTTCGAATAACTTTTGAAGGAATAAAAATATCAAAAAATAACAAAAGACCTTTCTTATAGAGCGTCAAATTTCCCATAAGATTATGTCTTGAACATTTGAAAGTATTGATCCCACTGTGAGCTACAAAATTCCAAAGCTTAAAAAATAAATTTTCCCATGTTATTTAAGCGGGAAATAGAAATTTGCGATGCGCGACCTCTAAATATTAATATTAAGAGTTCTGATTTTTACAGGCATTTTTTCTTGTCTCTCTGAATATATTTTACAGGGGATATCGAAAAAAAAAAATAGTCTATTTTTTTGAATCGCCTAATATATATATAGGTTTCATATCAATTGAGCGTGATCAGGTCTAATTCAATAAGATCCCCGGGACAATGTTTCTAGAACATTTTAATAAATTTTATAGCAAAATCAGATAAAACTGTATGTATATAGTTGTCATATAACAATTTTTATAATGATGAACTTTATAAAATTTTCCAAAATTATGTAAAATTTCATCAAATTTTACTAAATGCTACCTCACACTAAATACAATAATAACATCAAATTCTCTAAAGTTTTATGAAATGTTATAAAATTGAATACAATTTTATAAAATTAAATTAACTTATTAATTACCTTCTAAGATTTAACTTTATAAAATTGTATAAAATTTAATATAATTTTATGAAATCGTATAAAACTTAATAAAATTTCATCAAATTTTATACAATTAAATAAAATTCCATTTAATTATTAGGTCCCTTAATACTAAAATCTTACTACACTCAGAAAATTTCTATAACCAGATAGTAGTAAATATTATCTAGATGATTGTATAAATCATGTAGATTGTAATATTTACCATATTTATGATAATGGCTACAACCCTGTATGTTAACTAGAGTTAATTATTATTATTATTCTAAATAGTTATATTTATAATCCAGATGGTAACAGTTACCATTAGAAATTACAATTGTTACCATCCTGATAGTAATTGTTACGAAATTTATTGCAGAAGTTATTATTCAATAATTATTAATTATATTAAAAAAAATTATAACATTAACTATTTTTGCATTGAAAAACGTTCCAACCATTCTAGATGATTGGAATTAAAAATTTGGCATAATGAACACAATTACTTAATTTTTTGAGTGCATATAAAATTTAATAAAATTATATGAAATTCTATAAAATTTCGCTATACAATTTAATAAAATGTATAAAAATTTATATAATTATGTAAAATCTTATTAAATTCAATAAAATTTCATAACATTGCATCAAAACATTTTTTCCCGGATATACAAAAGAGTTAATCATCATTGAAGATATAGTAAAAAAAAAAAAAAAGACTCACATGCATAGCAACATTTAGTATGGATTTTATTAAAAATTAATTTTTTCAAAGTCACAACTACAAAAATGTTAATAAAATTTAGAACTGTTACGTTCCCGTAATAGTTTATTGATTAAATTAAATTGATTATTTTTATTAAATTAATTTTACGCAATGTAACGGAAATCGGTTACGATAAGAGAGTCGCCGTGGTCGCGGGTATTCAAAATAGATGACGATGCATGAGACCCGGGCCACGACGATTCTCTCACAAGAAACCTGAGATGCAGCGTCAACATTTGCCAACTTTGTTGCTTCATTATATTTTTATAATGACTAAATAGTCAGTCTTCAGAGAGAGCTTCTAGAGCTCAAACCTCTGCTCTGCTCTCCTTATAATTAATAAACACTATTAATTCTGAAATCAATTCGACCTTATTTTGGGCTGCCATTATGCAGCCCAATACCCTACAACTTCACGGTTATTTTAAGCGCTGCTACCAGCAGCCCAATAATCCAAAATCATCAATAAAGTATTGAGCGCTGATACCGGCTGCTCAATAATTTATCCAGTCCTGGGCGCTGCCACCAGCTGTTCAGGATTCCCCAAATCTCGCATCCCTTTAAATAATATGGAGTCCGGGTCGCAAACATATTTTAAAATCGCGAAAATTCAATAAAATTAATAATTAATAAAATAATCGACGACCAGGGCCCACCGGTGTCTATAGACACTCCAACGAGGCCAAACCTGGATTAAATTTAATAATTAAAAATTATTTTTATTTTTAATTAATTTGGGGTAGTTTTCCAAAACGTGACAGAATATAACAACTATGATTAATTTTTTTATTTAGTAACACAATAATTGAATTATAAATTCAGTAAACTGAAGCTCTATAAATATCATATAGTTGTACTCGTAATTTGGACATCAGTTTTTTAAAAAAATTTACATAAATATATTTAACAAAAAAAATTTCGTTATAGAATATCCTACAGTATGTAATTTGTACGGTAACTTACATTTACTATAATAGGGCTGCATTAATATCGGTATTGATTATCAAATCTTGAAACCCTGATTAAAAGAAACGATTCGAAACGATTTGCAATGTTAAATGCCCATAAGAAGGGTGATTCAAAAGTATTCAAAGTATTCAAAAGCATTAAGAAGTATTAAAAGATTTTTTTTCCAATCGTTTTTAATCGATTCTTTTAATAAAGGAACAAGTCGATTATTTGAAAACAAATTAATGACATAAGCAAAAATGAATATTAAGTAAATAATACATTGTTTCCGCATCCGTTAGCCTGACAGTTTGTATTTCATACGCATGTGTTTGATTTTCACGTTCAATACAAAGTATCAGTTTCCAGGGCGTACCAATCGAGGAGGTGGATGTCGGGTTTTGAAAAAATGAAATTCAAATATTTTGCATGTTTTTTTTTTTTTATTGTAAAAGAAAATATTATTTGAAAATGAAAGAAACTGCAATTAAATAATAAAACATACCAATCAATAAACATTGAAATAAAGATTTCATTTTTACCAAAAAATTTACGCCCCAAAAATTTTTTTTATCCTTATAGTAGATTTTGTATGAAATCTGCATGACTTTCCATATTACTTGAACAAAATTACAAATTTAATGATAAATTTACTAGTTCTTTAAGTTTATTTACTTATTATTTCATACAAAATCTACTGTTATTATATTATTTATTTACTATTATAAGGAATTTTTACTTACTTTAATAGAGAGATATAGGTGAAACAGGATTAATTTTATGCTACACCTTTATATTATGTCGCAAATTCAATGCAGACTGCAGAAGGTACTTGCAAGTAATCAGTCGCAAAAGTAATGCAGACTGCAGAAGGTATTGGCAAGTACTCAGTCGCAAAATCAATGCAGACTCCAGAAGGTATTTACATGTAATCAGTCGCAAAAGTAATGCAGACTGCAGAAGGTATTTGCAAGTACTCAGTCGCAAAATCAATGCAGACTCCAGAAGGTATTTACATGTAATCAGTCGCAAAAGTAATGCAGACTGCAGAAAGTACTTGCATGTAATCAGTCGCAAAAATAATGCAGACTGCAGAAGGTACTTGCAAGTAATCAGTCGCAAAAGTAATGCAGATCACAAATGGTACTTTCATGATATTTTCTAATTATTGAGTTTTGTTATAAAATATACATCGTCTTTTAAATGCCAACGTATTAATTGTCACTAAGCGAATAATATTCGTCTTCTTGACATATATAATCAAAGAAGTCATCATCAGAAAAATAATCATCTAAATTTTCCATTGACTGTGTCATTTCTTCATCAATATTACAATCAACATTGATATTACAAGAATCATTATCGTTATTTTGATTATTGTTGTTCTTTTTAAGATTTCCTGTTTGAGCTTCTCTACTGCGAACAATTGGAGTTAAAGAAAACCATTGCTGAATTTTCTTTTCACCATAATAAAATTCCTGTAAAGGTTCATTTGCTTCTTTATGAACTTTCGGAATCTTCTGAGATTGTTCAGCTTTTCTCTTAGAATTCGTAGAATTGTAGAGCAAAGTTGGATTTAGCAATTCAGGCACTAAATATTTCCAATAAAAATCATTTAGAAGAGGAAACATTTGTTCGGTCCAAAATTTTCCATCATAAATGATTTTGAGATTCAGAGAAGCTCTTGGTGTCCATATTGATAAAATGCACCATTTTCTTTTGGTAATATGTAGTTGACCTTGAATTTGATAGTAATAAGAACTGCTTGTTCTTAACAATGATGGGTTCTTATCTTTAAAGTGTTCATTACCCCATTTGCTACCTTTTCTTATAGCTTCTGAGGGTTCTGATTCTCTGATGGAGTAAGGACATTTAATTTCAACTATTCCATTTTGTCCAACTAAGCCATCTGGTGAAGCTCCAAACCCAAGGATAGTATCATCAATAAATAATCCACAAGGTTCAACTACAATATTCAAATGCTCTTCAAGTCTGTCGAGTGCATTTGCTTCATTACACCTATCGTGAATCAACGGAGGACTATTATTGTTAATCGTTGGATACAAGATTGATTTGAGAACATTATTTCTTGTATTTTCTTTTCTACATTTACATACATCTTTAAATTTTGATGCAGTCAAAAGCAAACGTCGGGTTGTGTGCCATTTTGTAGACTTAGCTTGGTCAACAGTTTCACGTTCTATCTCAACGCGTTCATTTTGCAATTGTATCAATTTTTTTCGATGACGACTGAGCAATTTTTCAAACTCATCAGGAGTAATTGCAATACCGGCACTAGGTCCATAATAACAATCTTCTGTAGTATTGTTATTTTTAGTGTAACGAGTTTGACTTCCTTTTTCAGTGTAACGACGATTATTATCTTCGACTTTTTTAAGCCTTCTATTTTCTAAAATCGATAATCGTTCAGGAACATGTTTTTCCCAGGTAGAAAATGTATCGCACATAGCAGTTTTACTATTAAATTGAGTCACAGCAAATGCTACACGAACTGTATACCCACCTAATTTACAGAAATCAATTTGTTTACCACCGATTTTCGAAGTAATAACATTATTTGCGCACTCGGCCGGATTATTACTTGAATTTAACAATATGTCTTCAGGAACAGATATACATCGAGTATAATATCCTAATATTGTATTCCAAACATTAAGTTTTATTAATGCCAGAACGTTATCAGTATCAGGTTTGTTATCGCAATAATGTGGATAACAATTGCGATGTTGTCCGAAAGCGTGAAATGGTATATTTTCTAAATCTTCTTGCATTTTTATTATTTTTGTTTTATAAGAATCTTTCGTAGAATTCCAATGACGAGCTGCTGCTCGTATAGCTTTAGAACTTCGGATACCAGCTTCATTAATAGCTTTTTTGAGCTTAACTTGTCTGTTCAGCTGACTTAGTTTTGCAGCGTTACAAAGATTTTTTGATAATCTTCGAAGCAAATGATTTACACAGTTTATTCTATTGACTGTGATGTTATATTCTCCATATACATTATTATCAACTATTGCTTGATGAATACTGCTGTCACCATCAGTTAACATTGTTTGGTATATCAAACTATACTTCTCAACGCTACTTTGGAATAGTTCCAAAATAATAGACGATTCCATTTGTGTAGAACTCAGGTTTGCTGAATAATTATGCCAACAAAGATGATATGCTTGTTGTCCGTATTGGCACTGTGAGCATCTTTTATTTGCTACTCCAGCATCAAGAACTTTGTTAGTGAATTTATCAATAACAACAGCGGCTCCAGAAGAAGAATTAAATAATCCTGACGAATAACTTCTTTTTTGATAAGTGCCGTCTGTAATAACTGTTGTATATGGAATATCATTTTCAGTAACACGCCCTTCATCCCGAGCTCTGTTCGCGGATTCTAGCGCAGCTTCAGACATTGATTTCAATGCTGTTTTAGCAACATAACAACCTACTACTGTCTCTGCTACACAATATGATTGATAGTTATGACAAGGCAAATCTGCAGCAGTTAGTAACCCTTCCAGCTGATAAAAGCCAATTCCACTAGATACACAACCTAATACAATGCTATCATTAGTTCGTGCAATATCGTCAGCTTCTGGCTCACTAAGAATCATAAATTCAAATTTACACTCAGAACATTCATATAATAATGTACTTTGTAAGCCATTCATAATTGGTCCAATGAAGTTTAGTTGACATTTCAAATCACGACATTGATTATTATATGAGCTTAAGCGATGCTCATAAAAAGATGTATTGAGCTGATTTTGTAAGTATCCAACATCAATGATTAATTTAGTATGTGAATTACTTACAAAAGAACTACGTGGGCGGTGAGTTCTCTTTTTTTTTTTTTTTTTTTTTTTGTGATGAGTTTTCAGCAGATGATGGTCTTTTAAGATTAGGGTCACCTTGTCCAGAATTTGTAGATTTATTAAGGTTAGAGTCATCTCGTTCCGAGTTTTCTAAGATATTAACATCGGGACTTCCTGATTCATAACTTGATAAATTATTACTGACTGATTGTTCTGTTATTTCCGGATATTTGTTTTTCAAAAATGTCTCAAAAATTTCAAATGGTCCACCTAAAAGTAACCCTTCCATTTGATAAGCTTGATCATTTATTTTAACAACATTCACTTCAATTGTAGCTAAAAGGAATACGTTTCTTTGCGTAACAGCACTTCCATCAGCAATATACATATTATTGACTATCATGAGGTATAATTGTTGCAAATTATTGAAACAGCAAACACAAGATTTACCGTCTGCATTACTTACATAGCCTGATTCATTTCTACTATGTGAATCAAATAAGTAATACAAACCGTTATGGGAAATAATAGATATAGAAATACCATTCATCGTCAATATTGCACTAATATTATTTCCTACAAATATCTCAAGTCGTTGTTGTAGTTGCATAAAATCTGTATTAATACTATCAATACATTTGCCGTAAAAAATATCTTTAATCTTAAAACGACAACTGAATGACGGGTCAATGCATACTTCATCATGAAGTTCAGAAACTTCTAAGTAATATTGATCACTAGCTCCACCTTCTACAGGAGGATCTGGACGAAGAGCCATGCTGGTCTCATAAAGACCATTTCCAATATCGAGAACTGAGTCAATAATTGAGGACTTCCAATGTTGAATAGGAACGAAGGTAGCTAACGCTATGGCAGAAGCAGCCATCGCTGTACACTGTTTACCAGCAGATTCTCCGAATTTGTCATTTGCTTGGTTTATACTACCTCGAATAATATTAAAAGGTTTTTCCACATTTGATATATATGGTTCAGGTTCTGTTAAAAGCTGACAGTGTTTAAAATTTTCTGCTACAACATTCTGAGAAGGGAATTCATTTGAATTCGAATTTTCTGTAGAATTGTTGTTTTTTCTATGCTGAGAAAGATTTGTTGCAAGCGAAACTAATAGATCAATGTCATTAGTGCTATCCTCACATACCTCATTAGAGATTGTTTGAAAATTAGTTCCTTCAGCATTATTGTCATGAATATTGAATACAATGGCCTCGATCCCTTTAGCTACTACAGCGACATTGTTATCATCATTAACAGATGAGAACGGTGAATGAATAGTTGATTTTTCGTCATTAATTTTTTCATTAATGAAATGCGATAAATCAACTTTTTGACCTTCTGTTGATAAATAATTTTTTATAATTGATTTAGAGGGATACTTACCACTTTCATCCGTGAATCCAGTTCGTTGTTGGTCTATTCTGTTATTGGTTAACCTGTGAAATGTAATTATTTTAAAAATAAAGTATAACTAACACAATTACATAAACACGGTATTAAATTAATCGTTGAAAACAAATCAAGCAGTCCATAAAAATATTTGTAAAATTAAAAAAATAGTCATAACTAAGGCAAACATAATAAGGCAATGACTAATAAATAGTATGTCTATAAGGTACCGGCGGGTAATAAGGTCTGACTAAGGGAGATTTTGAATAGAATCGAAAATATTGCATTTAATTATCGAAATATATCATTAATATTTATGTCAATACATTAGCTATGAAATATAATGAAGTAATGGTAATTTTTACCATTAACAAACAAAAAATTATACTTTTACAAAAACCATACGAATAGGCCTTATTTTACTATGGTAGGGTAATAAGGCCTACGGTTTAAACAAACTGGAATAGTTTAACTATACTTAATAAAATTGGTATTAGAGATGAATCATCACTTAAATTTAGCAACAATACTTTTTAAGAGTCAGAAGACTAGATTGTTTTTTATAATTTCTTCTGCGCTACGACAGCATATGACGGATAATGAAATACAGAAGACAGGGCACGTGGTATCGGGATTCTATAAATTTGTCGTAATATCTATGTGTAAGACCCTTCTTCTAGAGTAGCCTTTAGCAGAGGCGGTTATTTTAAATATCATTTCTGTCACTTAGGCTTTATTACCCGACAGGCCTTATTACCAGCGGGTACCTTATATATAGATAACGTGTAATTTGTCAGCTTTTTCACGAACAATGTTGATATTTTTCGCGATATTTATTCTTTGTAGTGTCATTTTGAACCAATCAGAGACATGCTCTCTTACCATGAGTTGCAAAAATACATTAGTAAGTAGAGCTTTCGACACTCTTGTGTTGACAAAACTTGCCTAACGGCTCGTGAACAAATCAAACTCGTTATCGAAAGCACCTTCCACTTAATGCGTTAATATACTATTAATCAGATATTGATAACAAACATAAAAACAAATAAATAATTCATTTAAACAAACTAATTTGCATGATGTTTGAAAATTTATGACTCGGATACAAGCTCGATACCGAAGTCGAAATTTTTATAGCTTTTTAGGGATATAACAAAGCGACTTTCCTAGAAATTTGAAGCAAATCGAAGTTCCGAAAACAGGTAATAGCGATCTGAAAGTAGTGATTTTCGAAAAATTGATCAGCATTGGATGGCCGTATATAAACGAAATCGAAGCGATTAAGGAAACAAATTATGATAGATATCAACGGGAGACCCCTACACAAAAAATATTAGTTTTTATTTATCCTTTCTACTCTGATAACTGTAGATATGAGAAGATTTAAAAAAAAGGGGGAAATTTTATTAAATCAGTAATTCAGTTAGAAACTACCAAATAAGCCGGATAAAAGTGTAGAGCAAATATCTATTTTTTTCTTGAAAGTAGAGTATACACAAAAAAAAAACGCCACCGGAAAATTGTTTTAAATTTCAAAAAATTCCCCAGTGGGCGGATTTAGGGGTATCGAGCTCTAATTTTTAGGATCACCTTCTTTTCTGATCTACTTTCAAGAAAAAAATCATAGTCTAAATCGGTGATCCACTCGCACACACTTTCTTCGAAAAGTAATGGATCTGCCCATTTATATATATGACTATTTAAAAAAAGAAACGACTAATTTTTCTCTTCATTATATTGAAAATATTGTTGGAAATGACGAAAAAAAATTACTGTGAGAGTTTGAGCTATTAATATCAAAATTCATAACTTCAGCATCACAATTTTCTATTTCCCGTTTAAATAACATGGGAAAATTTTTTTTTAAACTTTGGAATTTTACCACTCATCAGCAAATTAGTGTATCAAAAAGAAAGTATTTTTGTTGGAAATTAAACGCTCTACAAAAAAGGTCTCTTATCATTTTGTGATAAATCTATCTGTTCAAAAGTCATTAGAGCTTGAAGTCAAATTTATAGTATATTTCAATTTCGTTTTACTTTTCCGGTGAAACAATCAGGCATATCACAAAATGTCCCTGGCTTTTTTTTTGTAGACAATTTAATTTTATACAAACTATCTCTGATGAAGTTTTTTGATATTTCGCATTGTTTTCTAGTTATTTTTATTTTAATTTTCAAGCTCTAAAAAAAAAATGTTCTGATTGATTTCAACGGCTTGACATTGAAATGGAAATAACTAGAAAATTGTTCGCAGTTAGAAAAAATTTTATTAGAGACAATTTATAGGAAATAAAATTGTCTACCAAAAAAAACTTTACGACATTTTATGATAAGTCTGATAGTTTCACCGAAAAAGTCAAATAATACTGAAATTTACTATGAATCGAGCTTTCACTCCGAACAACTTTTGAAAATTTTAATTTTTCGAAAAATGATGAGATCTCTGTTCGATCTCTGGTCTCAGGTCTACCTTTTTTGTAGAGATTCAATTTTCAACCAAAAAACCTATTGATTTTACCGATACGCTGATTCGCTGATAAGTTATAAAATTCAAAACTTTACAAAAAATCTTTACCATGTTATTTAAATGAGAAATAGAAATTTGTGATGCGGCAGTTCTTACTTTGAATATTAAGAACTTGAACGCTCACAGTATTGTTTTTGCGTCATTTCCAACAATATTTTCGATACAATAAAAAAAAAAAAAAGAAAATAAGTTTTTTTTTTAACACTCTAATATACATATTAAAGTGCTCCGTTTGAGACAAACATTTTTTTTTCGTTCCCCATTGAAAATCTTGTTCTACATGCTAAAATAAAAATTCAATCTAATTTTCAGCTCTTAATATCAATTTTAAGAACTGTAACAACGTCGTTGACGTTTTCCCATGCTAAATACATATAAATCTTAATTTTTATCTTTTTATTGAATAAAACTCAGCCCCATCTCAATGTTTTAAAGTTTTATTTAAAATGAATAGTATGCTCTTTGAAAAAGCCTGTATATGCTTAGCGGTACCTTTAACTACAGTCCGTGTAGAAGTCTTGAGATGTTTTTTATAGACAATTTTATTCCTTACAAATTATTTTTGATAAAGTTTTTTAAAACTCTGCATTGATTTCAAGTTATTTCTGTTTTAATGGTAAGCTCTTAAAATCGATCGGAATCGATCAATGTACACACTACTTTATTTAATAGCTTGACATAAAAACAGAAATAATTAGAAAGTTATACGAAATTTGAAAAAACACTATCAGAAATAATTTGTAGGGAATAATATTGTCTACTAAAAAGGTCCTATGATATTTTGTAGTAAGTCGGATTGTTTCGTTAGAAAATTAAAAAGATTTTTAAATTTACAATAAATTTTACTTCAAGCTCCAACAACTTTTGATCAGATGGATAACTCAAAAAATAATAAGAGACTTTTTCCGTACAGCATTTATTTCCCTATGACGATATATCCTGAACCCAAGTCGAAATTTTTAAACTCAAATTGAACCTTATAGACCCTGATTCCTTTGATCTAGGCATTTGCTGCTTCGATTTACAAACCTTTTTCAACCTAACTCGCCTAAAGTCAGGGTGAAGAAGAGTGAACTGGAATTTACTTAGAATTTTAAGTTTCCTTTTCGGCCTAGTATGCCCTTATAGTACGTCGAAAAGGAGTCAATCGGAATTCAACTACAATAGTAAATTCCGTTTCAACCTAGTCAACCCACAAAAAATTTAAATACTATACGATGCCACAAGATCTTCTTAAGTCGAAAATGAAATTAAAACTTTGATAACTTTCACTGAAAATCATTCATTCCACGTTCACTTCGTATTCATTCCGCGTTTACTCCACTAATTTTTTACAATATAGACATAGTAATTAATCATCTCTGAAAAACGAGTTACATATGACCATTAGAGTGTTTCGAGAAAAACAAGTTTTTTTTGGTATTCAAAAATTAAAAGTATAACTGAAAACTAAAATTTTTTGTACTAATTCGAGCTCTTAATAATGATATTAAGGTTTCCTTCAATCCATTTCTTTATTTTCCATTTAAATAACACGGGGAAAATTTTTTTTAAGAATTTTCAAGCTCACAGACCACTCAATGGATTTTTATGCGCAATAAATTTTGTTGTAGGAAATTGAACGTTTTACAAAAAAAGTCTCTTATCATTTTTCGACAAATTTTTGATAAAATTTTGATAAAATTTTGAGTTTTTTTTTCATTTTTCCAACGAAGCTATCAGTCTTATCGAAAAATGTAGTTGGAGCTTTTTGTAGATGATGTTATTCCTTACAAATTATTACAAATAAAGTTTTTCGAAACTCCGCATTGTTCACAAGTTATTTTCATTTCATAGTCAAGGTCTTAAAATCAATTAGAAATCTATTTTTTACGATCGACATTGAAATGAAAATAACTTGTAAACAATGTGGAATTTCAAAAATTTTATTCGTTATAATTTGTAAGAAATAAAATTATCTACAGAAAGTTCCAATGAGATTTTTCGGCAAGACTGATAGTTTCGCTAGAAAACTAGAAAATCTCAAAATTTACAACAAATTGGACTTGAAACTTGAATAACTTTTGAACAATGGGATTTATAAAAAACTGATACGAGACTTTTTTTGTAGAGCGTTCAATTCCCAACAAAAATTTATATTGTCTATGAAAATCCGTTGATTGGTTTGTAAGCTAGAAAATTCTAAAAAAAAAAAATCTGGGCGTCGGTTGGCCCTGCGGGCCAGCCCCAAAACTTCCCGCTGTTTTCGACCTCAAGGAACTCGAAAACGTTAGTGTAGATATATTTTCGAGCACGAAAATGCTATCACATACAATTGTTTTTTTATGATCTTCTCAAGCTCTAACAAGTTAAGTTTTATGCTGAAGTTTGAAAATTTAAGAATCGAAAATCATTAATGAAGCGGTTTTTTAAATTTAATTCCTGATTATGTTCAATAAAATAATTGTATTGAGGCCCTAAATAATTGTAATTGAAACCCTCTACAAAAAAAAGTTTCTTATCATTTTTCGATAAATCTATTTTTTCAAAAGTTATTTGAGGTTGAAGTCGAACTTATA
This sequence comes from Microplitis manilae, assembly GCA_030273425.1. Taxonomy (NCBI): domain Eukaryota; kingdom Metazoa; phylum Arthropoda; class Insecta; order Hymenoptera; family Braconidae; genus Microplitis; species Microplitis manilae. The sequence goes on along the minus strand of CP092726.1, from coordinate 13,958,876 downwards.
TTAAATTTTGAGATCTATTTACTTTTCCGGCGAAACTATCAGAACTACTACAAAATATCATGGTACCTTTTTTGTAGACAATTTTATTTCCTAGAAGTGATCCAAATAAAGTTTTTTCAAATTCCGCATTGTTTTCTAGTTATTTCATTTTAATGTCAAGCTCTTACAATCGATCAGAAGACTATTTTTCTCATGAGCTTGACATTAAAATAAAAATAACTAGAAAACAATGCGGAATTTAAAAAAACTTTAGTTGGATCACTTCTAGGGAATAAAATTGTCTACAAAAAAGGTACCATGATATTTTGTAATAGTTCTGATAGTTTCGCCAGAAAAGTAAAAAGATCTCAAAATTTAATATGAGTTCGACTTCAACCTCAAATAACTTTTGAACAAATAGATTTATCGAAAAATGATAAGAAACTTTTTTTGTAGAGGGTTTCAATTACCTACAAAAATATGCCTGTTGATTTTTTTTATGACGCATCGTTAGCTACTTATAAAAATCAGAAGACGCAAAAAAAAATTTTTTCTTAATGTTAATATTAAGGGCTCTAATTTTCACAGGCGTCTTTTTTTAGCTAAATGAAACTTTTGAACTAGTTTGTGAGAATAAAAGAAATTTGTTATGTTTCGAATCACCCTAATATATAATATAAATACATATATAAACTTTTTTCACCAATAGTATTTTTGGAACCTACTTGACTTAAATAAATAGAAAATGTTTAAATTTTTTTAAACTTGCGTCATGAGGACAAATACAAACGTTAGATTTTTATAAAATTTACTAAAAAGTTTCTCTTCAATATAGTGACCTTATGCCTGTGAGACTTATACGATTTTTTTTTTATTCAACATTTGATGAAAATGTTTTTAAAATGCAAAATTCTCTTAAAAATAAATAAATGCTAAACATAATGTGAATTTAATTATACATACTTTTTTGTGCGTCTTTTATAACTTTTTTTCTAATACGGTATGAAATCTTTTCTTTGAGTTTTACTTTTAGTTATTGGTTTCTCTTTTTGTGACATTTTAGCCAAAATGTACAATATACTTAATATTTACTTAATAAAATAATATAAACAACGTTTATTTAATATTAATAAGAAATATATTAATCCAACTGTCAAACAATAATATGAGAAATTGAATAACAAATGAAGGATAAAACTGAAGTAGTGTTATATTGAGTATCAATGAAATTTGAAATTCACAAATAAAAAAATATCTCAGAAACAAATTAAAAGTGTAAAATTATAGCTAAAATTACATAATTCGTTTGTAATGTTTTTGCTTATCGTAAAAGTTAAGTTCCATAAGAAAATATTAGAAAATTTTTTTCTTTTGTCTCTTTTCTTTAAAAATAATAAAATGATTTAAACTTGGATAAATTTATGATAAATTAATCAATAAGTTTTTTAGGAGCATACTTTTCAATAAAAAAATCTGAAAAATTAAATTGGATTATGTCTATCTAGTGAATAGCGATTGTAACCATTATTTAAATCGCTCAAATGAAAGCTAATCCACCAGAGAGCGGGTGTATGTTGCGGCGCTATCTGAAAGTGACAGCAAAAAGAAAATACACACAATCGAATTCCAATAAGTCTGATTCTATTAAGTCAGATCTTCCTTTTAATCTTGACCCCCACAACAAATGATGCTATCTCCCACTGATCCCATCCGATGCTAACGTTTGTATGTATCTGTGTATGTTGAAATGAATCATTTATGTGTATAACAGTGCATAATTTATACTACTATTTAAAGCAGAACGGATATACGATAAGGCTGATTTTCCAGGAAATTTCTGCTCTTCCATCAACTCGCTGTCAGAGTTAATGGAATTTGACCGTCTTTGCACATCTCGCGGATTACCCTGATAGCCAAGTTGGCCGCAACTTATCGACAACCTACTGCCGCAACCTGTCGTCAAGTTGGCCGCAAAAGTTGGTATTTCCATAAGTTGACGGCAACTTTCCAAGAAACTTGTCGACAACTTTCAGCTCGTGTAACTGTTGCCGACAAGTTGTCTACAAGTTGCTCAGAAACTTGGTGACAGATTGCGGCAGTAGGTTAATGACAAGTTTCTGAGCAACTTGTAGCCAACTTGTCGGCAACAGTACACAAGCCGAAAATTGTCGACAAGTTTCTCGGAAAGTTGGTCACAACTCATGTACACCAACTTTTTGTTCAGAAACTCTGGCTATCTGGGTATATTTACGTAATTATCAATACATATAGTGACAGTCGATAATGTAAATACCATTATTATTGAAAAAGCTTTAGTTTAGTTTGATTAGCGCAAACTTCACAATATTTTAAATAAAATAAATGAAAAACGAAATAAGTAAACAATTCATCGATTGTAAAGGTAAGCATACGTCAATTTCTTTATAAATAATAAAAAGATAATTTAAAAAACTTTAAGATTCCTAACTCGTTTTTAATTTTTCGTAATCTTCTGGATTTTTTAATAATAATTGAATTAAAGAATTTCATTAAATAAAATTTGAATTTAACATAGAATAATAAATAATACATACAGTATATATACATTTCGGTGCGTCATTTCAGAGCAATATCGATTACAGATCTAGCTCAGTGAAAATATCGATTGCCCCTGAAAATAACACAGGAAATTTTTTTTAAACGAGTCGATTTATCAAAAAATGAAAAGAGTCCTGTTTTGCAGAACCTTAAATTTCTGAAAGAAATGTATATAAATCGATTTGATCTATCGACCTGTTCATAAGTTAGAAAAGTTCAAGGCTTGAAAAAACAATATTTTTGTGTTATTTTAAGGGTCACTCGAATTATTCAATGAGCTAGATCTGTAATAGAGATAGAATTTTTTGTTATGGTACGAAAATTTTTCTTTTGTGGTAAATTCAGTTTCACAAGCATTTAAAAAAAATGTTGCTATGAAATGACACACCCTCATATATATATATATATATATATATATATATATATATATATATATATATATATATATATATATATATATATATATATATATATATATATATATATATATATATATATATATATATATATATATATATATATATATTAGGGTGTGCCATCTTGAGGCAACTTTTTTTTTTCAACAAAAAAACAGGCTGAAAACTCGCAGTAATGTGAGAAATGAAGCCTGTTAAAAGCGGATCTCTTAGTATTAATATTTAGAGGTGCCTATTTCTAATTTTCCATTTCCCATTAAAATAGCATGGGAAAACAATATTTTATTTTTTGTATTTTTCTAGCTCGGCATTCGCACCTGATATAAATAAGTCCATAGCATAGTGTTATAGAAAATTTAACGCTCTACAAAAAAAGTCTATTATCATTTTTTGATGAATCCATCCATTCAAAAGTTATTAGAGCTGGAATTCAAATCTATAATAAATTTCCAGATCTTTTTATTTTTCCAGCAAAACTATCAGACTTATCAAAAAATATCGTAGAATATTTTTTATAGACAATTTTATTTCCTTCAAAATATTTTTAATGAAGTTTTTGGAAATTCCGCATTGTTTTCTAGTTATTTTCATTTTAAAGCCAAGCTCGTAAAAATAATAGTCTTCTAATCTATTCTGAAAATTTAACATTAAAATGAAAATAACTAGAAAACAATGCGGAATTTCAAAAAACTTCATTGAAAATAATTAGTAGGAAATAAAATTGTCTATAAAAAAGATTTTATAATATTTTTTGATAAGTCTGATAGTTTTGCTAGAAAAGTAAAAAGGTCTGGAAATTTATTATAGATTTGGATTCCAGCTCTAATAACTTTTGAATGGACGGATTTATCAAAAAATTATAAGAGACCTTTTTTCTAGAGCGTTAAATTTTCTAGAAGATTATGCTACGGACTTATTTATATGAGGTGCGAATGCCGAGCTAGAAAAATACAAAAAAATAAAATATTTTTTTTTCCATGTTATTTAAATAAGAAATGGAAAATTTGAAATAGACACTTCTAAATATTAATATTAAGAGCTCCGCTTTTAACAGGCTTCTTTTCTTACCTTCCTGCGAGTTTTCAGCCTATTTTTTTGTTGAAAAAAAAAAGTCGCCAAAAAATGGCACACCCTAATATATATATATATATATATATATATATATATATATATATATATATATATATATATATATATTTAAATTCATAGTAATGTTAATCTATATTTTTTAGGTTTAAAATGCAGGGATTCACCATCGAAGAGCAGGAGCTGATAGAAGTGATGGAGTCCCATACTATCAACGAACAAAGTAATGATGTGATGAGTCCCTGATTAAAAGAAACGATTCAAAATGATTGGCGATGTTAAATACCCATAAGAAGGGTGATTCAGAGTATTCTAAAAATTTATAAGAAGTAAAAAGTATTTAAAACTCTTTTTTTCTAATTGTTTCCAATCGTTTCTCTTAATAAGGGATAGTACCTAATTTTTTTTCGCTTTTTATCACACACGCACGCACACACACACACACACACGCGCGCGCGTGCGCAATCACTATATAAATCTAATCTGCTTGAAATCTTACAATTTCAGATCTGAGAAAGGATTTCGAAAATTTGAGAGGTAAGCAACGTTAATTGCAGATGAATAAATATCTTATCAAGTTCGAAAGTTGGTTGTATAAATTTTATATTTATTTTTCTAGAGGCTTACAACCGGCAGCAGAAGATCCTGCTTGAACTGCAGAAAAAATTTCTGCAGTATGGAGTCAAGCAGGATGACGGTAAAGACCACGGCCAGGATGGGGGCCACGGTGGAGGCGGAAGTGGACATGTTGCCCGAGGTGGTCAACCTAGCCAGGACAGCCACACCGGTCAACATGTCCAAAAAAACGAAGGATTCAGTGGCAGTGGAGGTGGTGGCAATGGAGGTGGTGGCAGTGGAGTTGGTAACGGCGGAGGTGATGACGGTGGAGATGGTGGCAAAGGTGGTGGCAATGGAGGTGGTGGCACTGGAGTTGGTAACGGCGGAGGTGATGACGGTGGAGATGGTGGCAAAGGTGGTGGTGGCAAAGGTGGTGGTGGCAAAGGTGGACATGGTGGCAAAGGTGGACATGGTGGCAAAGGTAAGCTTTAGTTGGACGTCAAGTTGATTTGCTGCTATCCTATGCAATAGTTCTTTCGGAATCCACTCAAACGTGTCAAAAACTGCGTAGAAACTAATACAATTCTATTGGTTTCTATGCGGTTTTTGGAACTTTTGATCGGACTGTATTAGATCTTTTTGATAGGGTAACAGAAGTAGATAACTTAGCAACAATCGGTCGTATACACTTATAGAAACAACGTGGAAATTAATAAATATAGTATTTACTTTAGATTAGTACTAGATTAGTCACAAAACCTTGAAATCAGAAATTTAACGTTTCAAAATGTTTTCTTTGTTGTTTTTATAAAACTACCCAGACAGCATTCAAGTCAGAATGACTGCTTTACGACATTTTTTTGAAGTCGTCCTCAAGAAGTTTTATAATGATTTCTTAAAGGTGTCGTTTTTAAGAACTCACTTTTTTTTAACTTCTTTATGAAGTCAAAATTAGAAACTCTTTAAGACGTCATGTTAAATTAATACTGAAGTCTTATTTGCGAAATCAGAAAAAAGAATTCTTTGAGAACTCTTTTTAAAGACGTCTTACTGAGTTCGCTAGGTGGCTCGTACAAAATCTTGATAACTTCTCAAAGACTTCCCAGATAGCAAAATGACGTCTTAATAAATTCTGAATGAGTTCCTATTTATGATTTGGACATCTCATCAACATCTTAAAGAAGTCTTTAAGAAGTTCTCAAGATGTCGAATGAGCCTCCTAGCGAACTCAGTAAGACGTCTTTAAAAAGAGCTCAAAGAGTTCTTTTTTCTGACTTCATAAATAAGATTTCATTATGAATTTACCATGACGTCTTTAAGGAGCTCTTAGTTTTGACTTCATAAAGAAGTTTACAAAACAATACATTTAGACATCAAAAAACTGACGTCTTATTTATGGAGTCTTCAAGAACTTTTAATTAAGAGTTCTTAAAAATGACATCTTTAAGAAGTCATCATAAGACTTTTTGATGACTCCTTCAAAAAGACGTCGTAAAGCAGTCATTCCGACTTGACTGCTGTCTGGGTTCTTTAAGATGCTGGTGAGACGTCCAAATCATAAATAGGAAATCATTCAGAACTCATTAAGACGTCATTTTGCTAACTAGGATATTGCTTACCGATCATACCTTAACAAAAATTAATAAAAAAATATTTTTTTATAGGTTTCAAGCGTAAAAGAGGCTCCAATGCTGGCCAGCAGAAAAAAATTAAAAACACAATTTTTCAAGCATTGCGAGAGTATAACTCTCGCAATGCTGAAAAAAAAAATAATAATAACAATAACAATGATAATAATAATAATGCCCCTTCCGGAAGCAAGACTCACTACACTTTTTATAATTATTAAATAAAAATTTTATTTTTCTCTAACCTTTATAATATATAATAAAAAAAAAAAATTTGAAATAAACAAATTATAATTATTATATTTCCTCAAATTTTTAACTTTTCGTTATGAAAGTTGAAAATTTTCAAAAAAAAGTTAAGCTATTGGTTTCGATCAGATTTTTGAAAATCGAATTTCTGACAGATTTGGACATTTTGAACTTCTAGGATACTTTTCTGAATAATTTCAAGATGATGTCCGAGTGTATGTATGTGTGTGTACGTATGCAAATATTCTGTAACTTTTAAACGGATGAACCGATGTGGCTTTTTGGAGTGACGTTAGGATGGGCTTATGAATTTCAACAATTTTTGAGAAATTGAGCATAATCAGATCGATACAATCGGAAATATTTGAAAAATAAATTTTTTTTTTGGATAACTTGTAATGTGCTCGACGGATTGATTCCAAAATCTAAACAGCTCTAAAACTTTATAAACCACTTTAAATGTCACTGTAATCATCAAAATCGGATTATTAGTTCAGGAGAAACCGTTGTCGGAGGAATTAAAAAAAAAAATGTTGTTTTTTAATCAAATTCAAATTATTAAGATAATTGAAAAAAGTTTTGCTTCGAACGTCAGTGGTTAAGGGCACTGCATTGAATGTCAACTTGAACGTCAACATCGATTCATTATTTCAAAAGATATTGATAATGAAAAAAAAAAAATAACGATTTATTTGAATTTTTGTTTTTTTTTTAATTTTTCGTTAAAAGCTAGATCGATCAATTTTAAAATTGAATCAGCTGCGGAACTCAATGAAATGCGTAGATTGCCGCCTCAATCATCTAAATCTGTTAATTCGTTTGAGAGATCTAGTTGGCGAAAGAAATAGTACATAACAGATTCTTGCAAATATCTCTGAAACGACTCTACTAATCGTTCTCAAAATTTTATCAGCTCCAGAACTCAATAAAATACGCCGATTGCCACATTGAACATCAATATTAGTTGATTAGTTCAGTTGAATTCATCTGTTCAAAAGTTATTGAAGCTTGAAATAAAATTTATAGTAAATTTCGAGATCAAAAAATTTTGAAATAAAAAATCCGATTTTCAGTCATTTTTGGTATTTTCAAAATTCATGAGCGACCTCGTGAAAAATTTTTTTCGAGCTGATTTTTAGAGAGACTTCTTAAAATATCGTAAGCCAACAAATTTTCATACGATATCGAAAAAAAAATTAGTCGGTTTTTTTGGGCCACCCTATTCTATATATAGTATATATATATTACGGTGTTTCATATTTAGGCGATATTTTTTTTTTTATGGTCTACCTGAAAAACAAACAATTTATAGAACAAAAAAAATATTCCCGCTTGATACAAAAATTCTAAGTCAATTGGGGGTTTCGCGCATTGAAAAATTCGATTTCCCATTTAAATAACATGAAAAAAAAAATTTTTTTTAGTTTGGAATTTTTAACCTCGGCAATGGCTCATTGTAGAAATGAGCCCAGCAAACATTTTTGCAGGAAATTTAACGCTCTACAAAAAAAGTCTCCTATCATTTTTCGATAAATCCATTTGTTCAAAAGTTATGGATCCTCGAAGTCAAGTTAGAATAATTTTCGAAATCTTTTTACTTTTCCAGCGAAACTATCGGACTTATCATAACATGTCATGAAATCATTTTTGCAGACAATTTTATTTCCTACAAATTGTCTCAAATAAATTTTTTCAAAATTCCGTTGTGTTTTTTAGTTATTTCCATTTTAATGCCAAGCATTTAAAATCAATCAGAACACTATTTTTTTAGGATCTTGGCATTAAAATGGAAATAACTAAAAAACAAAATGGAATTTCGAAAAAATTTATTCGAGACAATTTGTAGGAAATCAAATTGTCTACAAAAAAGATTCTATGACATTTTATAGTAAGTCCGATAGTTTCGCCGGAAAAGTAAAAAGATCTCGCAAATTACTCTAACTTGACTTCGAGAAAGTAATTTAAGCTTGAAGACAAATTCATAGTAAATTTTGAGATCTTTTTACTTTTCCGGCGAAACTAGCTGACTTATCATAAAAAGTCATAACCCCTTTTTAATCAGTAAATCTATTCCTGATAATGTATGACGCATAAAATTTTTCGAAACTCCGCATTGTTTTCTAGTTATTTTTATTTCAGTGTCAAGCCCTTAAAATCGATCAGAAAATTATTTTTTCAAGAGTTATAACTTATGAGCAGATCGATAGGTCGAACAGATTTATATTCATTTTTTATAGAAATTAGATGTGCTATAAAAAAAGGCCCTTATCATTTTTTGATAAATCGACCAGTTCATAAGTATTATCAAGTTAAAGTTTAAAGTACGAAGAATTGAAATATTTTTCTATCTTGTGAAAATTTTTCAAAATTCCGATGTTTTTCAGTTATTTTCTTATCTATGATTACTAAATCATTGTAAAAAAATCATGTACTTATTCAAGAGACAATCACAATTGTAAATTATTTATTTTCGCCAAAGAATATTTGTTGAATAACGGAAATATCTTTATACAAGTTCAGTCAAATCAGTCTCAACGAAAGTGAATAAGATCAATATTTGATCGTTTCTTGAACATAAGTACATACATTTTTTTCAATGATTTCATAATCATAGAAAAAAGTTTTAGTTAAAAAAAATCTACAATTTTGATTTTTACATTGTATATATAAATGTTGATATGATAATGTTATACACATACATAATTATAAATAATTATATGTACCTCATATGTAATCATACGTTATTGTATGTATATATAACTTAGGCGAATTCATTCTCTCCAGGGTTACTAATTCTGAAAGAAATGAATTTTTAAAAAATATAATTTTTCCCGCTACTATATTTGAGCGCCCTGCACGCGCCCAGAAAATAGTACAGACCTGATGTTTACATCTGTCAAAATAAAAAGTTACTAAATGACAAATATAATGCTGAAATTTATTAAAGAAACTACGCTCAACTGGATATTTATAATTATTGTAAGTAATTTTTTTAATATTCTACGTGTCTTTAAAATTACTTGTACGTTGGCTTTTTTTGGATAAATATTAAAATTATTTTTTAATTACTCATATAAAATAAATATGATATTGACAGTTCAAGGTCAATGAAAATATTATTTTCCAATCTCAGGTTTTAAATTTTTCTTAAACTAACTAATGATTTTAAAAAATAATCTTAATTTTTTTATTCATTATAAAATTAATATTTTTTGCATCTGCTTATTTTAAATAATTTTAATTTAATTATAAAGTTTTCCAGCTCTAGTACTTTTTTAGTGCGGCTGCCGGCCACCAGGCGGCGCCACATTTTTTGGAAAAAAGTGGGGGGCACCCTTGGAGAATGGCCTTAATATAAGATTTAACTTAATGAGAAAAAACAATTTTTATCGACTCGTTTAGGATTTGTCAAATAAAGTCATGTGCGTAAAATAATTGTTTGAATTGGATTAATAATTTAAATTGACATTTTTAAAATTGACTTTCAGAGACCCAGTTTCTGACCGTCAGAATTCTTCAAGTCGCACTTTCTGACCCTCACAGTGGCCTGGTTTCTGACCCTTACATTAAACCATGATTATGAAGTACTTACTAAGTTTGAATAAACTAAAATTATTGTTTAGATAAATAAATTACATATGTACCCGATGAAAAAAGTTTTTGTCTAATCATATATAATTATGCATAATCATCTATATATGATTGGATCCAAAAATTGGCCAGGTCTAATTATATATAATCAGATCTGTTTATACATGATCATGCATGAATGAATATAGTCATTTTTAGAATCTCATTTCGAATACCTTTAAATTATTAATTAAGTAATTTAATTAGGATTTATTGTTTTCATCAATATAAATATTGATTAAATTTAAATAAAAAAAAAATTACTATTCGTTGACCACCACTTTACTACGAGGTCACCCATCCAATCAATGACCTACGCCGATGCTGCTTAACTTTGGTGATCGCTGAATAGTAGTCTGATCCTCTAGTCTGTTATGAACTTACAATAAAGGAAAGTTTATGGCATTAGTTGACTCAAATAATCAAGTCAATACATCATACGTAAATAATGCACCTAATAATGAATTTGATTTTGTACATAAATGAAAATAGAATTCATTAGATACATATAATCAAATCTATTTATCTATAAACTTATAAATATTCGTATATAAATCGATATCGATTAATACTTTTAAATTGCTGCCGAAACCTTTGAACATTTTTTAAGTATTGGGGATTTAAGTTTATTTGATAGTTGACAAAATAAAAATTTAATAACATTTATATTAAAAAATTGTCATATTATGTAATATATATATATATGTATATATATATATATATATATATATATATATATATATATATATATATATAACGACATATAACTTTATATCAGTCGTGTCTGATCAGATCCAATCATACATAAACTTATGCACGACCATACATGAATTTATATTAGCCATGTCTGATCAGATCTAATTATATATAGACTTATATAGAGTTATATATGGAGTTATACCAGCCAAGTATGAACATATCTAATTATATATAGACTCATATATAATCAGATCTGATCAGATCTAATTATATATAGACTTATATATAATTAGATCTGATCATATATAGACTTAGATATGGGCTAATAACAGCCAGGTATGATCAGATCTAATTATGCATGAGGTCATATATAATTATATATAATTATATATGACCCCATATATAATCATGCATGATTATATATAACTTTATATATGATTATATATAATCATATATGATTATATATAATCATATATGATTATATATATGAACATATATAATCATATATAATTAGACAAAAACTTTTTTCATCGGGTATTATAACAAATACATATTTTCTTTAATATTTAAAATATGAATAGATAGTCATGCTATAAAACACTGCAGAAATGAAAAAATTAAAATCATTTGTTAAGCCACTCTGGTTTATTTTTTTTTTCCCCCTCTATTTTATCACTCCAAAAAGATACTTGTAAGATCTAAATATGATGTTTTATTTATAAAAATAAATATTAAATGTCAATTTATACCTGTATTATAAAAAAGAATGAAAAATAATTTAAGAAAACCATATAAATATTGTTATTTTTACATTTTATAAACATGTAATTAAATAGATAACCTCGTTCGTCGTAGGTTAGAATTTGAGGGTCGACAACTCCATCACACCTTTAAAATTGAGCCTAGTTATTGACCCTCAAATTTTAGCAACAAAACTCATTTTAATATGTTTTATACGTATATTATAATAAATTTCAATTAAATATTGATCTATCCATACATTTTTAATTAAATTTTTTTACTGACATGATAATTAGTGCACAGATTCAACTATCGCACCTTCCAACGTCAACTGTTTAGACTACACTGAAAAAATGGCTTCCTCAGCCACCTACGACTAAAACATTTTATTTTATTCAGTTAATAATTTCTATGTTTTTTAAATTGTCATTAATTAGGCTCAAAATAGATTACTATAAATTAAGAAAAAATGGATTTTCTTATTAAAGTTATAGTTTTTTATGTAAGTTAGAAAAAAGTTGAAAAGGTCAGAAACTGGGTCATGGTCAACAACAGGGTCTTTTACCTTAAATAAAAAATAAATAAAACAAACAGTTTCACTCTTGCCGTTACACGTTGAAAAATAATTTGAAATTGGAGTATAAAAAAAATTTTTAAGGCGGTCGATAGATGGCGCCCCAATATGCTAGATAATAATAATGATAATAAAAAACAAATATGGCCGCTATATTTTTTCGTGAATTGTTAGTTTTTGATTTATATTAATTTTAATGAAACCAAAAAGTTTTGAATAGTGATTTTCATAAGGGTTCTTCTGTTTAAGAATTCAAGTGTAATAAAAAAAAAAAATATCAATCGGTTGTGTATTTTATTAGTTAATGTGTTTACCAACATCCGTACATACTGACGGCCATCACAGGATTTGTTAAAATTTTTTTTTTTTTCAATCATTATTTTTAAAAAAAGAGACTTGAAATTGTATTTGTTTTATTCGTTAATAAATTATCTTTCAAATGGTATGAATTTAAATCTTGTTGAGTATATTTGAACGAGTGTAAAATGTTTTCTACGTGAGTGAATCAGCCCGGATCGAGAAAGCGGTAGTAGAACACATCTCATTGCTTCGCAAATGAGTTGTGCAATTGTTTAGCAAGCGTATGAACAATTTCATATGTAAATTTAGTCATCATAATTTTGATTTAATTTTTATGTACATTTGTGTTCAACATCCATTAGATTTATGAATATTTAGGTAACTAAATTCATATTACAAATGTTGTTAATAGTCGTCTAATATGTATGATATGCTGTGTTGACTTTGGGAGGTTAATTATTTAACATCTCACGTATTCAAAATCATTTTACTCCTTATATTCATAAAAAATAGAATCGAATGTATTTTAATTTATGATCTTTTAAATAGTTTAAACAATCTTTTATTACTTCATTTTATTTATTTTCGATTTTTGTTATTAATCTTATCAACAATATAACTCCAATCCCAATTATTTTTTTATGGTAATTACATTGGATGCGAATTATTTCAAGTATTACAGTAGAAAAGGAATATTGTATGATTTATTAATTGTTTGTAACTAAATAAATTGAATTATATTTTGATCAAACCACAATTTAATTTATTTAGTCTCCTTTATTTACTTTATATGTCAATTTATTTCTAACCTTTTAGTTTTTTATATATACATGCAGAACACTACTCATTCGTGTGCGCACACGAGCCATTCATGTGCCGCACCAGACTAGTTACTGTGCTCGGATTATGGTGCAGCACCACACTGATTACTGTTCAGAACCTGACTGAGTCGTGTGCGTACATCACTTAGTCGGGTCAGTGTTAGCATTCGTCACATAATTATCGTACACATCACATAATTCAGTAGCTTGTACGATCGAACATAGAGATGTCGGTATGTGACAGAATTGTACGATAATTCAGTAAACGTAAGATAATTTTAAAATAGTTTTTCTTTTCAAATATTTCCGCCAAAATTGAAATTTCTACTATGCTGCCCGCTCTTGACCTATCAAAAAAATACCTATATGAAAAAGTTATAAAAATATAAATTAAAAAATCTAAGCATCGGTTGGCCCTGAGGACTAACTCCAAAACTTCCTGCCGTTTTCGAGCTCCTTGAGCTCGAAAATATCTGTAGATATGTTTTCAAGCTCAAAGAGCTCAAAAATACTCTTGCATACGATTGTTGTTTATGAGCTTTCTAAGTTATAATAAGATACGTTTTAAATAACTGTACTTTATCATTTTTTACAATGATCGGTGAGCTTAGTTAAAATGTCAATCATTTGCATTCATTTTTAGCGCTTAAAAAAATACTAGTGAGCCATCTAGATTATATTGTTGAAATTTCTCCAAAAATATTGATATTTAAATTTTTAATAGAAAAACATTGTGTATAAGTAACCAATTTTTTTTTTCATTATCAATAACAAAAATAGACAAATATTCTATTCTATTGATTGTTTTTACTTAACATATTTTTAAATGCTAAAAGAAATTATTTCAGAGTACGATAATTTTTTAACAAAAACGATAATTTTGCGGCCCTGAGCCAATAATGCTCTTCGCCAGGAATGCCAACACTGAGTCGGGTGCTAACTCGATTTTCTTTCATTTTTTTCAAGAACCGTACTGAGTCGGGTGCAGAACAATAACCACTCGGGTTCTAATCTTTCCGTGCAGCAATTGCATTAGTATTGACCGAATATCTAAAATAATTATTGGTAGCCGTATTAAAGTTCAGTGTCTCTATTCTGTCAAATTCCCATGCCTTCGGACAATCACATGGATTTGAAGGAAGCACTTCTCCGGGTTAAGGGGTTTCGAGACCATTTATCTATCTAGGGGATCTTATAAAATTTGTATGTAAATCTTGCAAGCTTTTAACTTCTAAAAATTAAACAATGAAGTGAAAAAATAAATATTTAGTAGTAATATGTTATCTCTAAGAGAAGATAAATTAATTGTGAATTACATAGTACAATATTTAAATAAAAAAAAAAATTTCTTTTTATAATTTTTTCGAAAACTAATGATGTGAGTAAACTAATGAAATATGACAACGGTGCATTATTTGGAGAAAATAGTATATATTTTCTCAGTTGATAATACTGACTATCACTAGGATTGAGTATAGACAAGTCTCTACGTATATTATAGAGTGAAAATAGTTTTGTGTTTATTTACAAAATTAAAACTCAAGAGTATCGGTTAAAAAAAAATACCAAATAGCTAATAGTTATTATAAAAATATTATTGATTAATAAAAAAAATGTCTAAAGAAATGAAAAAATGGAAAGGCAAGTGGGTAACTGATGCAGTGTATAATAAACGATTGCAGCAAAAATATTTAAATTATTATTATTTATATTATTTAAACACTAAATTAGATTTACTACAGTTCTAATAACTTGTTATTTAGAAGAGCAAATATTTATATTTATATATGTTTGAACTATTGTGAAGAGTTATAAAGTTTAATAAGTTAAAAAGTTTAAATGTAATAAAACTACTGTTTCAATTACAAAATTTTAAAAATAACCATCTGCTGTTTTTACTTCTGTTAATTTTTTTATAAATATTAGTTGCTGACTAATTCATTTGTATTTATTTATTCATTAGGTATCATAGATTGCAATGAGAATTTACAGATTTATTTTTTTTTATCTTTGTGAACAATTGAAAATAATAAAATTATTGAATACTTCTAAATATCACTCTGTAAATTCTCATCCATGTTTTGCAAATAGTTGATAATAATTGTCCACGTCTCCAAGTTTTTTATTATTTAATATTAATAAATATGTCTCATATGTAAGACATCAACCTTAAAATTTTGAATTTCATTGAAAGTTCGCGCCATTCAGAATGTGGGCGACGTTGTCAAGTTTACGAGTTTTAGTCTCCATTTATTGTTTTCTTGCAGATTTTAAATTAAATAAAAAAAAAACCATACACAGAAAGTTTTTAATTTTAGTCTGATCATTAAGCTTAAGTGTTAAAGAATACGTATAAAAGTTTTCTAGACAAATCTTAACATTTTAAGATGCATTTATTGAATTAAAACCGACATCATTCATCGCTCCTCCATATACCCCCGTGTAAAAACAAGTGACTTTCATAATTAATTTCTCATTAACCGTACAGAGAATCGACTTGAAATTTTAACACAAGACGTACAATAACCTTATTGATTGATATACGAAATTTCAAATTTTTGGTAATATTATGCGATATGTCTCGAAACTCCTTAAGCCGACTCTCAGAAATATTATCGGTATATCGGTAACACTGTATACTATAGGGTGACCCAAAAAAAAACAGACTTTTTTTTTGTTCTCGAGTCTCATATGAAAATTCGTTGATTTAACATATTTTTAGAACCCTTTCCGAAAATCTTGAAAATTTCAAAAATGATTGAAATACGGACTTTTTTTTTTTGTAAATTTTTTCTTCTCGTGGCAGCAATAGTTTATAACTTTAAAATAATCAATATGGGGCACTTCACGTTAAATCGGACGGTTTTAAAAATTGATTTTTGCGAATATCTTCATTTTATGGTATTTTTTAGTACCCCTCAAAAGAGGCTTTCTGGTTAATTTTGAGATTTTTTTTTTATCAATAGTTCATAAGATATCGAATTTTCAAAAAAACCGCTCTTTTTATAGTTTTTTGGTCATAACTTTCGTAATAATGGTCGAAATTCAATGTTTTTTTTTTAAATTTTTGTTTTTAGCCGGCCTTTACAGCAAAAAATACAAAACAAATATATAAAATGTTTTTAATCGAGATTTTTGAATTTTAAGTTTTCAACTGCCCCATATGCTGAAACCTTTAGCCGAAAATTTAAATAATTAAACATCGCTCAAGAATTTTGAATGCTTCCGAATGCAGTGTTTGGAACGTTTTCAAGCGACCCTTGAATATTAATATTAAAGCATTTCAATTTTTTCAACATCAATTTATATCATAACAAATTAAAATAGAATCCGAGACATAGAAAATTAGTTATTTACGAGCTTTTAATTTTTTTATTCAATTTTTAAATTTTTATTTTTTTTTATTATTCAAATCTCACCCAATTTCATTGTTTAAAACTGTTCAGTATATTTTCGGTTCTGCAAAAGTTGTATTTTACTGAAATAATAATAATTGAGTTATACAAAAATACAAAAATCAATATAAAGTATTAATTACCTATTATGAATTAATATTTAAAATTCTTGAGCGACATTTAAAAATCTATATTTCGAGCTAAAATTTTTAGCATAGCATTGATTTTATAGATACAAAATATTTCTGCCTCGAAAAAGAAAAAATTAAAAAACAAAATCTGACTTTTAATCATTTTTAGAATTTCCAGATTTATCGAGCGACCCCCTAAAAGTTGTTTACCGAGCTAATTTTTGGAGAGGGTTCTTAGAACATGTGAAACTAAAAAGTTTCATGAGACTTGAAAATAAAAAAAAAGTCGGTTTTTTGGGTCACCCTACTGTAGGAGAAAGGGAGGGGGGGGGGCAAAACGGCCCCCTTTAGCAAATAATTTTCAAATCCTCAGTTTTCTTTACTTGTTTTACTTTTTTTCACTCCCTTGCCAAGTATTTGACCTTAATTTGTTCTGTCCATTAAAAAAAAAAATTTACTCTCAAAAAATTTTTATAATGTGTTTTTCAGCTTGTTTCACTTTTTTTTTTCTTCTGCTGAGTTTTTGGTGTTAATTTGCTGTGTCTATCAAAATTAAAAAATCCTAAACAGTTGGGTAAAACGGGCCCCCAACAAAACTCAAATATGTTCCTCGCTTGTTTTATGTTTTGAAACTTTTTGCTATGTATTTAGTATAAAAAAGAGTTGATAGTGAAGATTTGGACCTTAAAATAACTTAATTTAATGTCTGTTGAATTACTATTCGAAAAATTCGAAAAAATTGAATTATCATGGCAAAACATATAACGTTTCAAATAAACCCCCCTTCAATAAGCCTCTTATCATAATTCTTTAATCATTTCTGTTTAAAAAATTTGAGGAACCCGTTTGGCTAAAAGACATTCGTAGGTTTTCGAAGTCTAGGCAGCCCATTTACCCCCCCCCCCATTCCCAACACTTTTCATGCTAAAAATTTTAGGGGGATCGTTTTGCCTCAGTGTCCCATTTTTCCCCTCCCCCCACGCCCCAAACACGTTTCATGTTAAAAATTTGGGCCCCCCCTTCCCCTATACTGCAGGATATTGAATACACAGATGACGCTATTCTCGAGAAAATACCGTTTTCTGTATTGAGTAGGAGAGTGGGGTCAATTGAACCAGTAAGCTTAAGAAATTGAAAAAAAAAGAAAAATGAGTCGTCCTCTTGGAATTATATTTTAATACACTAAACCATAGTCTGACCTAAATTTGGAACTAATATAATGATTTAGTTTTAAAAAATTCAAGTTTCTGTTTTTAGGCATCTGAACTTTTTTTTCAGCTTTTGACAAATTGTTTAACAATGTTTTAATTTTTAAATGTAATCTTGAAACTTTTCTTGTAATACCATCTTACATATATTAGTCATAAATTTCTAATTTTAATTGTAGTAAAATAGTCCTTAAATTTTTTTTTTTCAACTAATTATTTTAATAAAATCATATGGGATCAATTGGATTAGTATTCTCGGGGACGGTTGAACCACCCTTATTAAAATAAGTGATTTAAAACGATTCGTAATCTTAAATGCCCATAAGAAGGGCGATTTGAAAGTATTCAAAGTATTTAAAAGTATTTAAAAGTATTAAAAATTTTTTTTTCTAATCACTCACGAGAAATGATAGTCTATATAATAAAGTATAATTTCGTAAAAAAAGGGTTATTATCATTTTGCTTTTATTCATCAAAAAAAAAATGTTAAACTATTTTTAGTTTCATTGACCCCACTCTGTAAAAAGACCAGACATATTTTATCTTCATCTATCTAAAATTATCATTTAAAAATTTAATTTTTTTTTTTTTGTATTTTGAAAACTCATAGAAGAAAAAAAAAACGTTGGAAAATCCAAAATTGCACACCTCAATCGCTCATTTTATTTTGAATCATTACTTTTATTTTTTTTTTATCATGAATTTTTATTCAACTTTTAAATTATTAATTTGATTTGTTTATTACTTAATTCCAGTTTAATTTTTTTTTTATTTAAATTTTTTCTAAATATCCCGCATTTTTGTTGTAGATGTCGCTTTTTTTCAATCCTACTGTTTTATGCTAGTGCTGCCACCAGTAGTTGATGGGGAGAAAAAAAGAAAAAAAAAATCTACTTTTGTAATAATAACAATAGTAAAAATAAAAATGGCCGCTCAACTTTTCGTGAATAATTAGTTTTACGTTTTTAATTAATTACAATTAAACTAAAAGGATTTAGACAGTAATTTTCAATAGGGTTCTTGTGATCGAAAATACAAAGATAACAAAAAAAAAGTTATACCGATTAATTGTTTCTATCGAGAGTTATTTGGTTTACTAAGTTTCATACACGACAATTGACAACTCGTGTCACTGGGATTAAAATAATTTATATTTAATTAATGGAATAATTAATCGACTTGATATTGGGTCGAAATTATTCTTTAATAAATTGTCTTTGTGTTAGTATATAATTTGACCCATTTTATTGTAATTGAAAAAGTCTAGAGATAATTTAATGTGAGTGAATGAGTCAAAAAATTTAGAGCGATCATAAGGCAACCTCAGCGCTTTCGCGCTTGAGGTGTGCAATATAAAACTAAAGTATTTTATACACAGCTAGTAACTGATATTGTTGTTTCATTATAATTTTTAGCAAAAATATATTTATATCATTTCACTAATTATAAATTATCTTCTTATACAGAATTGTAAAATTAGATTTAATGTTACAAAATTAATTACAGAACATAATTGATTTCAAATCATGTTAACTGTTATTATAAGCGTTAGCTTTTATTGAAATTAATTATATTTCGGTAAATTTTGAGGCAGCCGATCGACATAATTCGTCGGAAATTGTCCTTTTTTACCTTGATATTCACCATAAAGCCAATCGTCTGATATTTTTGATAAAACTGTAATTTTTGCACCTTCCTAATAAAAAAAAAAAAAAAAAAAAAAAAAAATTTAAAATCAGACTACAATTTATGGAAACTTTTATATATACCTCAAAACTTAAATCTTCCCATGTTTCTCCATTGAAAGTATACAATGCATTTACAATATTAGGGGATTGTTCTGTCAATGGTACCGTAATATTTATAAAATTTGCAGGGAACATCCCGGTATGATTGCCTACTTGACCTTCCAGCCATTCATCATTAATTTTCTTCGTCAAAATAACAATATCGCCTTTTGTTAATGGTAGATCACCAGGCTGAGTTGCTTCAAAATCATACAACGCAATACCCTGCGGTCTTGATTTTTTTTGAGTCTATTGATTTAGAAAAATATTTTATTATATTGATTTTCTAATTACATTAAAAATAATAAACACTTGAAATACTTACTGTCGGACACTCTATTTGTGCTAAATATTCTGGTGGTGGTGCTGGTGGTGGAATTGATGGCATGGGTGGTGAAGAATTACCACAAGAAAATGTTTCATTGAATTTTGTGGGC
Source organism: Microplitis manilae (assembly GCA_030273425.1). Classification (NCBI taxonomy): domain Eukaryota; kingdom Metazoa; phylum Arthropoda; class Insecta; order Hymenoptera; family Braconidae; genus Microplitis; species Microplitis manilae. Next base: position 13,938,660 of record CP092726.1, on the reverse strand, counting down.
CATGTTGAACTTTCATTGAATTCACAAGAGTTATTTACAATTTTATGATTTTTTCCGCTTGAAGAAACACTAAAGTTTGGAACAGTTGGCGTCAAACTAGTAGTAAGTGATTTAGGAGCTGGTGGTTTTGGAGGACGAGCACGAATTATTGTCGGCATCGTAGAGACATTGGTCGTCGTAGATGCTGGTGTCAATAATTGCATAGGACTATTGTTATAAGCGAAAAAAGAGGCTTCACCAATATGTTTAATACCATTTTTCATATTTGTATTGGTACTTTTTGCTTGTGAAAATGGATCAAAATTTGTATTTTGTTTCCACGGATCATTTTGAATAGTACGTTTAGCTAAATTGCCAAAAAAATCAAAATCATCATCAAAGGCACTTTCATTTTGTGATGTATTACCACTATTTGTAAATATGGATGGATTTGAATTTCCATCACTTCCAAAACTATCGATACTAACACCATCACTACTTGATCTTGTGGTAAATGTAGGTGATCCAGGAGGACTTAAATCGATCAATGATACTGTTCCATCTGGTAAATTGTTTGATTGACCATTTATAGTTGATGATCGATTATTAGAATAAAATGATTTCCCTTGCGGCTGTTTAGCAGCTCGGATCCCAAATAAATTTGTAATAAGTTCTGTTGGTCTAGTCTGAAATGAAACAAAAAAAATTATTTATACCTATAAATACTACTATATCATGAAAACAATTAAATTTTTTACACAATCTTAAAATATATGCACCACAGATTTTTACAACTGAAATTCCCTGACTTTTCTAGGTATTCCAGTCAAATAATTAAAAAATTCCCTGACCATAGGAAGTAATATTAAATCCTTAAAAATATTTATTTAATTCAAAATAAAATGGTATAAGTCAGTTCAATACATAAACAAGCATTGTCGTTGAATGAAACTTTATTTTATTATTTGTCAATAATCATAGGTTTTTTTAACTTCCCGCTAAAAAAATTAAAAATTTTCAAAAATTTGGGAAGTTATTAGTATCGGTAAGATTTTCGAAAATCGGATATCTACGAAATCTTGACGTTTTGAGATCCTAGGAAGCTATTTTGACTAATTTCAAGATGATGTCTGTCTGTCTGTCTGTCTGTCTGTCTTATAACGGTGGACCCTGGCTATTTCGTGTCCAATAGCCACGAACCACTGTTACGAAATTTTCCCGGTTTTATTAACTAATTAAATATAAATTATCAAATATAATAAAATTGTTAATTATTGCAAAGCTGGTTCTGGTACAGGAAAATATCTCAGGAGTGGATCGACTCGTTCTGACCGGACACGCGGCTGAAATATACTTATTCTAAAACGACGCTGGTGATAAGAAATTTGTTCAAAGAGACTCAATTAAATTATATATAACAAATTTTATTTCACCAAGCCCAAGTATATACAAAATTCCCCTTTTCTTATAAATTAAATTTAAATTAAAATAATTGAGTGTCCAGCGATATTTAATTTATTTATCGAGAAAATTTATTGGACACAAGGAATAAATTATATATTAAAGAATAAATAAATTGTAACGTTGAAGAGAGAGTATAAAATATATATATGAAAATTATTTTAAATCTTATCTGGGTGGTATTATATATGACGTACTGAGGGTTTACTGGTGATATCGGTCTCCAGTCGGTTGTGGGCCTCTTGGACTCGACGTCGATCCTCTTCGGTAAATTTTTCCGGGCTCCTTGGACTTGAGATCGATCCTCTTCGGTGAAGTCCTCGCGGGCTCCTTGGATTCGATGTCGTTCCTTTTCGGGCAGACGTTGTACACCAAACCACCACACTCACAAATTAAATTTGGTTTTCTTCAACCAGACGAAGGAGTCACAAATCTCCTTATTTAATTAATTTGAATCGAACAAATATCACTTATAGTAAAATTAATAATTTAGCGTAATATAAAGAAAACGTCTCAATAAATAAAATTATTTAGGTAACAGACGAACCGATATAGAACTGAGTATTGTACTAAATGACTAGATATAACGGACAGATAGACTAGATCTCGTTAGGCCGACTCAATTGAATTGTTGAGTCCTGGTGCTAGAGTAGGACCTCGCTAGGCGTCCTCAGTCTACTCTAGGCGATGGCCAGGGCCTAAGTCTCCGAGCAAGTGTTTGCTGGCCCTTTTATATGTTAAATTTTGGGGGGGTGGAACTACCCCACTATCATCTAAGTTCAAATTCAATCGAGGTGGCCTCTGACATGGCCCCAAGGGACTGGGCAGTGTTAATTAATATACTAATTTTCCTAACAGATGGCCGTAGAATCAACTAGATCTTTGCGCTCGATTTTCAAGTCGTAAAAATCACAACGCACGTTCACAGTCTGTCCGTCTGTCCGCCTGTCCGCCTGTCCGCCTGTCCGCCTGTCCGCCTGTATGTATGTATGTATGTATGTATGTATGTATGTATGTATGTATGTATGTATGTATGTATGTATGTATGTATGTATGTATGTATGTATGTATGTATGTATGTATGTATGTATGTATGTATGTATGTATGTATGTATGTATGTATGTATGTATGTATGTATGTATGTATGTATGTATGTATGTATGTATGTATGTATGTATGTATGTATGTATGTATGTATGTATGTATGTATGTATGTATGTATGTATGTATGTATGTATGTATGTATGTATGTATGTATGTATGTATGTATGTATGTATGTATGTATGTATGTATGTATGTATGTATGTATGTATGTATGTATGTATGTATGTATGTATGTATGTATGTATGTATGTATGTATGTATGTATGTATGTATGTATGTATGTATGTATGTATGTATGTATGTATGTATGTATGTATGTATGTATGTATGTATGTATGTATGTATGTATGTATGTATGTATGTATGTATGTATGTATGTATGTATGTATGTATGTATGTATGTATGTATGTATGTATGTATGTATGTATGTATGTATGTATGTATGTATGTATGTATGTATGTATGTATGTATGTATGTATGTATGTATGTATGTATGTATGTATGTATGTATGTATGTATGTATGTATGTATGTATGTATGTATGTATG
>CP092726.1:13830564-13928064 GCA_030273425.1 Microplitis manilae | reverse complement strand
AAATCATACAAGAAACCAATAAAATAAAGTGATATGGCTTACTTTTGATTATTCTATGTTAAAAATATGTAAGTTAATATATTTAATAAGAAATTTTACGATAAAAATAAATTATAAAGTGCAATAGTCACAAAAATTAAGAGATATTAAAAAAAATTCAAATTTTTTAAGTAATTTTTGACAGGTTGAAACGTGAAGAGAAATGGTCGTTATTTTATTTATGCAGTATTTTTTTTTCTTCGATATTAATTCAAGTTACACTTTTTGAGCGTGGTGACCGATAAGAAAACAAATTTTTCTTTTATTAAATAAATAAAAAGTTAATATTGTTTAAAATATTTTGATTATTTTACAGTACATGTAGGTTTTATTATCTTACAGTAGCTGTTGGTTATTCAGGAATATTTATCATTGAAACTATAGGTTTATGATAACTGAAATAAGAAACATAAGTTTGCGACTTAATATCCTCTAAATACCTAGAAAATACCGCTTTAATGGTGGTCCCATATTTTGTTGTGGACTCTTGTGGATCAGTATTAATTTTCAAATGCAATGTTTTTGATAGAAAAGTTGTGAAACGCTCTGATTTTTTATCAGCGAAGTTAATGTTGAAATCGCCAGCCAAGATAAGTGGAAATTTATTACCATTTGTACCAAGTATTTTCGACCCTTCTTCAGTGTACTTCAGTAAAGTGCGATGAATAAAATGCTCTACCTCATCCAATTTTGGATTCGGAGAAATGTAAATTGCTACCATAACTATTTGTAGGCCATTTCTAAGTTTGCATAAGCACGCATAAATATCTCCAACAACTGATCACCTAACATTAACATCGCTAACGTGTGCAATAGTTATTTCAATATTCGGAGTCACAGTATTAGTAATATCATTTTTATTTTGGTAAATAGCTACCCCACCTTTTGATATACACAAATTTTACAAGTACAGCTATTCACTGTTGTAGGGGAGGGTGGGGCAGAGTGGGCCCCTTAAGGAAAATAATTATAATATCGTTAATTTTTTCATCGCGTTTACTTATTTTTAGACCCTTGATACTTATTTTCACTTCATTATGCTGCGTCGATTAAAATTAAAAAATCAAAAATCAGGGGCAGAGTGGGCCCCCCTCAAAAATTAGGTAAAAAATTTATTTTTTGTATTTTCCGTCAAGTTATGACCTCTATAATGTTTTTATCATATTTAAGGCCAATAGGTGATATGTGGGGTAAAATAGACCACTCGGAAAAAAATTGTAACGAAAAATAAAAAAATAAAAATTTTTTCATTACAATTTTTTTTCAAGTGGTCCATTTTGCCCCACATATTACATATTGGCCTTAAATATGATAAAAACATTATAGAGGTCATAACTTGATGGAAAATAAAAAAAAATTTTTTTCTATAATTTTTTAGGAAGAGGGCCGTCGTGACCCAGAAAACATTTTTTTTTTATTTTTTGCAATATTTCGACTGATTCTTTCGAAATAGACGGCTAATAAACGAATGTGATGGTTAAAAGCCACAAAAAGAAAAAACCGGCTTACGGGGGCCGTTGTGTCCCAGGCTCCCCTATCTTTAATTTTCTTGATAAATAATATGTAATGAACAATTTTGATGGTCTATTTTATCCCTCATTATATAAGAAATTTCAATAAGCTTATTATTCGTCCGAACTTATTGACGTATAAAAAATTTTGAGGGGCCCACTGTGCCCCCATATTTTTTGAAGTTTTGAAAATTTTAAGGGGCCCACTCTGCCCCACTCTCCCCTACATAAATACCTATACACCAATGTACTTTCTCATAATCAGCTGCTTATGTATTCGTCCGATTTTGGAGCAGCTCGTCACGATTCGTGCGAGTTTCGTAGAGTCGTACAATAGGTCTAATACCTACGTCTAATCGTATGCACACAACGCCATGTCGAAGACTGCCGAACTGAAACTCCGTGCCCGTCGGAGTGGAGAGCGTGAGGTTTTTTCGTTACAGAATTTCTAGATTCGGTCCCCGCGCTCAAGGCCCGCGATAGAAGCTATGCAATAGCTTAAAATTAATCATAACTATCGACTAAAATTTATTGAAGCCCATAGACTGATTTTAAGACGACCAAAGATTTTGAAAATTTTTTTTTCGATGGTTTTCTTAGAATTACTCCGGAACAGTTCATAATAAAAAATTTAGAGATCAGATCTGAAAACTAGACATTTGAAGCAAAATTTGCCTTTCTTGTTTTTGTTGTACGACCATTTTCCTTCGAGTTATAGCCTGTTAAAAATTACTTAAAAATTTGAAATTTTTTTAGTATCCCTTAATTTTTGTGACTAGTGTATCATTGAAAAATTTTAAAATTTGGAACTGTCACAATCGAATTCTCGGATACTTGTCAAAATTCCCTGACATTTTCATGATATTTCCGGGTTGCGTTAAATTCCCTGATAATTTTCGATATTCCCGGTATGTGGCCACCTTGGTTGTATTTTGTTTACTTTTTCGATAATCGTGTGTGGTTCTTACAATTTTTACAACTATTAGATTTGATTTGAAAGATCAGAAATTAGAAATTTTTAAATAAATAAACTCAATTTATAATACTTCTTTCATCAATAATTCAAGTATGAATAGAATCGTAATATTTCTTTTTCTTATTAAATCAATAGTCTATATGGGTAGTTAACAGCAAATTTTTATAAAAAATTGATTTTTTATTTCTATGACCTTAGAACCCGAGTCGAAATTTAAATCGTCAGTCGGACGTAATGAACGTTTGAATCGTTAGTCGGACGTGATAAACGTTGTAATCGTACGTCGGACGTAATGAACGTATTGGAATCGTCAGTCGGACGTAATTAACGTTGGAATCGTCAGTCAGACGTAATGAACGTTGGAATCGTAAATCAGACGTATTGGACGTTATAATTATCATTTAGATATTTAACGCTAAAAGAGATGGACAAAATCAATTTCCTTCGACTTTCCCGTGGGGGGTTTTAGTGGGTTGAACAAAAAAAATACTCCAGTTTTTGCATTATCCGGCTTACAGACTTGAATGTCGACACGAATATTCCAAACAATCTTACAGATCCCCCACCATCGGTATTTTTTCCGAAAACAAATACCAAGGGGGGTTTTACTGAGGTGAACGATCAAAATACTTGTGTTTTTATATAATGAGATTACAGGCGTGATCATTGGCATGAATGTTCCAAAAAATCTTAGAAATCTCCAACCGTCTGTAATTTTTAAAAATCAACTCCAAGGGGCATTTCAGTGTGGTCAAAATTTAAAATACCCCCTTTTTCTCATCATAAGTCTTATAGACTCGATTTTATCTAAATTAAAATTTTCATTCTCAAAATTTAAATTTTCTTGAATGTTTTGTGCTGACAAAAAATTTTTGTTAAATATTTTAATGTTTTTACTAAATACGAATTTTTTTTTCAATGTTTGAATTTTTATGTTTATATTTTATAGTATTTATGTGTATTGTAGAAGTGAATTCCACAATTTTTTTTAAATTAATATTTTTATGATAGTATAGGAACCATTTCCATAATGGTATCAGAATTATTCCAATGGCATTATAGGAACCATTCCTATAATATTATGGGAATAGTTCCCTTACTATTATAAAAAGTATCCCTCTAAATTATTGGAACCATTCCTATAATGTTATGGGTAGCATTCCCATAATTATAGGAACTTTTCCTGTTAATATGGGAAACATTCCGATAATTATAGGAACTGCTTCCATAACATGGTCGTGATTCCTATACTGATAAAAAAAATATATACAAACGACACGCGCGCGCTTGCGCGCGAAACATGTACGCTAGTTTATGATAAGAATAGGATAAGATTATTGGGAATATTTGTGTGAAAATTCAAGTCTGTAAGTCGGACAATGCAAAAACTGGAGTATTTTTATTGTTCAACCCACTAAAACCCCCCACGGGAAAGCCGAAGGAAATTGATTTTGTCCATCTCTTTTAGCGTTAAATATCTAGATGATAATTTTAACGTCCAATACGTCCGACTAACGATTCAAACGTTCATTACGTCCGACTGAAGATTTAAATTTCGACTCGGGAAGATTTAATAATTTAATTTAATTTTGTGATCATTATCAACGATAAATCAACTTAAAGCAGAATTACACTGAATGCATTTTTAAAAAAATTTGGAAAATCCAAAAGTGCACGACTCATAATCCTCATTTATTATGAAATAATAATATTAAAACATGAAAAATAATAATAATGAAATGGCGGGAGGCACGAGTAAATTTAAAATATATACAATTTTCTTTCATTAAAATTTCTTGTTGTTTTTTTTTTTTTTTTTAATTAATTAATTATATTAGTATTTTTATTATAATTATAAGAAAACTTATTTAAAAAATATCTCGATTAATAACAAAAAAAATTTATGTAAATAAAAAAAAAGAATTGAATTGAAAAAAAAATTCAGGCTTACTAATTAGCAGTGCTGCCAGAACGTGCGATATTTTTACCCCTTCCTGCCATTACACTCAATGCTATTTCACCTCAGGAGGGGGTAAAAATATCGCACGTTCTGGCAGCACTGTAGTCTAGTCGAGAAGTGAGTTTTCTGCGAAAAATCGTTGATATTCTCTTAAAAATATGGCGATTGGTGCATTGGATTCAGAATTTCATTCTGAGAAATGGGTATTTTTTTTTATCCGCCATTAAAAATTGCATTTGTTATAAACAAAAAACGAAGAGACAAAAAGGGAGTCTCCGTTTTTTAGCTATAACTTCGAAAGTATTAAAGATATCTGAAATTTAAAAAAAGATCCTAAAAGAGGAGGAAATGTCAGTAAAAAAAGTCTCGACTTCCCCAGTTGTAGCTCCATTATTTATAATTTTAATTTAACGTTGAAAGTTAGGCTCCGCGCGGCCGTTTCGGTGCCTACGCGCCGTCGCCAAGCAAAGTATGCAACACAAAATAATTTTTTTATAACATAAAATATTAATTTAAAAATCTGAATAAATTATAGTGTCATCAAGACACTTGAAGAAATATAACCCCGCATAGAAAGAATTTTGAGCTTGATTTTTATTTAAGTTATTTAATTGTTAATTAACGAATTTTTCTGACACTTCAGTTTTCATAAAATCTCATAAAAATGTTTAAAAAATGTGTCTATAAATTTTTTTTCTTTTGGGAGCTCTTGTTATATAAGTAATGAACAAGATCCCGCTGTAATAGTTTATAAAAGTTTTTTCATTTGTTTATAATGATTTTTCCAAGTAATAAAAAATTGAAATATCCGGCTAATGTTATGAAAAAATTTTTTTCCAAAATCTTTAATTTTGGTTGTTTTTGGATTCATTTATTGCGTTTAGTAGCATGACTCAAAAATTTTTAACATTAATTGTTTAAAAATTTTTTATAAACAAATAGAGAAATTGAATATTTTTGAAAAATTTTTTTTTGTCATTCTGTTGTCTTCGTAAAATAATGATTTTTAAAAGAAAAATTTTTTCTTAAAAAAATTTTTTAATTGTTTATAATTGTTTTTTTCATTTATCCACCATTTAAATTATTTATTAAGAAATCATTTTTTTTTTCAAAAATCATTATTTACAATTCTCAATATTATTATGAAAAAAAAAATTTTTTTTATTTCAATTTTCTTTGTTTATTTTATAAACAATTTGTTATAAACAAATTTTCATTTTCATTATATTTTTTTTCTGTAGCTTTAAAAAATTACAAATACAGTCATGTGTATTAAAGTTATAAAAAAAATTTTTTTCTATTTTTTATTGAATTTTAAAATACTTTACCCCCTCAAAGTTGAAGCGGTCAACTATTTTATCAACTTATAAATTGTTATAACTTTTAAACTATTGATGATACGGTCTTAGACATTCAAGCCGATCTTTTAGACAATTTATTGATTTATATAATAAATTCTTTAAATGCTCGATATCTATTATGGTTCAATTTTTATAAACATTTGTTTATAAAAAAATACATTACTTGAATTTTAAATTAATTATATCTTTTAAACTATTGAAGTTACGACTTTTATGATTCAGGGCATTTTTATAGAGTAATTATTGGACTACTTAAAAATAATTTTTTTATATTTTTAATTTCATTTGTTTATCATTTTTTCTTTATTTATTTAAATTATTACACGGTTAAGGGTACATTTTCTAGATTTTATTGGCCTTATATTCTTATCTAATGCCAATTCATGTTGCTCTTGCTGTTTTTTTTCAGTTTTGAAATTTTCAATTTATTATTTAACGTATGTCAAAGCAAAAACTCTAAATTTTTGTTAGTTGTACAGCCTAGAAAGCAGTTATGGAATCAAATGAACTTTTTACAATTTTTTTAATTAGATTTGCGTAGAAAACTATAAAAATACTCACTTGTGTTTGTTGTTTATGTTTATAATTCTATATTTTATTGTTCAAATTTTGAAAAATATGCATAGAACTAAATATATTCCCACGCACTTTGAAATATTTAAAATTTAAAAACTAAAAACTAAAAATAGGAGAGGAATTTGGAAATGAATAATTTGGTTTTATACTTGATTTTTATAGTTTTCTACGCAAATCTAATTAAAAAAATTGTAAAAAGTTCATTTGATTCCATAACTGCTTTCTAGGCTGTACAACTAATTAGTTGTACATAAACAACTAATTAGTTGTACATAAACAACTAATTAGTTGTACAGCCTAGAAAGCAGTTATGGAATCAAATGAACTTTTTACAATTTTTTTAATTAGATTTGCGTAGAAAACTATAAAAATCAAGTATAAAACCAAATTATTCATTTCCAAATTCCTCTCCTATTTTTAGTTTTTAGTTTTTAAATTTTAAATATTTCAAAGTGCGTGGGAATATATTTAGTTCTATGCATATTTTTCAAAATTTGAACAATAAAATATAGAATTATAAACATAAACAACAAACACAAGTGAGTATTTTTATAGTTTTCTACGCAAATCTAATTAAAAAAATTGTAAAAAGTTCATTTGATTCCATAACTGCTTTCTAGGCTGTACAACTAACAAAAATTTAGAGTTTTTGCTTTGACATACGTTAAATAATAAATTGAAAATTTCAAAACTGAAAAAAAACAGCAAGAGCAACATGAATTGGCATTAGATAAGAATATAAGGCCAATAAAATCTAGAAAATGTACCCTTAACCGTGTAATAATTTAAATAAATAAAGAAAAAATGATAAACAAATGAAATTAAAAATATAAAAAAATTATTTTTAAGTAGTCCAATAATTACTCTATAAAAATGCCCTGAATCATAAAAGTCGTAACTTCAATAGTTTAAAAGATATAATTAATTTAAAATTCAAGTAATGTATTTTTTTATAAACAAATGTTTATAAAAATTGAACCATAATAGATATCGAGCATTTAAAGAATTTATTATATAAATCAATAAATTGTCTAAAAGATCGGCTTGAATGTCTAAGACCGTATCATCAATAGTTTAAAAGTTATAACAATTTATAAGTTGATAAAATAGTTGACCGCTTCAACTTTGAGGGGTAAAGTATTTTAAAATTCAATAAAAAATAGAAAAAATTTTTTTATAACTTTAATACACATGACTGTATTTGTAATTTTTTAAAGCTACAGAAAAAAAATATAATGAAAATGAAAATTTGTTTATAACAAATTGTTTATAAAATAAACAAAGAAAATTGAAATAAAAAAAATTTTTTTTTTCATAATAATATTGAGAATTGTAAATAATGATTTTTGAAAAAAAAATGATTTCTTAATAAATAATTTAAATGGTGGATAAATGAAAAAAACAATTATAAACAATTAAAAAATTTTTTTAAGAAAAAATTTTTCTTTTAAAAATCATTATTTTACGAAGACAACAGAATGACAAAAAAAATTTTTCAAAAATATTCAATTTCTCTATTTGTTTATAAAAAATTTTTAAACAATTAATGTTAAAAATTTTTGAGTCATGCTACTAAACGCAATAAATGAATCCAAAAACAACCAAAATTAAAGATTTTGGAAAAAAATTTTTTCATAACATTAGCCGGATATTTCAATTTTTTATTACTTGGAAAAATCATTATAAACAAATGAAAAAACTTTTATAAACTATTACAGCGGGATCTTGTTCATTACTTATATAACAAGAGCTCCCAAAAGAAAAAAAATTTATAGACACATTTTTTAAACATTTTTATGAGATTTTATGAAAACTGAAGTGTCAGAAAAATTCGTTAATTAACAATTAAATAACTTAAATAAAAATCAAGCTCAAAATTCTTTCTATGCGGGGTTATATTTCTTCAAGTGTCTTGATGACACTATAATTTATTCAGATTTTTAAATTAATATTTTATGTTATAAAAAAATTATTTTGTGTTGCATACTTTGCTTGGCGACGGCGCGTAGGCACCGAAACGGCCGCGCGGAGCCTAACTTTCAACGTTAAATTAAAATTATAAATAATGGAGCTACAACTGGGGAAGTCGAGACTTTTTTTACTGACATTTCCTCCTCTTTTAGGATCTTTTTTTAAATTTCAGATATCTTTAATACTTTCGAAGTTATAGCTAAAAAACGGAGACTCCCTTTTTGTCTCTTCGTTTTTTGTTTATAACAAATGCAATTTTTAATGGCGGATAAAAAAAAATACCCATTTCTCAGAATGAAATTCTGAATCCAATGCACCAATCGCCATATTTTTAAGAGAATATCAACGATTTTTCGCAGAAAACTCACTTCTCGACTAGACTACTCCTAATTAGCAATAACACAAAAAAAAAAAACAGCTGTACTAAGACGGTTATCCGCGAGCGCCTCTGGTGGAATAAATGTACGTATAACGTATAGATATATCACCATCCATGTTAATTTTACATAGATATATATAGATATAGTTGTACAGCCTTTTTTATTCTTTTATTAATTGGAATTAAACGGCATTGAGTTATCTAGCCATTTTCAATAGGGGTTCTACAAATCGTTCAAAGAATTTTTTTAAAAAAAATTTGATTTAATTACTGGATTTTTTCGCAAGTTATCGTGCCTACAGGTTTCATACTTGACGGACAGGTAATTTTTTTTTTAATATTTTGATGTTTTTTCCGTTTTTATTAAACTAAATAAATTTTTGAAAAGTATGGAACTAATCTCCGTTAAATTATCTTCAAAATAGTATGAAACATATCTTAATTCCGTGAACCAACAGTCCAACAAGGGTATAATAATTGAAATACTTGCCGGAGTGAGGCGAAAAAAAATTTTCGATCGTAAAGCACTCTCTGATGCTTCGCATCATGAGTCGTGCAAAATTAGTAGTTTTTTTAAAACTAGTAATTTGTCAAAAAATATAGGATTTATGATAATAATAATAGTTATTGGTTTATAAAATTTTTAAAATAACAATTCTCAGCTAAAATACGGATGAAAACATTTTTTTGATGCATATCTAAAGATTGAGAGGTGAAATAATATTTGTGCTATTATACATATGAAAGAAAAAAAATTAATAATACTAATATTAAAATTAAATATATGATCTTACGGGTTTTTTTGGTTTAGTAAAATGATTTTGAATATTGTCGTTTTTTATTCGAGGAGGTGGTGGCCGTGGAGGTGGTTTCTTTTTTTGAACTGGTTGAGGTATTGTTAAAGGGCCAAACGGGTCACTGAAAAAATAAAAGTCGATATTACAGCATAAATAAAATAAATAATTTATATCAAACGTAAAATGTAATCTAAGAAAACTCTAGATTTTAACAGTATTAACTTTGCCGTACAAAATGTAAGTATACATGGCAATTATATTTTAATTAAATAACAATAAGTTTACCAATTAATTTCAATGGAAAATCACTCAGAAATATATTATGATTATTGGGGAAGACCACTAGTGTGATCACCTGAAAAAAAGATGGTTTTTGGAAATTTTTTTAAAGAAAACTACTTCATGGAATGTTTTAAGGATATAGTTGTGGATATTAGGTTGGCCCAAAAAAACCAACTTATTTTTTTTTCGATTCTCTTGTGAAAATTTGTTAGCTTACGATGTTTTAAGAAGCCTCTCCAAAAATCAGCTCGATAAAAAGTTTGCGGGAGGTTGCTCACGAGTCACGAATTTTAAGAATATCACAAATGATTGAAATTCGGATGTTTTACTTCTAAATTTTTTCTTTGTCATGGCAGCAATAGCTTATATTTATAAGATCATGTCTATGCTGAAATTTTCAGCCCAAAATTTAAATATTTAAACGGCGCTCAAGAATTTTGAATATTAACTGATATTATGTAACTAATACTTTGAATTAGTTTTTGTATTATTTTATAACTCAATTATTGTCATTTCATCAAAATATAACTTTTGCATAACCAAAAATACACAGGACAGTTTTTAAACAATAAAATTTGGTAAGTTTTGGATTAGCGAAAAAACCTAAAAATTGAATTAAAAAATAAAAAAGTATGTAAATAACTTATTATTTCTATTTCTCGGGTAATATTTTCATTCATGGTGATGCAAATTGATGGTGAAAAAATCAAGAAGCTTTATTAATAATATTCAAGGTTTGCTTGAAAACGTTCAAAAGACAGAATTCAGAAACATTCAAAATTCTTGAGCGAGGTTTGAATATTTTAATTTTGGACTTAAATTCTCAGCGTAGTCAAAATTTCACTAATATAAACTATTGCCACCACGAGAAAGAAAGAAATTTGAAATAAAAAATTCAAATTTCGATCATTTTTGATATTTTCAAAATTCGTGCGCGATCTCTTGGAAATTTTTCATCGAGCTGATGTTCAGAGAGGCTTCTTCAAACATCGTGAACCAACAAATTTTCATAAGAGACTCGAAAAAAAAAAAAAATAGTCGGTTTTTTTGGGCCACCCTAGTGAATATATATATATAGTATATAGTGGATATAATCAATCCAAGATCAAATTTTTGGACCAAAAAATTCAAAATTCAGCGGGTTATTTACAATTTCTCAACGCTCCAAAAAAAAATTATCCTCACTGCTGCGTTGATGGCAGCCTTCGCAGTGCATGAAATCGAAAAAACCAAAAAATTTATTAAACTCAAAGTTATTTCCTCTACCATGACCTTCGGGCTAAGAAAATAAATTGAAAGTTAACAATGATGGAGTTTTTAAAAAAATTTCAACTTTGGCACGAAAATTTGATGAGTTTTGGCCTGCCAAAATTGCATTTTTTATTCGATCGGAAAATTGGAGAATCACGGTACGTAAGAACATACACTTATCCAAAAAATTAAAGGAACAAGAAAATTTTATAAAATTTTTAGCGATTTTTGGAAGTCTGTATTATTGTGAAAAATGATCGTATCGAAAAAATAAAAAAAGCGAATTGAAGCTTGAAACCTCTAGTTTGAAAATCTTTCAGCCAAATAATTTTCTAAGCCACGATTTATGCGAAATCATAAGAAATAGGCTGAGACGAAATTTTTCTAAATTTTTTGGTTTTATTTTTTAAGTCTACGGGGCCGGCAAATTTTTTTTTCGAAAAAACCAATTCATGGTTCGTTTAGGAAATTTATGCAGCTACAATTTGCTTTTTTTTGTTTCTCTGTACGACAATATGCTGTTGAGATATCAGCCTTCAAATGAAAAGGATCCTTTTGTCTTTGATTATCGATATCTCAGCAACTAATGGTCGCACAGTAATTTAAAGGGCAGTTTGAGAAACTTGAATAAATGCCCTACAAGCTCTATTTTTGATTTTTTTTTTTTTAATTTTTTTTCATCCTTAATATCAATTTGAAAAACCCACAAAAAATGGCCATTTTCTGGTTTTTTAGTCAACTCATCGCTACTTTGTAAATATCGATAAAAAAAATAATGTTGCCAGGTGATTTTATAGCTTAATGTACCCCCAAAAACCCTTGAAATTTTTAGATTGATCCATCGCACCGTTTGTGCGAACCGATTGCTCAAAGTTTTATAAAACAATTAAAAGAACAAGTTTTGTTCCTTAATTTGTGTAATCATTACCAAAATAAAAAAATTAATTTTTTTTCGGATTCTCTTTCATTTTCACGTTAGTTATTCGGTAAATGTAAGGTAAAGAGAAAAAAAATTTTTTTTTTTTTTCCGAAAAACGAAAAAAAAAAAAAAAAAACCGAATAAAACGTAAAAAAAAAAAAAAATCTTGTTTTATCTCGTTTTTCGGAAAAAATTTTTTTTTTCTCTTTACCTCACATTTACCGAATAACTAACGTGAAAATGGAAGAAAATCCGAAAAAAATTAATTTTTATATTTTGGTAATGATTACACAAATTAAGGAACAAAACTTGTTCTTTTAATTGTTTTATAAAACTTTGAGCAATCGGTTCGCACAAACGGTGCGATGGATCAATCTAAAAATTTCAAGGGTTTTTGGGGGTACATTAAGCTATAAAATCACCTGGCAACATTATTTTTTTTATCGATATTTACAAAGTAGCGATGAGTTGACTAAAAAACCAGAAAATGGCCATTTTTTGTGGGTTTTTCAAATTGATATTAACCCTTTCCCGGTCGAGCTTGAATCCCTACTCTTAATTTGAATTGTGCGTCTTATTCTTAAAATGAGAGAGCTATAGTTTGTTTTCGAGAGAGGGGGCCGGAAAAATGGTAGAAGGGGGCGCTTCTCTACACTACTACATCTAAACTTTCACTCATGCAGCCTTATAACGGACTTTCATTGGCTCTATCCCCACATGACTCACACCTAGACTCACCGATACTCCGAGCCGGGAAAGGGTTAAGGATGAAAAAAAATTAAAAAAAAAAAAATCAAAAATAGAGCTTGTAGGGCATTTATTCAAGTTTCTCAAATTGCCCTTTAAATTACTGTGCGACCATTAGTTGCTGAGATATCGATAATCAAAGACAATGTAACGTTTCTATTTATAACTTACTCACTAAAATCTTAAAATCTAAACTTAAAATATAAAACTTAAATATAACCCCTTAATTATAACCCTTAATCCTAGTTGTGGATTGGCTCGCCGGATGCCAGGATTCAAGGATAGGATACAAGGGTGGTGACGTTACTAACTATTCTAAAAAATATTGACCAGAAGACCCTTTTTTAAGATATATATAATGATTTATTGAAAATGGCTTAAACTAAATACAAGTCTGAAGAAAATAATGTAAAATGTATAATGTTCCGTGCTCCTCGGCTTGTTCTCTGCTGTTGACTGCTATCTGGTCTATTTCTTCTGCTGCCAGTATACCCCGTATACTGTGTAGTCCTGCTCTCTGCTATCCTTGCTGCTAGTATACCCCGTATACTGTGTAGTACTGCTCTCTGCTACCGCTGCCAGTATACCCCGTATACTGTGTAGTACTGCTACCCGCTGCCAGTATACCCCGTATACTGTGTATGCTGCTCCTCTGCTATACCGCTGCCAGTATACCCCGTATACTGTGTAGTACTGCTACCCGCTGCCAGTATACCCCGTATACTGTGTATGCTGCTCCTCCGCTATACCGCTGCCAGTATACCCCGTATACTGTGTATCGCTGCTGCTGCTGCTAGCTAGGAATCCTCCTAGCTTTAATGCATTCAACTGCCAGCTCCCGAGTATTTTTCCCCCGAAAGGTACTTTTACTCTCTACGGGATATTCTCCAGTAGTGAGCTGGTTTCAGCTGAGCTCCCGAGTATTTTTCCCCAAAAGGTACTTTTACTCTCTACGAGATATTCTCCAGTAGTGAGCTGAGCTGAGCTGGGCTGATTTCGTGTGCATTTGAATTGGCTTTTAACTCTTCTAGTATAACAGTCCTCAAATGCACACGGATCAGCGCCGCTTTCCGCCTAGCGGCGGCGTTTAGTACTAAGCTTGCTTTTGCAAGCAATCGCCCCATCTTCTCTCTCCCTCTCTCACGCTTCTTCTCTCTCTCTTCTTCCTCTCTTCATCTTCCCATTCTTCGCTTCTGAGAATTAGATTCTTTTCCGCGAATTTATTGATTTTATTTATTTTTTTTTTTCTCACTTACTCTTACACTTAATATTATTATATTTTTTCTCTTAAAATAAAAATACTAATAATAAAAAAAATTATTTTTTTCTTAAAATTATTAAAATAAAATTATTATATTTTTTTTTTAAATTAAAAATTTTGTGACTCGTCACAACAAAAGGATCCTTTTCATTTGAAGGCTGATATCTCAACAGCATATTGTCGTACAGAGAAACAAAAAAGGCAAATTGTAGCTGCATAAATTTCCTAAACGAACCATGAATTGGTTTTTTCGAAAAAAAAAATTTGTCGGCCCCGTAGACCTAAAAAATAAAACCAAAAAATTTAGAAAAATTTTGTCTCGGCCTATTTCTTATGATTTCGCATAAATTGTGGCTCAGAAAATTGTTTGGCTGAAAGATCTTCAAACTAGAGGTTTCAAGCTTCAATTCGCTTTTTTAATTTTTTTGATACGATCATTTTTCACGAAAATACAGACTTCCAAAAATCGTTAAAAATTTTCTTGTTCCTTTAATTTTTTGGATAAGTGTATATAAAAGGAGCTGCAATTCGAATCAAATTGATCGGATGATTTGTCTTCAAGTTATAGATGCAGCAATTTTGAAAAATATATTTTCGAGAACCGATAAGCGGTCGATCTTCAGATGACTGTAACTCAAAAAAAGGCCATTCGGCAGCCGAAATGGAAGTACATTTCTCATTTGATTATTTCAACCTCTCAAATAAACATTAATAACAAAATAAATTTTTTTTTCGATATTCCCAGATTCTTAAAGTTATAAATCAAAGAAAAATTGTCAAACAATTTAAAATTAAATACAAAAAATTTAAGAATTAAAATTAGAAAATTAAGTTAATTATCGGAATAACAAAAATTGAAGTTAAAGAGAATCTATTGATCTACGAATGAGTATTCTGTGTTTTTTACTATAGGATTAATAGTTAATACAAAATTAAATAAAATGATTGGAGTTGAAATTTCAATTATGATAGATCCAAGTGTCATACTTGAAATCAGTTATAAACACTGTCAATAAAACAAAATCGAATTTGCACACTTGAATTGAGATATTTAGATTTTATGAGTTTTACACAGCAATAATATGAATTCAATCAATTTCATAAATTTACTGATAAACACAGTAGTTAGGATTCTATGGAATCTATTAAAAGTAGGAAAACCAATGCACTAGCAAAATTTCATTTAATGAGTTGTAAGATAAGAAATTTCATTGGTATAGACACATATACAGGCATGAAAATGGAAGCTTACTTGAAGAGCCTTCAGATAAAATTTATAGGAAGCCGATAAAATATAACATTCAAAAAATATTGAAAAAAGAATAAGTAAAAATCTGAATGTTTGACATTTTGAAAATTTCGGAATGCTATAACTTTTCAAGTATTTGACAGATTGAGCTCATTTTCCAACTCGATCAAAGTAGTCACCCACAGAATATGTATGCCAAGTTTCAAAGCGATCGGTTTAGAACTTTGGTAATAATCAGAGTCAAAACCTGCATAAAATTAGTTTTTATAATATTTTGTAAATTTTTAAAACTATTTTTCTATTCGAAAAAGTAGTCAAATCGAAGAGCTACATAGTGAAAATTGAAAGCAATCGAGCGAACTTTCAGAAAAGACAAACGAAAATAAGCTATCTCTTTCCGTTTGAAAGTTATATCTCGTTAAAGCGGCAAATAAATTTTTTTTCGAAAATTTTACGAAATTTCAATTGACCATAACTTCTAAACTTATTGGCCGAATTGGCTCATCTTTGAACTCATCCAAGGTAATCGTCCATAGAATAAGTATACTAAGTTTCATTAAGATCGGTGTAGAATTGCGGACGCTATCGTTGGAGAACGGCGCGTTAGATTATATATATATATATATATATATATATATATATATATATATATATATTAGGGTGGCCCAAAAAAACGGACTATTTTTTTTTTTTCGATCTCGTATAAAAATTTGTTGGTTTACGATGTTTTAAGAAGCCTCTCCAAAAATCAGCTCAATAAAAAATTTTTAAGAGGTCGCTCACGAATTTTGAAAATTTCAAAAATGATTGAAATTCGGATTTTTTTTCAAAATTTTTTTTTTCTCGTGGCAGGATTAGTTTATATTCGTAAAATCATGACTCCGCTGAAAATTTTACCCAAAAATTTAAATATTTAAACCTCGCTCAAGAATTTTGAATGTTTCCGAGTGCTGTCGTTTGAACGTTTTCGAGCGACCCTTGAATATTGATAATAAAGCTTCTCGATTTTTTCACCATTAATTTGCATCACAATGAATGAAAATATAACCCGAGAAATGAAAATAATAAGTTATTTATACACTTTTTTATTTTTTAATTCAATTTTCAGGTTTTTTCGCTTATTTAAAACTTACCAAATTTTATTGTTTAAGACTGTCCTGTATATTTTTGGTTATGCAAAAGTTATATTTTAGTGGAATGACGATAATTGAGTTATAAAAAAATACAAAAACTAATTAAAAGCATTAATCACATATTATCAGTTAATATTCAAAATTCTTGAGCACCGTTTAAATATTTAAATTTTGGGCTGAAATTTTCAGGATTGTCATAATTTTACAAATGTAAACTTATGCTGCCACGAGAAAGAAAAAATTTAGAAGTAAAAAATCCGAATTTTAATCATTTTTGATATTTTCAAAATTCGTGAGCGACCTTTTAAAAATTTTTTATCGAGCTGGTTTTTGGAGAGGCTTCTTAAAACATCTTAAACCAACAAATTTTCATGCGAGATCGAAAAAAAAAAAATAGTCGGTTTTTTTGGGCCACCCTAATATATATGTATATACATATATAAACTTTTGAACCAAATGTATTTCCTGACTCAGCTCGTCGAGAGACTCAGCTGAGTTGAGATATAGCAAAATTTTTCGAAAATTCCATTATGAGGACAAATACAATAGTTAGATTTCTATGAAACTACTAAAAACTATTCGAGATATGCCTTTTAAATTTCTGTATTTTTATTCTTGAAGGTATAGACTTTCGAAATATTCAAAAAAAACAATTGATCTTTTCAAAATTTCACATTAGTGATTCCCCTTAAATCTTTTTGTCAATTTTATTATTCAGCTGATAGTTAACGTTTTAAAAATATCAACTAAAAAATAATTTTTTCTTATCTAATTATATCTTATTATATAAGTTTATTAGTAAATAAACTTACTTGTTACTCCATGTATTATTTCTTTGATCAATTGGATTTCCAGGAGGTTTAGGTGCTGTTCTTGTTGGAATTGGCATTTCTGTAAACAAATAAATATTAATAAAAGTAATAATGATAATAATAATAAGTAGTTGAAGAAGAAATCAGTATGATGCACTACGTCGTACTTAAAACGTCGTACTACAAACGTAATCACCTGACACTGAACAGTACCGAGC
Source organism: Microplitis manilae (assembly GCA_030273425.1). Classification (NCBI taxonomy): domain Eukaryota; kingdom Metazoa; phylum Arthropoda; class Insecta; order Hymenoptera; family Braconidae; genus Microplitis; species Microplitis manilae. The sequence continues at coordinate 13,910,622 of CP092726.1, read as the reverse complement.
GTCACGCACACATACATGTAAATATTACTCACAATGTATCGATAAAATGACTATTACATATTTGATAAGTAAAATTCTAATTGATTCAATGAACTCCAACACATTTTAAATCCCTTACAAACAATTATAACATTTAAATGAACAAACAAAACGCATATTATAGATAAGTTTAATATTTTAAATATTATTCCCAAGGCACAAAGCTGTCAATGTGTAAGTCCTTTCAAAAGTGATATAGTGACAATATTATTGATATATTACGCCTATGACTTTGTTTGACATTTAAACAGCCGCTACTTAACGACTTTATCTTTAATATCTCATGTCTAAGAAGAATGAAAACATACCACTACGTCTTGATCGCATTCCTCGAATCATCTTCAATTTCCTAAAACACGTTCGATTTTTTTTTAATGGCCGTTAAAAATATCATAAACCGCTATGAGCTGAATGATTGGACCGTTTTAAATTATGGCGACAACCTGCGATATAAACCTCACCTGTCCGAACATATGCAGCCATTTTATACTTTCAGCAGTTTCAGCGCTCACCATTGCTGTTGTACAACTTTTTTACTTTTTTAACTGAGTTGTGTGAGATCAACTTTTTTTTTTTTTATAATTATAAAATATATTCTAACTGTAGTTATTGATTTTATCGTTTAGGAGTTAGATATGTGCAGTAGTGACATCTCTTTTTTTTATAATTATATATATGTATGTATATGTATATATATATTAGGGTGCTTTTTTTTTTGCGACTATTTTTTTTTTTTCGCTCCCATCCCGAAATTTTGTTGGAAATACCTCCAAAAAAATTCCCTGAGAGTTTGAGCCCTTAAAATTAATATTAAGTACTCGACCACAGCGTGTGAAGATTTCCCATTTAAAATACACGTAAACTTGGGTTTTTATTTTTTAAACTTCTATAACTCCGCGGCATTTTATGATATCATCTCGCCCAAAGTCGGGATTTTCTCAGAATTAAATGTTCTACAAAAGTGCCCGTGGTCGCGAAGTTGTAACTCATATGGGTGGGGTAGTACGGACCGCTAAACTGAATTTTTCTATAGGATTCTTGTTTTATCTCTCAACAACAAGACCTACAGAAAAAATGTAAATGACAATTTCACAGGAAATTTAATTTCCTACAAAAATGGTCCTTAGCACTGAATCACTCAGATTGATATTTTCTGAGATATTAGTCAAATAAAAAATCAGTATTTTCTAAGATTTGATTCGACATTTTATGGGAATTCAATGCTACGTAAACTTCAATAATTAATATCTCAGAAAATATCAATCTGAGTGATTCAGTGCTAAGGACCATTTTTGTAGGAAATTAAATTTCCTGTGAAATTGTCATTTACATTTTTTCTGTAGGTCTTGTTGTTGAGAGATAAAACAAGAATCCTATAGAAAAATTCAGTTTAGCGGTCCGTACTACCCCACCCATATGAGTTACAACTTCGCGACCATGGGCACTTTTGTAGAACATTTAATTCTGAGAAAATCCCGACTTTGGGCGAGATGATATCATAAAATGCCGCGGAGTTATAGAAGTTTAAAAAATAAAAACCCAAGTTTACGTGTATTTTAAATGGGAAATCTTCACACGCTGTGGTCGAGTACTTAATATTAATATTGAGGGCTCAAACTCTCAGGGAATTTTTTAGGGGGTATTTCCAACAAAATTTCGGGATGGGAGCGAAAAAAAAAAAATAGTCGCAAAAAAAAAGCACCCTAATATATATATATATATATATATATATATATATATATATATATATATATATATATATATACATATATATATATATATATATATATATATATTTATATATATATATAATCGTCCCTGATAGCCAGTTGAGCTCAACCAATAGTAAAATTGCGCGGAAATTTGACGTCAGATTAAAGCCGCTATTTGACGTCCTAGAGACATCATCAAAAATTGAGCAGCAAAATTTGACTGCAATAGCCTGATAGCCAGACCTTGCTCTACAAGTGCCGCAGTGAAACATTTGGCGAATACTCAACTCTACTCAAAATTTCTTTACTCAAGCACAAAGACGACATCTATACTCAGTGACAACTATATTCAATGACAACTGTACTCCATTATATTTTTTGAAGCATCACATCTATGTTATGTTTATTCAAAGTCTTTTATACTCAATATATATCAATAATCCACAGATAAAAAAGATTGTCGATAATGAAGTAATTCATAGATAAGACTATTCGGAAAGCCGATAACGAAGAAAATTAAGAAAGTATTTAAATATTAAATAAAGAAAAATTAATTTTTAAAATAAAAGTAAAATGTTTTCATCAATTTTAATATCGATAACGATTTAAAAAAAAAATTTTAAAAGAGCGTTTTTGTTAAGCTTTTTATTTATTTATTATTAATTAGTCATTTATGCTTTCTTATAATGTATTAGTCTGAAATAAATGAAAAAAAATTTATTAAAAGAAAAAAAAAGTAAAATAAATAAAATGTTATTCATTAAATTAAAAATTTATGGAAGATTAAGTAGGTAGTACTTAACATTAACTAGCAAAATTTAATTAAAAATTGATTGCGCTGGAATATCAAACTTATATAATCTATAAAAAAAAAGTCCATTCGGCAGCCGAAATGGAAGGTAGATTTTTCAATTAATCTATATAAAAAGTTTTATATATACACATCTTGTGATACATGTTAGTGTATAGTCATGATATAAAATTAGGCTCGCTTTTCTAAGAGTCAGGGTAAAAAAAGACAACGATTATTTTCGATAGAGAACTTCAGATAGTTGATTTGACAAAACACTATATAGGTAATGTACCAAACTAACCATCATGTAAACAATGTATAGATAATTTAATTAGTATGAGATCATAATTATATTTACTATTACGATAGCAAGACCAGTTATAATTATAGGGCGTACAGGTACTATTGAAACATAATAAATAACAAAAGGAATACTTTTAAAATATAAAATAGCTGTGAAATTTACAGGTTATTTTATTCACAATAAAATACAACTGACAAAATTGTATTATAATGGGAAATGCATAAGTTATATGGAATAAACACCATATTTTCAACATTTTTTGATACCATTAGAATTTTCAAGGCTATCCAATAATTAGAAAAAATGGTCAAAACATGAAGTTTAAAAAAAAAATTAAAGCTTACTAAACAAGCTTTAAAATACTTTTTACTGAAATTGTCTATTAGTTTTAGTTTTAATGTTATATGAACTTTAACAGTGAATAAAAACTGATTTTTTCGAAAAATCGTGAAAATTTCAAACAGCCATTACTTCAAAACTAATCGACCGATTAAGCTCATCTTCGGATTTGATTAAGATAATCGCCTATAGAATATGCGTAAAAAATTTCATTAAGATCCGATAAGAACTGTGGGTGCTATCGTAATGACAAGACCAATGATAATCATACCCGATGAAAAAAGTTTTTGTCTAATCATATATAATTATGCATAATCATCTATATATGATTGGATCCAAAAATTGGCCAGGTCTAATTATATATAATCAGATCTGTTTATACATGATCATGCATGAATGAATATAGTCATTTTTAGAATCTCATTTCGAATACCTTTAAATTATTAATTAAGTAATTTAATTAGGATTTATTGTTTTCATCAATATAAATATTGATTAAATTTAAATAAAAAAAAAAAAAAAATTACTATTCGTTGACCACCACTTTACTACGAGGTCACCCATCCAATCAATGACCTACGCCGATGCTGCTTAACTTTAGTGATCGCTGGATTGTAGTCTGATCCTCTAGTCTGTTATGAACTTACAATAAAGGAAAGTTTATGGCATTACTTGACTCAAATAATCAAGTCAATACATCATACGTAAATAATGCACCTAATAATGAATTTGATTTTGTACATAAATGACAATAGAATTCATTAGATACATATAATCAAATCTATTTATCTATAAACTTATAAATATTCGTATATAAATCGATATCGATTAATACTTTTAAATTGCTGCCGAAACCTTTGAACATTTTTTAAGTATTGGGGATTTAAGTTTATTTGATAGTTGACAAAATAAAAATTTAATAACATTTATATTAAAAAATTGTCATATTATGTAATATATATATATATATATATAACTACATATAACTTTATATCAGTCATGTCTGATCAGATCCAATCATATATAAACTTATGCACGACCATACATGAATTTATATTAGCCATGTCTGATCAGATCTAATTATATATGGATTTGTATCAGTCATGTCTAATCAGATCTAATTATGTATAGACTTATATATAATTAGATCTGATCATATATAGACTTATATATGGTAGTAAATGGAGTTGACAGCCAAGTATTATCATGTCTAATTATATATAGAGTCATATATAATTAGATCTGATCATATATAGACTTATATATGGTTATATATGGAGTTATACCAGCCAAGTATGAATATATCTAATTATATATAGACTCATATATAATCAGATCTGATCAGATCTGATTATATATAGACTTATATATAATTAGATCTGATCATATATAGACTTATATATGGGCTAATAACAGCCAGGTATGATCAGATCTAATTATGCATGGGGTCATATATAATTATATATAATTATATATGACCCCATATATAATCATGCATGATTATATATAACTTCATATATGATGATATATAATCATATATGATTATATATATGAACATATATAATCATATATAATTAGACAAAAACTTTTTTCATCGGGTAGGGATTAGAGGTACATTTAATACATCATAAATAATAAAAGAATTACTTTTAAAATATAAAATAGCAGTGAAATTCACAGTTAGTTTTGTGCACAATAAAATACAACTGACAAAACTGGTTTACAATGGGACAAGCATAAGTTAGGTGGAATGAAAACGATATTTTCAACATTTTTTGATTCCATTAAAACTTTCAAAGTTATCAAATTATTTGAAGAAATGGTCAAAATATAAAGTTTAAGGTCATAAATTAAAGCTTATTAGTCAAGCTTTAAAACACTTTTTATAGAAATCATTTATGAGTTTTAGTTTTAAAGTTATATGGACTGTAAAAGTGATTAAAAACTGATTTTTTTGGAAAATCGTGGAAATTTCAAACAGTCATAACTTCTAAACTAATTGACCGATTTAGCCCATCTTCGAACTTAACCGTGGTAATTACACATAGAACAAGTGTAGAAAATTTCATTAGGATCCGATAAGAATTGTAGGCGTAATCATGATGACAAAATTGGTTATATTACATATATATATATATATATATATATATATATATATATATATATATATATATATATACATACATATATAAATTTTTTAACGAATGGTATTTTTGAACTCTACTCAACTAATTATGATAGTTTATGACGAAATTCCTTGAAAAATCGACCATAAGGACAAATACAATAGTTAGATTTTTAAAAAAATCTACCTAAAAATGAAGCATTAAACTCATTGATTGAAGAATATTTAAATTTAAGTCATATAAATGCAATCGAGTGTAAAAATAATATTCAAAGAAATTAATGTGACTTCTAAATTATAAAATAATAGATTTATTTATTGTCACTGCTTAATTAAAGAAAATTATAAAAAAATATGTGACAATGAAGAAGGACTTTACTTACAACAATAGATATAACTATGAACGCTCCCGAACATTTCTGATTGGAAATTTGTTTCTGATTGAAACTGATAGAATTCTGATTGAGTTTTAATCAGATTCAATCACACGGAAAAAAAGGAACTGTAATAAATAAAGTTTGATGTCTAATAATTATCATATTTTTAGTGATTAATATAAATTCAAATAGTAATATTGTGATTTCAACATTTAAAAAATAATAATTATAAATCGAATGTTAAAATATACAGTTCATTTAGATAAAATTATCATTTAAAACTATAAAAAAGACAAAGTAAACACTAAAAAAATTAAACTTTAAAGTTTAACAGCCAAAACTTAAATATCTATCGTTTGTAAAATAAGAAATTAAAGTCTCAAACAATAAAAATATAGAGGATACAAAATACTAAATTTAGTTAGAACGTTATTTTGTAAAGTCCTCTAATTAAGAAACTTTACCAGGAGTTGTTTTTAAATTTTAATATTAGTCAACAGTCAAATTTAATGATATAAACGGGAATAAATAAATTTTCACGGATATTTATTATTAAAGCAAATATTAAATATTTCCACTGAAATCAGTAAAGATTGACTATATGAAACTGTACATTATACTTCGTCAATTTGTAAAAAGTATGTGTCAGCCTCAGCAAATTTTATTGTTTGATGCAGTAAAATTTCATGCGCTACCGTCATCCATTTAAATACGGAAATAACTTTCGATTCTCATACGCATGCTGTGGTCGAGCGCTCTAAGTGCCAGGGACTGGACTCTGTTCACGTAAGGTCGGCGGTCCGAGCCCGAGAGTCGACTGAGATTTTTCTGATGATTTTTCATATAAAAATTCGAACAACTACATACTGTACCCGACTGAATCAGTTATTCAAAATACAAACAAGGATACAATCAATTAGATGCACAACGATGAGAAAACAGACAATGGAAGAAGGGAGAAGGAGGGGGTGAAATCAGAAACCCGAATAAACCTTGAACTACGACAGCAAACGGTAAAAGCCGGAAATAAATAATTCAAAATAAAAAAATAGAAAATAGAAAAAAAAATATATATATATATATATTTTTATTATTTGAAACAATAAAAATGAGGGTTTAGAACAAAAATTATTACTACGGTAGCATAAGAAAAAGTAACGATCGACTATAAAATTAAATACATCGACTTAGAGATTTTTATTGTTTGAAACTTTAAAATTTACGGTTTAAGTTTTAATTTTTACTATCGTCAGTCTAAAAAATATCATCCTGCCATTGAAACTATACAATTCAAAATAATAATTTTTACTATTTGAAATGTTAAAAACTATATCTTTACCCTATACTTTTTTTCTTTGAGCATAAGTATATTTTAACAGATCACTCATATATTTTAACCTTATACTTTATAATAAATAACAAAATCGCACCCGGGCGCCGCATTACTATTTGAAACAATAAAAAGTATTGATAATTCGGGTGAATTTTAACATTTCTTTTTTTCCGTGCAGAGTTTTCAACCAGGGATATCGAAATGCATTTTGTCGATGTTGTGGCCGCTTGTTCTTGCTTGGCGAATTGTTTTGACCCGTTCGATATTTACATTATTATACTTATTACGAATTTAAAACTAATCCTGTGGCTGCAAAAATATCATAAATTACCCATTTATTTACATGATTGACGGTGTAAAAATTTTTAATTCACACCACCGAAATTTTACATGATTTTGGTGTAATTTTCACACTTAAATTTTTACACTAAGTCATTTACACATATTAAGCTCCAAAATTTCTTACAGTGTAAGCTAGCAACGAGCCTAGAAATTGATAAGTAAGAAAACAATGTATACGTCTTTTTGCCCTTTGTCTCTTGTTTTTAAGCTAAACGCTCGCATAATTTTAGCTATATGCTTTTTTGGCTTTCAAAACTTTTATTTTTTTGGCGATTACATATGTTAAAAAAACGAATGACAATGGAAAAAAAAAACTGACGCCCTTTTGACTTTACAACGTTATCTAAAGCCAAATAGACGTATAAAAATATGCCCTCCTTGAATTAGTAACGCAATGTAGTTGTGAGATATTATTTAAATTATGATTATTTAAAAACAACTTCTCCAGGAACGAAAAAAGGAATTTGGTAAGAAATAATGTTTTAAATTTACTTCCTTTTATATTATCATTTTTTTTTTTTATATTTTTGATACACTGTAAAAAAAGATTCCTGACATCAAACCAGATTCGTTTGGCTCAAGTACTCCGTGCGTTTGGATACAGCCAAGCGCGTCAAGCGATTGAGGCTACCGCCCTCTACGTTTGACAGTATGTTTTGCTCCAACTGAGAGTTTCTTGAGAACGGTTCACATTTAGCATCCCATAATGAGTTATTGCAAATTTTTTTTTTGCAATCGTTTGATGGTCGTTTGATAGTTTATGATAGTTTAATTTTATTGTTTGATGGTTATTAGTTTATTTATAAAATAAAAATTAAAAGTTGACTTACTTTTTTTTTTATTTAGCATCCCATTTTCAAAATATGCCGGTTTCTTTTTATTATTATTCTATTTAAAATCGTTTGATGGCGAATGATGGATAATTAGTTATACTTATATATGGATATTTTTAGAGTAATTATAAAAAAATTTGTACTCGGGTAATCAGTCCGTATTGCCACACTCTAAATATAATTGCTTAGCAAGCTCTGTAGAGAAGCATCTACAGATAACTTGTCGACAAGTTTTTGGTAAGCCTCGACTGGATAATACTTGCGTGCAAATTGGTGCAAATTTACTGCCGTCATCTGAATGTAATTTGACAGAAAAACTTGACGTCAATTTGAAGTGTAACTTTCGACCAACTTAACGTCATTCTCTAACCGTAACACTTGTAGTCAAATTTTGAACTCAAGTTACAGACAATTTACTGTCAACTTAAAAGTAACTGCTTGCTCTTCAACACTTTCCTTTAAGTTTGCTTCAGAAAACGGCTGTAGCTTAAACTTAACTTACGGTTAAGATGACTATCAGGGTACTTATAACCGATATAATTTTTTTCTATCGCAATTGTTTGTTGGTCATTCGAGGATCAATGTTAGTTTATTTAAATTTTTTGGCGGACACTTGTTTATTTGTCTGTATAAACCTGGCGCCTAAAAATCAGTTATAAACAATCGGATATACACAAATCGTTTTTCTTTTGAATAAAAGACCAGCAATTTACCGTAAAAATTGAGGCAAGCCTGCGGTATTTTACCGTAAAGTAAAGTATTGCTCTATAAAAACTGTAAAAATAAACAAGTATACGCCCTGATTAAAAATACTCATTAGGAGGGATTGAAAAAGATGAGAATTGAATACTTTTGAATACTTTCTATACCCCAACATTTTCATCTGGACATAAAATTAATACTTTTCAATCCCAAAACAATATGAGAATTTCTAAACTTCCGAGGAATTGAAAAAGATTCAAATGAATTCAAATTTTTGAATCTTTTCCAATCCTTCTCAATACCTAAATAGTCCGATATTTCGGATCGAGTGTAGGATTGAAAGGAATTCAAATGAATTGAAAATTTTTGAATCTTTTCCAATCCTTCTCAATACCTAAATAGTCCGATAATTCGGATCGAGTGTAGGATTGAAAAAAATTCAAATGAATTGAAAATTTTTATTTTTTCTGTAGTTCTTCCAACAAAATAATATTAAATTCAGGAAACAGCAAAAAATTAAAAAATATTTAAATCAATTTCGCTTTCAATGTTTTACAGTTTTTTCATGATAAAAAAAAAATTATAATTATTCTGCAATTATTCGGTTGTGCAAGAAGTGAGAAATTTCAATTTCTCAATATCGAATCATATGGAATATGGAATAATAAAAGATTGAATTCTTTTCAATATTTTCGAATTTCACTTTGGAATTAAAAGGTATTGAAATGACGAGAGATTGAATTCTTTTTAATACTTTTGAATTCCATCTTAAGAATTACAAAGTATTCAAATGATCCAAATTTCAATTCCATTCAATACTTTTAAATACCTCTGTAGGGATTGAAAAGGATTGAAAAAATTTTCAATCCCTCCCAATGAGTATTTTTAACCAGGGCGGTGCTTACGGCAAAAATATCGTCAAATACGGTCAATTTCCTATTTTACCGTAATTCGTCAGAAACTACAACAATACGTGACGGTAAACTGCCGTAATATTAAGCAAATTTGCAATACGGTAAATTGCTGTAACATACAGCCGATTTGTCGACGAAATACCGTACTCTATGGTAAATTACGGTAAATACGGTAAATTATAGGAATTCACCGTAATTTGGATCTGTCCGCCTACAAAAAAAATAACATAAAAATATAACAATACGTTTACCTTGAGTAGTTAATACAACTTTGAAAACTCAATGATATCTTTCAAATAACGTAAAAATTTCGACATTTTGTTAACATTTTTGGATCACACATTGTCAGCATTAATATGGTTGCTTTTGTGTATCCTCAAATAGTCATCACTAGTTAATTTCCCTAATAGCTACTTCAACTTGAAATTTTGGTAACTTGACAATTCAAATTACCGAAATTTGCTGCCCGAATTTGCCGACAATTTAACAGCAAAAATTAGAAATAAAAATTTGGGGTTAATTTTTCTTCAATTTAAAGGTAACTTTTTTCAGTAGAAAAACAACCTCAATCCGAGTTCCCTTGATTTTTGTTTTAAATGTCCATCAACTTTGTGCTTTTCCGTTTTTGACGACAATTTGTATACAACTTTAGAAGTGAATCTGCATTCGAAGTTGGGTAGTAAATTTACGTCAATTTATATAGCACGTTGTATTCGAATTGTCGTCAAGAACGGAAAAGCCTGAAATTGACAGCCATTTGACGAAAAGTTCAAGTAAACTTGTGCTAAGCAAACCATGCCATTAGAGTTGGTTTATGATAACTATTTGCTATCATTTTTTATGTTACGTTTTGTTAATATTTTTTTGATAACATTAAGATAACTTTTGAAAGTTGACTCGAAACGGGTGCCTTTCTCCTATTCCAAAATGTTAATAAAATGACGAAAAATAGTTTTTTTTGGAAACTCAACTTTTAAAAGTTATTTTAAGAATACCAAAAAATGTTAACATAACGTAATATAAAAAGTGATAAAAATTGTTATCATAAAATGGTGGAATGAATGATGAATATTCGGGGGTAAATAAAACTAGCCATTTTAATGCTGATAATTTGTTACCCGAAAATGTTAACCAATTTAGGTGATCATTTTGTTAAATATATATATTTATCAATAATAGTTTTTGCACAAATTATTTATGAAAAAATATTTAATTAATATGCATACATCTAAAATCCCGAAACCCTAATTAATGCACAATTGTTTTTTTCTTTTTTTCAATCAATTATTAGCTTAAAAAAAAATAATAACGATTGCGTTTTCAAATAGAAATAATAATTAAATTTATTTTCTTTGAATTTATTATTCTTATTATTTCAGAAAGTAAACGAATTTATACATAAAATTGTCTACAATTTGGCGGTCAAAAAATACTTCACAATTTTTCAAGTCAAATTAACAATAAATTGACGTAAAATTTGCCTGAACATTGACAACAACTTTTTTCTAGTTTACTCTTGAAGTGAAATTGCATTCTGATTTGGGCAGTAAATTTATGTCAAACTCAACAACAAGTTGTATACAAAATGTCGTAAAAAATGGAAAAGACTAAAGTTGACGGGAATTTGACGAAAAATTCAAGGAAACTTTTGTGAAGTAAACTTTTTCAAAATAAACTGTGCTATTAGGGTATTTATATTTTTTTTTTCAATTACTCTACAATCTATCATTCACCATCAAACAATTTTACATCGAATTGTATTAAAAAAAAGGCATACTTGAAAAATGGGGTGCTGAAAAAAACAAAAATTAGGTCAATTTTTATTTTTTATTTTATAAATAAACAAATAAGCATCAAACTATAATATTGGACTATCATACACCATCAAACAACCATCAAACGATTGCAAAAAAAAAAATTTGCAAATACTCATTATGAGATGCTAAATGTGAGGTACCTTTCTTGAGGGAAGGTACAGACGTGAGCATTAATGCCTGGGTTTGGAATTTTTAACTCTCATCCACTCTATGAAATGATCAAGTCTAGGGCAAAATAATGTAATGGCAACACTGAGACCAGAGTAACGTGTGAACTTAGTCATGGCAAAGATGAATATATTTATAATGGTTAGTAGTGTAATGTTGTGACAGCTTGTAAACATTGGAATAGGTTATGGATTTAATCAAGACTTTTGAATTAAAACAAGTTTCAAAAAGCTCCCTTTAAAAAAAATACCAGTCAGACTGATAAAAATCTCAAAGAAAAAATTTTTTCGAATTAAAAAAGTTATAGAAAATGTTATTGAAAATTTATAATTTTTGACATGTTTTCAGGAACTACTCCAAAACCAGTGGTGATAAAAAAAAATTTTTGAAATAAAACAAGTTTCAAAAATCCTACTTTAAAATAAGATACTAGTCAAATTTATTAAAAACCCGAAGGAAAAATTTTTCCCCTTTAAAACTGTGATAGAAAATTTTATTAAGAATTCATGATTTTTGAAATGTTTTCTGGATTTACTCCGAAACCAGTGATGATAAAAAAAAACTTTTGAAATAAAACAAGTTTCAAAAATCCTACTTTAAAATAAAATACTAGTCAAATTTATTAAAAAACCCGAAGGAAAAACTTTCCCCTTTAAAACTGTGATAGAAAATTTTATTAAGAATTCATGATTTTTGACATGTTTTCAGGATTTACTCCGAAACCAGTCGTGGTAAAAAAAAATTTTTGAAATAAAACAAGTTTCAAAAATCCTACTTTAAAATAAGATACTAGTCAAATTTATTAAAAACCCGAAGGAAAAATTTTCTATCACAGTTTTAAAGGGGAAACATTTTTTCTTATAGATTTTTTAAAATTTGACTGGTATTTTCTTTTAGAGTAAGATTTTTGAAACTTGTTTATTTCAAAAATTTTTTTTTATCACCACTGGTTTTGGAGTAATTCCTGAAAACATGTCAAAAATTATAAATTTTCAATAACATTTTCTATAACTTTTTTAATTCGAAAAAATTTTTTCTTTGAGATTTTTATCAGTCTGACTGGTATTTTTTTTAAAGGGAGCTTTTTGAAACTTGTTTTAATTCAAAAGTCTTAATTAAATCCATAACCTATTCCAATGTTTACAAGCTGTCACAACATTACACTACTAACCATCATAAATATATTCATCTTTGCCATGACTAAGTTCACACGTTACTCTGGTCTCAGTGTTGCCATTACATTATTTTGCCCTAGACTTGATCATTTCATAGAGTGGATGAGAGTTAAAAATTCCAAATCCAGGCATTAATGCTCACGTCTGTACCAAGTCGTCTGAACTAACTCTACAGTATAGTTGGATTAGCGAGAGTTTGCGTTTCGGATATTTTCGGTTTTTACCCTCACCATCTAAATTTAATACCTAAGACATTGTGTCTTGGTGGGGGTAAAAACCCGAAGCGCAAACTCTCGCTAATCCAACTATATTTGATACAACTCAGTCACTTGTTTCATTTAAAAAAAAATAGAAATTAGTTCAAGTCATTAATGCTATTGATACAATAATGATTTTTGTTCTGTATAAAATAATTAAAAATTTCACTCAAAGTAAATTGTGAGGTGATTGAAGGTATGAATTTTCAGTTAAGTCAAAATTTTATTCAAGCAAATGAATTTTAGTGTTTAAAGTAATACCTTTTTAGGTCCTTAGAAACTGCCCAGGCAATTGATTCAATAAAAAATCGAGTTATTTCAAATGGCTGTATTGGATTGATCCAAAAAAAACACTAATCTGAATCAAATGAATATTGTCTTTAATTATCTCATTAATAATTCATTAAAAAAAATTTTTATTTTTTTCTTATGTATTTATTTATTTTTGATTTTATTTTATTTTCATTATTATTATTTTTTTTTTTTTATTAAGTATTGGGACAGCTACATTATATTATTATATTACATCAATTATATTTTACAAATCATGCTAACATACTCACAGTTTTTAGAGAAAAATTAAATAATTTTGATTTTGCCATCCGGAGGATTCGAACCCAGCACCTTACGCACGAGAGTCAGACGTTTTCCGTTACGCTACAGAACCAGTAGAAAGCTTTAGTTTAGTTGTGCTTCTAGTACTTTGTTTTCATATTGAATGGATATATACAGTCAATTGCTTAAACATTGATCTAAACGAGATAACTATGTGACTCTTTTTATAAATAAATTTTTTTATCAAATCGATAATATAAAGACTTCCATTCAAATATAGTTCGATATTTTGTAACGAATATATTTATATTTTTGTCGAGTATTTTTCAGTTCTAATGTGAGTGCGTGAAATGATTCCTTTAACCTCATCGGATTCTCGCTCCAAGAAACTAGTCGGTTGACACGACACGTTCGGTATTATAGGAAACTTCTTTTATTTCATTGAAATATGTAAAGCTGTCAAACGAAACGTTTCAAGAGTTTCAGTTAAATTTCTAAAAATTAAAAAGTTTGCTTCAACAAGTTTTTATGTTTAAATCAAGTACATCCAAACTTTAATTAAAATATATTTTACTATTCAATCAAATACTAGTTTAATTACGGTCAAATTTAAAAACTTTAACATAAACGCTTGAGCAATTTCTCATAATCGACTAGAGATTTTAATTCAATAAAAATGATTTTCTTGAGAAAAATTAGTTTTTGTTGCTTCAAACGAATTTGGTTTCACTGAAGAGGAAATTCGTCAAACTCCTAGGGAGTTTGATGTCAGTACCTTATTTTTTACAGTGTAGTAAACATGAAAATATAAATATATGGTTCATAAAAAAATCTTATAATTATTCGTATTGCTTAAAAAACAACTATCTTATTAATTGATAAAAATATTTATTATAGTAAAATATAAGATCTATTTATTTTTTTTATAGCTTATTATATCAGATTGTTTTCTTTATTAAGGGCTAGTATTCCAAATCTACTTTGTTATTATTCAGCTTTAAGTTAATAATATTGCTAGTATATATACTAGCAATATTATTAACTTAAATAAATATAAAAATATTCAATAAATTTTTAATTTAATGAATAAAATTTTATTTATTTTACTTTTTTTTTCTTTTAATAAATTTTTTTTCATTTATTTCAGACTAATATATTATAAGAAAGCATAAATGACTAATTAATAATAAATAAATAAAAAGCTTAACAAAAACGCTCTTTTAAAATTTTTTTTTAAATCGTTATCGATATTAAAATTGATGAAAACATTTTACTTTTATTTTAAAAATTAATTTTTCTTTATTTAATATTTAAATACTTTCTTAATTTTCTTCGTTATCGGCTTTCCGAATAGTCTTATCTATGAATTACTTCATTATCAACAATCTTTTTTATCTGTGGATTATTGATATATATTGAGTATAAAAGACTTTGAATAAACATAACATAGATGTGATGCTTCAAAAAATATAATGGAGTACAGTTGTCATTGAATATAGTTGTCACTAAGTATAGATGTCGTCTTTGTGCTTGAGTAAAGAAATTTTGAGTAGAGTTGAGTATTCGCCAAAAGCAGAGACAAATAATGCCCTCTATTAGATATATTTGATATGATCGAATCTATATATAAGTTGTATTTCTGTGACCGAACGAATGAAGCGCTGCTAGTTAAAAATCATTTCAGTATTCTTAATTTCTTATTCCTGAAAGTCAAGGTTTAGAGTCTAAATTATTTCTTATACAGAAGTTGGCGCGAGAACAGTAACCGCATTCACTGAGGGAAAAGATTTTTATTTAAAGATCTAAATTATTTGATATTTTTGGTTTTTTTTTGTTTAATCGTGTCTTAAAAAATAATTTATCAAGATGTTTTGGGGTAAGTTATTAAAATATCTTTGTTATTTAAAACAATTTAATTAGTATACCGGTACCTGTTTCAAATATGGCGTCGCCATGTGGTTTCAAACCTCAAAGAACATGCAAACTTTTATTTAAAAGTTGTAAATGCTCTTTAATATCTCCATTATATTAAAAATGTATTTTTATTAAATCTTATAGGATTAATAATGGAACCAAACAAGCGGTATACGCAGACTGTGGAAAAAGCGTTCCACGTGTCTATGGCTACTCTTGATGTTACAACCGCAGGTAAAATTACTTCAAATAATGTTAAAGTTTTTAAATCATTCAATTGCTATTTATAACGTCACTAAAAACATTTCATTTTTTTTTTTATGATTTATCTTTAGATGATGGCATTGTACAGGTTATGTTGTGTTACGATAACCGCAATTATCTTTTGTGTAATTTGCAAAAAAGTTCATCTACGCAAGTCGGACTAGATTTAAATTTTAAAGAAGGCACAAGAATTTCATTTACCTCAAATGGTCGTGGGCATGTGCATTTAACAGGTTACTTGATACCCGATGACTTAGAAGATCTAGAACAAGATTTAGATGATGATTTAGAAGACGAAGAAGTTCCTGAACTAGTTGGTAAAAATGATAAACGCAAAGCTAAAGAGTCACCTGTAGATAAAAAATTACTAAAACGTTTAAAGTCATCAAAACCTGAGTCTTCCGATGATGATGATGAAGATGACGACGACGATAATGATGATGAGGAGAGGGAAAATCAGAATTTATTGGAAATTGAAGATGATAGCGATTCTGATGAAGACGTCGAAGATGAAGAAGGTAGCGATGAAGAAGAGGATGATGACGAAGATGAGGACGATGATGAAGAAGAAGTAAAACCTCAATTGAAAACTAAACTGAGTAAACAACAAAAAAAACAACAGCAAAATCAAAGTCAAGAAGAAAAAGCTCGCAAGCCAAATAATTTGGTTAATGGAAAAGATAAGAAAGAACCTAAGAAAAAAAATAATGAAGAACAGTCGCAAAATGAACAAATGGCTAAGAAAAAAACGTTAACTGGTGGTGTAGCTATTGAAGAGCTCAAAGTAGGTACTGGAGCACCAGCTAAATCAGGCAAATTTATATCGGTTTATTATGTTGGAAGATTGAAAAATGGCAAGAAGTTTGACTCTACTACAAGTGGAGATGGATTCAAATTTCGTCTTGGTAAAGGCGAAGTTATCAAAGGATGGGATATTGGTGTACAAGGCATGAAAGTCGGTGGTAAACGACGCATCACAATACCCGCGCCTATGGGGTATGTATAATTTACTACTTTTAATAATTTAAAAACATTATATTTTCTTGAAAGTTTAATAATTTTTATCAATCAATTTCAGCTACGGTGCCAAAGGCTCGCCACCAACGATTCCAGGAAACAGTACTTTGGTTTTTGAAGTAGAACTTAAAAATGTTTATTAAAATTTATCATTATAATTAAATTAAGTATTGAGATAATTTTTTTTAAATACAGTATAAAGTTATTTTACATGAATCATTTACACAATAATTTATATAATCTTAGTCTAAATTAAATAACACGCCATTTATAAATCAATCATTCCATAATACATTATTAATACCTTCACGCCCATCATCTGTTCTTGATAAAAAAAAAAGTTAATAAATGCGAAAGATATTGACTATTTTATTAGTTCACAATTAACTTAACATTTTGTTTATAGTTAAATGATATATTTTGTAATACAAAACATTTACAATTTAGTATATATTTTTTTCGCTATTATAACATGACGAATCCCATTAGAATTGATTTTTAATTGTATTTGGAAAACTTTCAAAAATAAAAAAATTAAAATTAATTCTGTGTTAGAATTTCATAAACTAACAAAAAAAAATCTTTTAATTTGATAAAATAGATCATTTTTTTCATTTTGTGTTAATCGAAATTTTATGGCATGATAAATATGAAATTACGAAGGATTACTCAATTTTCGATGTTGTTTGTGGCTTTTCCCAAGCCATTGAGCAAACGCCATTGTCACATTTTTTTACCAACTCCGGTGGCGCTTTATCATTTTCAGAATTTGATCGATTTACTCTATATTTCCATAACTTTAATACAATCGGCTGTATTAAAAATCTCCAAATTAATAATAAAATTGGAATAAAAACACATGGAACACACACCATTATTTTATATTTTTTTAATCTAAAAAATAGGTTATTTTTTTATTAAGTTAGAACTTATATATTTGGAATAAGGTTATATTTTATAATTATTTAGTAATATATACTTACTTATAAATGCTCTATATATACATCACTTTCGTTTTTAATTAATCATGCTCATAACCTCAGACAAGGTTGAAATTTTGTGTGGCAGTTAGTGATTACGCATGCGCCCAATCAATTCTATCATTCGTGTAGGGTAGGCTTGCCATAAACAAAATATTTTAAGTCCGGACGGGGGGATGGGGACACTTTGCCAACAAAATGGCTGCCTAGTGTGAAATTTACAAGGTTGGCGGCAGTGGTAATAGAGGGGGGTGGAGGGATATTACTGAAAATTCCTCAAGGAGTTCACACACTGAGTCATGAGTACTAAGTGTGCCATGAGGGTTGCGTTTAGGAAAAGTATAAATATCCAATGCAAGTATTATATTTAGATAAAGCAGATTTCACGAAATAGTCTACAAATTTATTAATAGATGGCATATACATCCTAAAAATTGGCTATATAAAAGTTCTTAGAGAACTTGTATGAAAATAGCAAGCGTGTCGAATGGCTCATAAATCGGAGTGAAGTGAATCTTTTAATATTATTATTTATAATAGTAATAAATAATTACACCCGGTGTAAACACTAATGAGATGATTTTTATAATTCTAAATATAATACAATTACATATTTTATCAGCATATTTGAGTGAAAAATTGTTTGACATTGTTATTACTATAAAAGAATTATCTTGTGACCAATGATAATAAGAAAGAGTGGTACAGGTAAATAATATTGTGATTATTTCTATAATTTTAAATACATTTTATCAGAAATTATCCAAACAAGGATTGATTGAATTTATTTAGATTTTAATGATTAATAAGTTTACTTTTGGTTTTCGATTTTGATATTTTACGAATTTATTATTGAATTGCCATTAGAATTTAATCATGATTTAATTTCACTATAGATTTTGTTAAGCTTGAAAAATTGATTAGTTGATGATTTTCGTATTCTGCTTTTTTTGTGATAATTCAGTTAGCCGGCGAAATATGAGAACAAAATTTTCGCTTAGAAATCTTCAAGGTTACTTCGGATTTTTTAAAACGTTCTTCCATTCGTTTTCAGATTACTCAAGAATGGTAATTAATAGCTAATTTGGAAGTTTCTTGCTTGGTTACGATTAATATGTGGATATTTCATCTATTTATGTGTTGCTCATCTTCATGCTGCGATTATATTTGGATAGACATCAATGTACGTAGAATTGTCCGCGAAGACAAAAGGAAAATCCTTACTTTTTATTAAAGATCAATGTTTATTATGAAAATTATACACTGCCACACAATTTCTATCACGAACAAATCGTGCAAACTTGAAATTCTGCCGTATGACGTTTTGAACGCCAACTGGAAGGATAAATTCTTGCAGTCCATATGGATTATTATTGATCAGTTTCATATGGATTAAATTCCAATGCGAATTTTTAGTGTATTTATGTGTTGTACGTCTATGAGCTGCATTTATTTTTGATAGTCATCGATATTCATGAAATTGTCTGCTCGAACGAGAGGAAAATCCTTAAATTTTATTAAACATCAATGTTTTTGACGAAAATTATGCATTGCCACACGACTTTTATCACGAACAAACCGTGCAATCTTGAAATTCTGCCGTTTGCCATTTTTGACTGCCAATTGGAAGGATAGATTCTTGCAGTCAATTTGGATGATTATTAATAGGTTTTGTATGGATTTGATTCCAATGCGTGTTTTTAGTGTATTTATGTGTTGTTCATCTATGAGTTGCATTTATTTTTCGATAGACATCGACATACATGAAATTGTCCGCTTGAACAAGAGCTAAATCCCGATATTTTGTTAAATATCAATGTTTCTAATAAAAATTATGCACTGCCACATGATTTCTATCACGAACAAACCGTGCAAACTTAAAATTCTGCCGTTTGTCATTTTTGACTGCCAATTGGAAGGATAGATTCTTGCAGTCAATTTGGATGATTATTGATAGGTTTCGGATGGATTTTATTCCTATGCGTGTTTTCAGTGTATTTATGTGTTGTTCGTCTATGAGTTGCATTTATATTTCGATACACATCGATATACATAAAATTGTCCGCTCGAACGATAGCTAAATCCCTATATTTTGTTAAATATCAATGTTTTCAATGAAAAATGTGCACTGCCACATGATTTCTATCACGAACAAACCGTGCAAACTTGAAATTCTGCCGTTTGTCATTTTTGACTGCCAATTGAATGGATAGATTCTTGCAGTCAATTTGGATGATTATTAATAGGTTTTGTATGGATTTGATTCCAATGCGTGTTTTTAGTGTATTTATGTGTTGTTCATCTATGAGTTGCATTTATTTTTCGATAGACATCGACATACATGAAATTGTCCGCTTGAACAAGAGCTAAATCCCGATATTTTGTTAAATATCAATGTTTCTAATAAAAATTATGCACTGCCACATGATTTCTATCACGAACAAACCGTGCAAACTTGAAATTCTGCCGTTTGTCATTTTTGACTGCCAATTGAATGGATAGATTCTTGCAGTCAATTTGGATGATTATTAATAGGTTTTGTATGGATTTGATTCCAATGCGTGTTTTTAGTGTTTTTATGTGTTGTTCATCTATGAGTTGCATTTATTTTTCGATAGACATCGACATACATGAAATTGTCCGCTTGAACAAGAGCTAAATCCCGATATTTTGTTAAATATCAATGTTTCTAATAAAAATTATGCACTACCACATGATTTCTATCACGAACAAACCGTGCAAACTTGAAATTCTGCCGTTTGTCATTTTTGACTGCCAATTGGAAGGATAGATTCTTGCAGTCAATTTGGATGATTATTGATAGGTTTCGGATGGATTTTATTCCTATGCGTGTTTTCAGTGTATTTATGTGTTGTTCGTCTATGAGTTGCATTTATATTTCGATACACATCGATATACATAAAATTGTCCGCTCGAACGATAGCTAAATCCCTATATTTTGTTAAATATCAATGTTTCTAATAAAAATTATGCACTACCACATGATTTCTATCACGAACAAACCGTGCAAACTTAAAATTCTGCCGTTTGTCATTTTTGATTGCCAATTGGAAGGATAGATTCTTGCAGTCAATTTGGATGATTATTGATAGGTTTCGGATGGATTTTATTCCTATGCGTGTTTTCAGTGTATTTATGTGTTGTTCGTCTATGAGTTGCATTTATATTTCGATACACATCGATATACATGAAATTGTCCGCTTGAACAAGAGCTAAATCCCTATATTTTGTTAAATATCAATGTTTTGAATGAAAAATGTGCACTGCCACATGATTTCTATCACGAACAAACCGTGCAAACCTGAAATTCTGCCGTTTGTCATTTTTGACTGCCAATTGGAAGGATAGATTCTTGCAGTCAATTTGGATGATTATTGATAGGTTTCGGATGGATTTTATTCCTATGCGTGTTTTCAGTGTATTTATGTGTTGTTCGTCTATGAGTTGCATTTATATTTCGATACACATCGATATACATAAAATTGTCCGCTCGAACGATAGCTAAATCCCTATATTTTGTTAAATATCAATGTTTCTAATAAAAATTATGCACCGCCACATGATTTCTATCACGAACAAACCGTGCAAACTTGAAATTCTGCCGTTTGTCATTTTTGACTGCCAATTGAATGGATAGATTCTTGCAGTCAATTTGGATGATTATTAATAGGTTTTGTATGGATTTGATTCCAATGCGTGTTTTTAGTGTATTTATGTGTTGTTCATCTATGAGTTGCATTTATTTTTCGATAGACATCGATATACATGGAATTGTCCGCTCAAACAAGAGCTAAATCCCGATATTTTGTTAAATATCAATGTTTCTAATAAAAATTATGCACTGCCACATGATTTCTATCACGAACAAACCGTGCAAACTTGAAATTCTGCCGTTTGTCATTTTTGACTGCCAATTGGAAGGATAGATTCTTGCAGTCAATTTGGACGATTATTAATAGGTTTTGTATGGATTTGATTCCAATGCGTGTTTTTAGTGTATTTATGTGTTGTTCATCTATGAGTTGCATTTATTTTTCGATAGACATCGATATACATGGAATTGTCCGCTCAAACAAGAGCTAAATCCCGATATTTTGTTAAATATCAATGTTTCTAATAAAAATTATGCACTGCCACATGATTTCTATCACGAACAAACCGTGCAAACTTAAAATTCTGCCGTTTGTCATTTTTGATTGCCAATTGGAAGGATAGATTCTTGCAGTCAATTTGGATGATTATTGATAGGTTTCGTATGGATTTTATTCCTATGCGTGTTTTCAGTGTATTTATGTGTTGTTCGTCTATGAGTTGCATTTATATTTCGATACACATCGATATACATGAAATTGTCCGCTTGAACAAGAGCTAAATCCCTATATTTTGTTAAATATCAATGTTTCTAATAAAAATTATGCACTGCCACATGATTTCTATCACGAACAAACCGTGCAAACTTGAAATTCTGCCGTTTGTCATTTTTGACTGCCAATTGAAAGGATAGATTCTTGCAGTCAATTTGGATGATTATTGATAGATTTCGTATGGATTTCATTCCTATGCGTGTTTTCAGTGTATTTATATGTTGTTTGTCTATGAGCTGTCTTTATATTACGATAGTCATCGATATTCATGAAATTGTCGTCTCGAAAAAGAGGGATCCTTAAATTTTATTAAATATCAATGTTTTGAATGAAAAATGTGCACTGCCACATGATTTCTATCACGAACAAACCGTGCGAACTTGAAATTCTGCCGTTTGTCATTTTTGACTGCCAATTGGAAGGATAGATTCTTGCAGT
The DNA here is from genome assembly GCA_030273425.1 of Microplitis manilae. Lineage (NCBI taxonomy): Eukaryota > Metazoa > Arthropoda > Insecta > Hymenoptera > Braconidae > Microplitis > Microplitis manilae. Next base: position 13,887,839 of record CP092726.1, on the reverse strand, counting down.
CAATTTGGACGATTATTAATAGGTTTTGTATGGATTTGATTCCCATGCGAGTTCTTAGTGTATTTTTGTGTTGTTCGTCTATGAGCTGCGTTTATATTTCGATAGACATCGATACACATGAAATTGTCCGCTCGAACGTGAGCTAAATTCTTATATTTTGTTAATTCTCAATGTTTTTAATGAAAATTATGCACTGCCACACGATTTTTATCACGAACAAACCGTGCAAACTTGAAATTCTGCCGTTTGTCATTTTTGACTGCCAATTGGAAGGATAGATTCTTGCAGTCAATTTGGACGATTATTAATAGGTTTTGTATGGATTTGATTCCAATGCGTGTTTTTAGTGTATTTATGTGTTGTTCATCTATGAGTTGCATTTATTTTTCGATAGACATCGACATACATGAAATTGTCCGCTTGAACAAGAGCTAAATCCCGATATTTTGTTAAATATCAATGTTTCTAATAAAAATTATGCACTGCCACATGATTTCTATCACGAACAAACCGTGCAAACTTGAAATTCTGCCGTTTGTCATTTTTGACTGCCAATTGAATGGATAGATTCTTGCAGTCAATTTGGATGATTATTAATAGGTTTTGTATGGATTTGATTCCAATGCGTGTTTTTAGTGTTTTTATGTGTTGTTCATCTATGAGTTGCATTTATTTTTCGATAGACATCGACATACATGAAATTGTCCGCTTGAACAAGAGCTAAATCCCGATATTTTGTTAAATATCAATGTTTCTAATAAAAATTATGCACTACCACATGATTTCTATCACGAACAAACCGTGCAAACTTGAAATTCTGCCGTTTGTCATTTTTGACTGCCAATTGGAAGGATAGATTCTTGCAGTCAATTTGGATGATTATTGATAGGTTTCGGATTGATTTTATTCCTATGCGTGTTTTCAGTGTATTTATGTGTTGTTCGTCTATGAGTTGCATTTATATTTCGATACACATCGATATACATAAAATTGTCCGCTCGAACGATAGCTAAATCCCTATATTTTGTTAAATATCAATGTTTCTAATAAAAATTATGCACTACCACATGATTTCTATCACGAACAAACCGTGCAAACTTAAAATTCTGCCGTTTGTCATTTTTGATTGCCAATTGGAAGGATAGATTCTTGCAGTCAATTTGGATGATTATTGATAGGTTTCGGATGGATTTTATTCCTATGCGTGTTTTCAGTGTATTTATGTGTTGTTCGTCTATGAGTTGCATTTATATTTCGATACACATCGATATACATGAAATTGTCCGCTTGAACAAGAGCTAAATCCCTATATTTTGTTAAATATCAATGTTTTGAATGAAAAATGTGCACTGCCACATGATTTCTATCACGAACAAACCGTGCAAACCTGAAATTCTGCCGTTTGTCATTTTTGACTGCCAATTGGAAGGATAGATTCTTGCAGTCAATTTGGATGATTATTGATAGGTTTCGGATGGATTTTATTCCTATGCGTGTTTTCAGTGTATTTATGTGTTGTTCGTCTATGAGTTGCATTTATATTTCGATACACATCGATATACATAAAATTGTCCGCTCGAACGATAGCTAAATCCCTATATTTTGTTAAATATCAATGTTTCTAATAAAAATTATGCACTGCCACATGATTTCTATCACGAACAAACCGTGCAAACTTGAAATTCTGCCGTTTGTCATTTTTGACTGCCAATTGAATGGATAGATTCTTGCAGTCAATTTGGATGATTATTAATAGGTTTTGTATGGATTTGATTCCAATGCGTGTTTTTAGTGTATTTATGTGTTGTTCATCTATGAGTTGCATTTATTTTTCGATAGACATCGATATACATGGAATTGTCCGCTCAAACAAGAGCTAAATCCCGATATTTTGTTAAATATCAATGTTTCTAATAAAAATTATGCACTGCCACATGATTTCTATCACGAACAAACCGTGCAAACTTGAAATTCTGCCGTTTGTCATTTTTGACTGCCAATTGGAAGGATAGATTCTTGCAGTCAATTTGGACGATTATTAATAGGTTTTGTATGGATTTGATTCCAATGCGTGTTTTTAGTGTATTTATGTGTTGTTCATCTATGAGTTGCATTTATTTTTCGATAGACATCGATATACATGGAATTGTCCGCTCAAACAAGAGCTAAATCCCGATATTTTGTTAAATATCAATGTTTCTAATAAAAATTATGCACTGCCACATGATTTCTATCACGAACAAACCGTGCAAACTTAAAATTCTGCCGTTTGTCATTTTTGATTGCCAATTGGAAGGATAGATTCTTGCAGTCAATTTGGATGATTATTGATAGGTTTCGTATGGATTTTATTCCTATGCGTGTTTTCAGTGTATTTATGTGTTGTTCGTCTATGAGTTGCATTTATATTTCGATACACATCGATATACATGAAATTGTCCGCTTGAACAAGAGCTAAATCCCTATATTTTGTTAAATATCAATGTTTCTAATAAAAATTATGCACTGCCACATGATTTCTATCACGAACAAACCGTGCAAACTTGAAATTCTGCCGTTTGTCATTTTTGACTGCCAATTGAAAGGATAGATTCTTGCAGTCAATTTGGATGATTATTGATAGATTTCGTATGGATTTCATTCCTATGCGTGTTTTCAGTGTATTTATATGTTGTTTGTCTATGAGCTGTCTTTATATTACGATAGTCATCGATATTCATGAAATTGTCGTCTCGAAAAAGAGGGATCCTTAAATTTTATTAAATATCAATGTTTTGAATGAAAAATGTGCACTGCCACATGATTTCTATCACGAACAAACCGTGCGAACTTGAAATTCTGCCGTTTGTCATTTTTGACTGCCAATTGGAAGGATAGATTCTTGCAGTCAATTTGGACGATTATTAATAGGTTTTGTATGGATTTGATTCCCATGCGAGTTCTTAGTGTATTTTTGTGTTGTTCGTCTATGAGCTGCGTTTATATTTCGATAGACATCGATACACATGAAATTGTCCGCTCGAACGTGAGCTAAATTCTTATATTTTGTTAATTCTCAATGTTTTTAATGAAAATTATGCACTGCCACACGATTTTTATCACGAACAAACCGTGCAAACTTGAAATTCTGCCGTACGTCATTTTTGACCGCCAACTGAAGGGATAGATTCTAGCAGTCAATTTGGATGTTTAATGATAGGTTTCATATGGATTCGATTTAAATGCGAATTTTTCGAAGTTAGGTGTGTGTAAGAATGTGGCAGTTATACGACTCAGTCATTAGTGACCCTACCAAAATAAAACTCTACCCTTTTGAAATCAGCCGCATCATACCGACTTAGAAAATTCCGCTCCAATAAAAAAATCTACCATCTCAAAATCTCTACCAATAAAGATATCTACCGTGATATAATCACTACCAGAATAAGACATTACCAAGTTGCGTTTACGGATAAAACTCTACCGTTGGCAAACTTTTGGGGCAGGAAATTTTTTTTTTTTGGCCCAAGCAACTTTTATTTTCACTTAAGCAATTGTATGTTCGGAGCAAGAGAATTTTTTCCTTGGGCCAAGAGGTTTTTCCTTGGCCCACGGGGTTTCTTCTTTTCAATCAAGATATTTATTTTTTGGAGCAAGAAAATTTTTTTTCTTTCGGGCAAGAAAAAAATTTTTGCTCGAAGTAAACTTTCTTTCGTTCAAAACTTTGATTTTTTGGAATGAGAAATATTTTTTCTTGGGGCAAGAAAAAGTTTCTTGCTCGAAGTTAAACTTTTCAAGTTTCCACTAAGAAAATCGATGATTTTCAAAAATTTTTAACTTCCTGCTAAGAAAGTCGATGATTTTCTAAAATTTTGAAATGTTATTGCTTTTACCCCGATTTTCGAAAATTGAGTTTCCATTAAATATCGATATTTTGAGGTCCTAGGAAGCTGTTCTGACCATTTTCAGAATGATGTCTGAGTGTCTGTATGTGTGTGTGTGTGTGTGTGTGTGTGTGTGTGTGTGTGTGTGTGTGTGTGTGTGTGTGTGTGTGTGTGTGTGTGTGTGAATGGTTTATAACTTTTTAATTAATTCACTGATTTGGATAGTTAAGGTAGCAATTGAAAGAGCTTGTTGGTCATCAACTTCTCTAAAAATTTCAAATCACTTGATCTAGTAGACTCGAAAATATTTGCGAATTACGGAAAAAAAAATTTTTTTTTTTTAGTCTTTTATTGATTTCTCAGAGACGAGTTGAACAATCAACTTCAAAATCTAATTAGGTCTAGAACTTTATAAGCCGCGTCGAATGTGACCTCAAAAATCTCAATCGGTTAATTTGTTTGAGAGATATCGTTGGAGAAAGAAATGGTAAAAAACGGGTTTTTCCAAATATCTTCGAAACGGCTAAATCAATCTATTCCAAATTTCAATCAGCTCTACAATTCAAGAAAATGCGCCGATTGCTACCTCAAATGTTAAAATCGGTTAATTAGTTCAAAAGATATCCGCACTTAAACGTTAAAAAAGTAACAAGATGTTACTTTTTCCGGATAAATTAAAATATAATGTGCTAGAATGTGTCTAAAATCATACCAACTCTTTCTTTTTATAGTCTTTTTTGATCATTATATAATGTCATCGAACTTGTTCTTTAGATTTGATCATATTGTCAGCAAGAAATCAAAAAAACTCAGTTTTTGATATTTTTCTCAGACATTTCATATATTATTGCTCTGACTTAAGTCACAACTCATTTAAATCTTGATCTTGATCATTGACATTGATGTGTGCCGCAATAACTTTATTTCGGGAAAAAAAATTGAACAGCCGCTTTTTCATTAATAATTTTCGATTCTTAACTCTCCAAACTCTAGCATATAACGTAACTTGTTAAAGCATGAAAAGCTCATAAAAAAATAACTCAAGCTTCTTGAGCTCGAAAACAGCGGGAAGTTTTGAGGCTGACCCGCAGGGCTAACCGACGCCTAGATTTTTTTTTTTTTTAAAACGTTGATTTTTTAACGAGATATGACTTATTTTCTTTAGCCAAGAATTTCTTTTCTTAAACCAAGAAATTTTCAATTTCACTTCAAAAATAAATTTCTTTGGAGCAAGAGAATTCACTGTCTTGAACCAAAAAAAAGTTTTTGAATCAAGTATTTTATTTTTATTGAATCAAGAAAGAAAATTCGGAAGACAATAATTTTCTTGAACGAAGTTAACTTTTTTTTCTGTGCATGACTTTTTCGTTAGCTATTAGTAAACTATTTGGGAAGAAAGTTATGAATTGCTTTAGTTTAAAAATCCCAAATGCTAATTGCTCATTAATTAATTAGTCCTAAATAATAGAGTCATATCTAAATCTTCCTAAATAATTCCCAATTGTTTAGAAATAAATTTATTGTCTTTAAAATATACATTCTAAAGTTGCAGGTTGGGATTTCAAACGGTTAGAGTTTATTTATAAATGCAATTTGGTAGTTTTTTTCTGGTAGCGATTATATCATGGTAGATATTTTCATTGGTTAAGATTTTGTGATGCTAGATTTTTTTATTGGAGCGGGAATTTTCTAGGTAGGTATGATGCGGCTAACTTCAATTGGGTAGAGTTTTATTTTTGGTAGGGTCCTTTATGGCTGAGTCGTATACCTGTCTGATATTGTGTGGAGTGGATGAATGCACGTAGAACAAATTGGGCGTTTTCTCAGGAGGGCAAAGGATGAACCATGCCTCCTCTTGACTAATTGTGGTATGTCGACCAATACATGAAATTAATACTATGGGCGTATCCTGCTAGCTGGCATATGGAAAACCGAATGTTTGAATACTCTGGTTATTGACTCGTAGTATTTGTTGTACTTTTGAGAAATTAAAAAAAAAAGAACAATGGATACGTAATAATTAAATTAATTTTTTTATTTATGTAATAAAAATGAAATTAAAATGTATTTGACTGAAATGACCTTGAAATTGAACATTATAATAAGCTGGAATAATCTTTCCCATGTGTCTGTCAAAGCAAGTCAGTGTACTTCGTTGTCTCAGAGCATTAATAGCTTATAATAATTTTTTGTGTTTTTTTTTTTTTTTTTTTGTTCTGAAGAACCCGTATTTATCATAATATTCTTTGAAAATATTATTGGATCTATTGATTTAAAACAATTCAATTATTAATAATGATGAATGAATCAGGTGATTAACCGATGATATTCAAATAAATTTTAAAAGTCCGTCGGAGGGTCACGCATTTCTAATGGTTATCGAAAATTCCAACTTTCAGATTTGAAGTTTTATAATTATGAAAATAAATGTACCAAATATTTACTATTAAAATTATTTGAGGAGTTATCGTATAGTGATTGAAAAAACAATTATTAAACACCGTGTTTTCTAACCCTGTTTAAAAATATTGATTGAAAAGAATTAAAAATATTGAAATTCGAATTCTTTTCAATAATTTCAATTCTTTTGTTTGTGTATATAGATATTCAATTTGCATGGAGTGACCGCTTCTCAATTCTTTTCAATCAGTATTTTTAATCAGGAAAATCCTTATACATGGACTCTTATGACAGAAATTCTATGTCCCTACACGGAGAAAAAATATAGTAAAAATTACAATCTTATCGTAAAATTTACTAACAGATATGAAAAAATACATTCTGTATCGTAATTATTACTAAACGTTTAGTAAAATTTACTAGTAAGTAATAATTACAAAATAAGATATTAAAAATTAATAAGTGTAATGTATTTTTTGCTAACACACATGTATTTTTTACTATCTGTATAGTAAATTTTACCATGTATAGTCCTTTTCTAAAAAGTTGATGACCGGATGTTGCATCGTTTTACGTAACTTCTGTGACTATTTTATTCGATTGTCGATTGGTCGACTGAGACAGTGGCGGGATTTTTGAAAGAATGAAGGCGAGTGAAGCGAGCATGGTATGTCTAGTGACTAATAAATAGTATACCTATATATATGTAAAAAGTGTACGTTTGTCATATTTTTCACGAACAATGTGGACATTCTTCGCGATATTTATATTTTATAGTGTCACTTTTAACCAATCAGAAGCATGCTTTCTTACCATGAGTTGCAAAAATAATTATATATAATTATGTATGATTATATTTGGCCATTTTTCATATATGATTATATATAATCGAGTTATATATAATTTATCTTATATGATTATATATAAAAATTTTTTCTCGGGAAATATCACCATTAATGTCCAGTAAAAAGTTAACTTTTTAATATTTCATAATGATAACTTTATGGTAACAATTTGTGAACTTTTTGTTAACATTTTGGTAACTTTTTGATAACACTTTGTAATATTTTGTTGACTAATAGCAATTAGCTTTTTGGTACAAAAAAGGTTAGAAATTGACAACTTTTTTATGTTGATATATAAGATTTAGAATGTTATTTTTATGTTAACAAATTAAACATATTTATGTTGACTTCATGCTAGCAAATTGTTAAATTTTTGAGGGCTTGGAAATAGGATAAATAGTAGTGTAATTAAAAGTACGTAAATAAACAAAGCCAAAGAACTTAGCATATTCTATTGTAAACTGAAAAATTTCCATTTTGATTTATTTTATTTTCTAAATTAAACAAGCACGAACGATTTCTTTTTTCACAATAAGATATGGAATGCACTAGTGTTTTATTTATTCACAAATTCTTAATTGTCCACTATCGGTTTACACATAAATATACATTTTATAGTTTTAATAATTAAATTTATTTTTAATAATTTATTATAAAATTTACACGTAGTCAAGTTATTTTTAAGCATTTATCGTTTTCTTGAGCGCACTTTGATATATAACAATCGACATGTTGAACACACGAGTCATAACATTAAAAAAATTGCAGCGTTTATAAAATAAAGTTATAAAAAAGGTAACATAAAATTATATCAACAATGGTAACATTTTTCAGTTGCCAGTTGTTAAAATAAAGCTAACATTATAATATAACAAAATGTTCACCTAAAATAGTTTACAAAACGTTAACAACTCATCTTTATCTTTTAAATAACGTAAAAAAGTCAACATTTAGTTAATATTTTCGAATAACAAATTGTCAGCATTAAAATGATAACTTTTATTTGTCCTCAAATAACCATCATTTATTACGTCATTTTATATAATCCTGAAGTTGGCAGACAATTAGAAATTTTCGAATTTATTTTTAACAACTTAATTAAAAAAAAAAAAATTAAATTGAAATATACACATGTAAAAAAATAATAAATCTATAGGTGTAATTTAAAAAAATTTTTTTTTTTATAATTCATTGTTTTAAAAAAAAAATCAAAAAATTATCAGACGTCGGCTAACTTCAGTATCATCATTTTATGCTAACTATTTACTAACATTTTTTATGTTGCGTTTTGTTAACAATTTTTTGGTAACTTGAAGAAAACTTTTAGAAGTTAACTTTTTAAAAATTCTATATATTCATGCATTATTTTTTTCGATGAATTAAATTGTATTTGTTATTGTTATACAGCTTCTCTCAATTTACAATAAAATAATGCCATCATTGTCTTTATGACAATTGTAAAAGTTGGTTACATTGTCGATTTCACGATATTACGGGGGTTGGGGTGACATCTTAGTTGCAATCTATAAATTATTATTTTGTTCGTCTAACTAAATCACTTAGAAATTTTTTTAATCGTTCAAGTGACTTTTGTTGAATGAAACGTATAGAAATCGTTCGTATGTAAAATATTTTTGATTTTGATAAACTTTTATTGATAAATGTTAAATAATAAATTATTATTGATTTAATCAGTTATTATTTCATAAATTATGAATATTTCTGCAAATGATATAACAAGTAAACGTCAACTACGTCCTATTAGAAGTTTTGGTGGTTATAGGTATCATTGTAAAATAAAAAAATATGTCCAACGATACGGAAAAGTTGTAGAGTAAATATTTTTTTATTATTTTTCTTTCGATAAACGATGATTTTATAAAATTCCATACAATTTTATGAATAATTTTTTTACAATGATCCTGAAGTTAACAGACAATTAAAATTTTTCGGATTTTTTTTTTTTTCAACAAATCAATAAGATGAAAAACAAATTAAAAATATGCATATGTATCAAATTCAATAAACTACAAGTGGAATTTTAAAAAAATCTTTTTTTTATAATCCATCATTTTACAAAAATTTTAAATCTTATTAGACGTTTGTTAACTTCAGTATCATGTTTTTACAGTGGAATTTATTTATATTCTTTGCGATATAAACATTATATTTTTTTCTTCAACGTTTTATGGGCTCAAAAGTTACTTTTTATCATAAAAAGAATCCCCATTAAATTTCAGCCAGATATTTTTAAAATTGATCTGTCACAAAGGGGGATCCGCTTTCCCATTTAAAATACCGTGTAAATTTTTCATTTTAGTTTTTCGTTATCAAAACTAGAAAAATTTTTTATTTAAATTCCGCCTACTATAATTTTGTAGGAAATTAAATTCTCTGCAAAAAAGTGCAAATGTATTTTGTGCGTCAAACGAACTGTAAAAAAGTTACGGGCGGGCTTCAAAAATCAACAAAAATTAAGGTTTATCAGTGTTAATTTTTTTTTTTTTTTATTTTTCATTTTTAGTTTATTAAAAATTTTTTTTTTCTAATTTTGACGAGCATACGCTTCTAGGAAATTTAATTTCCTACAAAAAGTATATAAAATCATATATACGTCAACTGAATGATAAAAAAGTTACAGGGCTTTAAATGTCAACGAAAAGTAAAGTTTAAAAAAGATCAATTTTTTGAACTTAAATTTCAACGAAAAATGAATATCATTTTTTGTAGGTTTTTCTAATTGATATTAAGGATGAAAAAAATTTTTTTTTAAATCAAAAATGAAGCTTGTAAGGGATTTATTCAAGTTTTTAAAGCTGCTCTTAGAATTACTGTGCAACCATTAGTTGCTGAAATATCGATAATCAAAGACAAAAAGAACCGTGTTCATTTGAAGACTGATATCTCATCAACAAATTGTCGTACAAAGAAACAACAAAATAAAGAGTTGTAGCTGAATAAATTTCCTAAACGAGCCATGAATTGATTTTTCTAAAAAAAGTTTTCCCGGCCCCGTAGACCCAAAACAGCAAAACCAAAAAATTTTGTCACGAGCTATTTTTTATGATTCCGCAAAAACCGTGGCTAAAAAAATTATTTTCAAATTAGAGATTTCAAGTTTCAATTTGCTTTTTTTATTTTTTCGATACAATCATTATTCAAGAAAATACTGACTTCTAAATATCACAAAAAAATTTATAAAATTTTCTCATTCCTTTAATTTTTTGGATAAGTATATATAAGGTATTCCACGCCAAATCGGACGGTTTTAAAAATTTTAATTTTTAATTTCCATCATTTTTTTATATTTTTTAGTACTCATCAAAAAACTCATCCTCCTGAATTTTGAGATTTTTTTGATCATTGGTTCAAAAGACATGAAATTTTCAAAAAAAACGCTCTTTTCATGGTTTTTGGCTTATAACTTTTTGAAAAATATTTTAAATAAAAAAACTCAAAGAATAAAAAAGTTTTGTTATTTCATGAACTTTTAGAAAAAAAATACAAATAATTTTTTAGAAAAATTTTTCTGCGTTATTTCTGAATTTTAAAACTTTGAAGTTGTTTTCTGAAAATCATGCATATTTTGATTCTCCTGAAAATTTGTGTCAACAAACTACTATCTATTCCACAACTTTTCAGGTGGTTCCGGTCGTGGGACCTCCATGGCTACTATTTTTTTTTTCGATTATTGAAAATTGAAAAAATTTTTTTTCCGCTACAAATTCTTGTCCGTACCGATTTTTGACACTGTCCACTTGTTTTTCTTACAAATTAAAAATTGATTTTGATATTTTTTTATTCTTAATAGGGATTTAAAAGCAGTAAGCAAAAGTTAAAGCTATTTATGAGCAGTTATAATATATGTTTCGATTTATTGAGAAGCAACTATTTCGAAGCAAAAGAAACATTAGATTTGCTATGTAATTCAGCTAAGACCATTACAGGAGCTCAAAAATATCATATAATTATTCGAAAAAGCGACGAAACTGTATTATGAACGTTTTTAATTATTTCCGTGTTCTTTTGAAAATTTTACATTAACGATTGTTTTATTAACTAGAATACTCCTTAGTTAATATAGCTCCGTCGCTTTATCGAATAATTATATGATATTTTAGAGCTCCTGTAATGGTCTTGGCTGAATTGTATAGAAAATCTCACGTTTCTTTTGCTTCGAAATAGTTGCTTCTCAATAAATCAAAACATATATTATAACTGCTCATAAATAGCTTTAACTTTTGCTTACTGCTTTCAAATCCCTACTAAGAATAAAAAAAAATCGAAATCAATTTTTAATTTGTAAGAAAAAGAAGTGCACAGTGTCAAAAATCGGTACGGAAAAGAATTTTTAGCGGAAAACAAATTTTTTTAATTTTCAATAATCGAAAAAAAAATGGTAGCCACGGAGGTCCCACGACCGGAACCACCTGAAAAGTTGTGGAATATATAGTAGTTTGTTGACAGAAATGTTCAGGAAAATCAAAATATGCATGATTTTCAGAAAACGACTTTAAAATTTTAAAACTTAAAAATAACACTGAAAAATTTTTCTAAAAAATTATTTGTATTTTTTTTCTAAAAGTAAATGGAATAACGAAATTTTTTTATTCTTTGAGTTTTTTTATTTAAAATATTTTTTAAAAAGTTATAAACAAAAAACCATGAAAAGAGCGGTTTTTTGAAAATTTCATATCTTTTGAACCAATGATCAAAAAAATCTCAAAATTTAGGAGGATGAGTTTTTTGATGAGTACTAAAAAATATAAAAAAATGACGGAAATTAAAAATTAAAATTCTTAAAACCGTCCGATTTGGTGTGGAATTCCCCATATATTATATTACATGAATCGTTTGTAATCATTAATGAATTATACATTTAAAATTTTTTTCAAGCTTTTTTATTTTTAAAATGATTTTATTAATTGAATTTTTTTCTTGTTTAACAAAATTTAGATACATGAAATGTATTAGAGATAATTCAAAAACCAAAAAATGTAACGCAGGAGGAATTTATACTGGTTCAAAATTTATTTTTAATACAAAACGTCCACATACTCATGAGCCCGATTTATTGTTGTCTAAAAAAGTAGAACTTGCAAAAAAGATTAATGAATTGACAAGCATCTCTTTTTTGAAACCCCGTCACGTAATGAGATTTCTTGTATCAAAGTAAGTACAAAAATTAATTTATTGATTTTTTGTAAAAAATTAGTATTGTATTCTATATAATTTCAAAATGTCCGAGTGTATACGTTTGTGTGTGTATGTATTCGACTAAAAATTACTTTGGGATCGCTCAGCGTAGGTATTTGGACCTCATTGAGTCCAATCAGGACCCAATCGGGAAATCCCAAACAAAAATGAAAAAATTCATGGTCAGTATTTCCCAAATGGGTCCTAAGTGGAGCTTAAGTGAGAAGACTCATCGTAAATATTAAAAAATGATTGTAATTTTCCCCGTTGGGCTCTGTGTGGTACCTAAGTGGGAAAAGTCGACAAAATAAATAAAAAATTGTCATCGTTCTTAGGGGGTATCCCATTTTGGCCGCAAAAAATAAAAATATTTTTTTTAACGGCAGTTGAAAACTTTTTATATATACTTCGAATACTATTTTTTGATTTCTCATTTATAATTTTTTGATATCTTAATAAATATACTATTTACACTTGCGTGTTTACATACGTGGGTCAGCGCAGTTGATAGCATTAAAGACTTTGAATTGAAAGGATGCAGGTTCGAGCCCAGCAGTCACCGAGATTTTTTCATCAATGTAAATCATGTACACTACTTCTAAATAATGTTCCTAGTGCATTATATTATATTTTAGATTTAATTAAAATTATCTTAATTTTTTTTCGTATTTTAATATTTTTTAAACAGGGGTACCCTAGTGGATTCTATTGGAGATTTCCCTACTGGGGCCCAACTAGGATTTCTAATAAAGGCCCATTGGGGGCTGCCCAATAGGCGTCAAATGGGTTTCACCTAAAAATTTCTAGTCGGGTTACAAACTTTTTATAAACATACTATAATTTTAACAATTGCTTATCGTTTTAAGGTTGATTTTTTTAATATCTTGTTATTGTATTTATCCTTATGATCAATTTTTATATAAAATTTGCCATAATCTATCATAATTAGTCGAGTATGTTCCAAAAATATTACTTTTTTACAAATAAATTTATGCATGTATATTAAGTTGTTTTAGAAAAATTGACTATTTTTATTTTTTTTTTTTTTTTCGCTGACATATATAAATATTGTTGTACACATCGAGAAAAAAAATTCCTTCAAAGTTAGAATCACTCGAAAATAATTCTTAGTATTTCCTTTTTCATTAAAAATGTTTATCATTTAAACAGCATATAAATTGAAAAAAATTTTTTTATTAAATTGCAATAACTTTGTCGGATTTTAAGCAAGCGTTTGGAAACCATTTTTAATTTTTAGAGTGGTTGTAAGTTTTTGAAAGTCTATAAAACAATTTTGCTTTATCTCCATTTATGTCAATTGTGTCAATTCCGAAAGTGACTTTTTTACTTTTTTCATACATCTGGTTAACAGCGAAAAAATGGCTTATCTTACGAAATAATATGCACAGCACCAATCTTTTTTAAAATTTTGTCCTCTGCTAAATTGGTTATTATAATTATATCGCTAAAGTGTATTGTTTATAAGATATGTCACATAGCGATTCAAACGTGAATCGCTGCGCGTGATTTCTCATCTCACCGTGAGTCTAGCAACACCTCCTAGCTGCTATAAAGCGCATGTATTTATAGTAATTTATTATTATTTAAATATTTATAATTATTTAATGATTTAATTATGAATTTATAGATATTATTGTTTATTATATTTATATTTATGTTTTGATAATTATTTTGAATATTATGTATACTTAATCAATATTTTCATTTCAGTCAGTAGCACACGTGCTCGTATAGTACATATAAAAATATCGACCGAAGGGTAAGTCGATACGGTGGGGATAAAAATCAATATCTCTCTCCCGCCACGCGGTGCACTGAAATAATTATTATTTTATTATTTAGAGGGTTAATAATTATTATGTATATGTTTATGGATAGAAAATATTACTTAATTTATTATTATGATATAACTCAGGTCGTGTGACAAATTTCTACATTTTATTTTAATTGATAATTTCGGGTCCGAGGTCATTAGAGGGAATAACATGTGAGTGATATCCATCCCTTGGAAAACCGACGCGAAAATATAGTCAGAGAGGACCGGAATTTTGTGAAGTTAGGACGTGTTGTAGTCGATTATTTTTGAGTAAAATTTGTTCTAGCCCAGTTGTTGTTATAAATTAATTAAATATTGAAAGAGTCAATTTGATTAATTAATATTTTGTTATATAAAGTAGATAAATATAGTTCATGTGATATTTATTATAAAAAAAGTTCCACAAGTAAATTGTTGTCAACGTCGATAAATTAATTGCATCATCACTTGTTGCATCGGCTATCGCTGGACCCTTAGTAGAGTTTATCGTGGTATTTGTTTGATAAATAATTGAAACTGAGTTATTTTGTAATAATAATTGGAATATATTCGGCATACGTCCCAGAGTTTGGTGCATACGTACGGAGACGCGTTGAATAAATTCCTTACAGGATTAGACAAGGATAGCAAGAGTGGCTCCTTGTCTTACACTAGTATTTCACATATTTTTTTAAAATTATATTTGAGTTTTTAAAATATTATTTCTCTGGGTAAAATTTATTTTATAATTTAATGGTATGCAACTCAGTGTTGACAAGTGTATATTGAGTACCCACGTCTTTTTCTCCCCAGAGTAAATAATATAACATAAAGAGACTGATTATGATTATTTTATTTGTTTACAATTTATTTTACTTGTATTGAGTAGAAATTTCTAATTTGTAACTTGAATTCACCAGTGGATAATTTAATAATATAATTTAAATTGATTTTTATTATTATTATTTGGCTATATTGACCGTATTTTGATTTGATAATCATTTATTGCTTTTATAAATATATTTGAATTAAATAATTTCGTAAAAAAAAAAAACCCCAGTGATAACCAATATTTATTTATTTGTTTTCTGGATATATTTAATAATAATTATTTCTTATTATTTTGTCGGTCATTATATTTATTTGGCTGTCTTTCCGCTTGGTGCATACATTCTTGCTTAAGATTTTGTCCCGTGATCTCTCCCCTGAACTGTTATAATTTTTGTCCGTTTTGTAAAAACGGGCTGGCGCCCTCATGCACTAACCCAGCCTGAGAGCTGGTCCAGGCACACTTTTATTTTGTTTATAATTATTTATTATTTTGAGTTACATTTATTATTATTATTAATAATTTTTAATACACGTGGACGATCATATACGATTCCGGATTTTATTCGCGTCTCCGTCGCAAATTTTGAAACGGTTTATGTTATAGATACAAGCAGTTAAACATTTTACAGTATAAGTGTAATGAACAATTTTGTAGAGGATCAATTTTTTTAAAAGATTGGTGCCATGCATATTTTTTGTAAAATGAGCTACTGTTCCACTATTAATAGAAAATATGTGAAAAAAGTGAAAAAATTAACGTTAAATTTTTGGAAAAAAAAAAAAAAAAAAATTCTTTTTAAATTTTTTCCAATAACACAGGAGTACAAAAAAGTGTTCTGTATCGTGGGCCGGACCCACCTACGGTTACGTATTTCGACACCCTGAATTCGAATTTGAGGTCCATTTAGTCCATACTCCCTCAAAATTTTTAATCAATTGCAATATTCCGTGAAAATGGCTAAAATTTGAAAAAAATTGCAGATGTACAGATGAAAAAATTTTTTTCGAACTAAATTAAGTATGCTACTTTCCTATTTTAATGCGTTGAATCCAAATCTGAAGTTTATATAGCTCGTTAAGCCTCCAAAGCTAGAGTAAATTATACAAAACTGCTAAACGTATTAAAAAATTGCGAAAAAATGCAATTATGCAATTAGAAATTTTTTTTTCGAACTAAATCAAGTATGTTTCTTACGTATTTTTAAGCGCTAAATCTAAATCGGAAGTTTGCTTAACTGAGAACTTTTAAAATTAAAGTAAATTGTGAATAATCGCAAAAAATCAAAAAATAGTCTGGAAAATTATAATCAAGCAAACGAAAAAAAATTTCATTATCAAGGTCAAGTATTTTTCTTATGTATTTTGATCTGCTACATATAAATCTGAAGTCGGTAAGGCTTGCATACTTTCTAAAGTTGAATAAATTGCGTAAAAACGCTAAAACTAGTCGAAAATCGTAAAAAATTGACATGTAGTAGAAGATAATAACAAAAAATAGTATTGTTTTTACTTACAGTAACAAACCAAAGATGATTTATTTCAAATTACACTCTAACATTTATTGATTGTAATTAAAATTTATAAAAAAACGACCTTTGTTAAATTTTTACACTGTTTTTCGGTTGTGTTGAATTCTTTTGTCTTTAATTGATCTACAATGTAAAAAAAGTAATGCATCATAGTTCAATCGATCTACCTATTTGTAGTTGGAGAAACTATTTATGGGTAGTGAAATACGGTGACTACATTGTCAAAATAGTTACGTTGACTATTAAAAATAGTTACAGGAACTATTGGATAATAAACAAACTAAAATAACCACTGATACATTTTTTATTTGTAAGAGTGAACTAAAAAAATATTGTCATTATTATTGCTCAAGTATAAGCTCTGAGAAATAATATTAAATAGTTACCGTAACAAAACAAAAAATATTAGCAATGGTTAGTTGATACTACTACTTTCAAATAGTTTCGGGCACCATGATATAGTTCAAGAAACTAGAAATATTAGTTAAGATGGCTATTTTTTGAAAGCCATCCCTTTCTACTTACCACTAGCGTACATGTTTTGCGCACAAGCGCGCGCGTGTCGTTTTTCATATATTTATTTTATGTATATTTTCGTGACGTTTGCATATATTTTTTTGCTTTCGACCAATCACGTTACGAATAGTTTGGCTTCACATATATTTCATCTAAATTTTATTATAGGACAACCATGCTTTTTTCTCTCAGTGTAGTAGTAATAATAAAAATAAGAAATCACAGTGATTCTCAGTCACATCACAGGAAGCTCTCACAATAATTCACCGTAAATTACTTTAGATTTAAACCACTAAAGAGTGATTCACGGTGATTTACGGTAACATCGCGGTGGGCTCTCGGAGATTTACGGCACTTCACCGTAATTCACGGCGCTTCACCGTGATTCTCATAACCTTGGGTGGGTGCAGTCAAACGTACAGAGGACTTTTTTTTTCTTATAGATTGGTAGCATGAATTTAAAAAATTTACAGCATTTTTAGAAAATTTGTAGAGAAATCTATCTTTTATTGTGGCTACCAGATGTCTTTTTTTTACCCTTTCCCGGTGGACCTTGAATCCCTACTCTTAATTCGGATTGTACATCTTCGTTTTCAAGTGAGAGAGCGCTAGTTTATTCAGTAGTGAAGGGGCAAAAAAAAATAGTAGAAGGGGGAGCATGCATACACTGATACGATGGAACCGATACTTACAGAGCCTTACTAAGAACTGTGATTGGTTTTATCCTCACACAGCTCACACCGCGACTCCTCGAGACTCCAAACCGGGAGAGGGTTAAATTGAATTTTTATGCTTATTGTGTTAATACTCTCAAAATAAATTATAATAGATTGTTAATAATAGATTGTTTTGTTGTGATTGTTAATTTTTTTTTATTTTTCTATTTATTATATATATTAGGGTGCTCCATTTGAAACGAACATTTTTTTTTTTAGCGGATACAAGAAAATTTTTTTATTTATGTTGAGTAAAAAATTTCCTGAAAATTTCAGCTCTTAATTTTAATTTTAAGTACTTTCTCTCGAGCGTCAAAGTTTTCCCATTTACAAAGCATGTAAATCGAATAACTTTTCTTTTAAATTACTATGACTTAGCTGGGTTTTAAGCTATCGTTTTGAAACCAGTTCTTATTTGTAGAGTAATTGTTGCTTTTTAAAAGTGTATAAAACGATTTTGGTCTAACTCGATCCATGTCAATTGTATCAGCTCCGAAAGTCAATTTTTCATTTTTTTCATTTATTTTTGTTGATAGTGAAGAAACGGCTCATTTTACAAAAAATATGCATAGGATCAATCTTTTAAGAAATTTTGTCCTCTACACAATTGCTTATTATATTTATATTGCTAAAGTGCACTGTTAATGAGATACATGCATTTTAATATTTTACAGTAAAAAATATTGTAAGCTTACTATGGTACTAATCTTTTTTCTTGTATCCGCTAAAAAAAAAAATGTTCGTTTCAAATGGAGCACCCTAATATATATATATATATGTATATATATATATATATATATATATTTGGCGACGATACTTTAGGTTTAGATTGCAATAATCACTGCCTAAGTCACCAACTACCAAAGAGTGAAACGTTGTGAGTGATAATGAGAGGAGGAGAGATGGAAAAAGGTATTTGTGAAGTGAGAGGCGTTTTGTCTAAGTATACGATAGCTGAGACTCCTCAGTTAGGTGTGTCTATCGTATACCCCACCTAAGACGCCGTGTTGGAAGTTACATGTTGGAAATGTTATATATTGAAACAGGCATAGGGACGAGGTATTGCGAGAGGCACGAGTTGTGAATGCCATCTCGCGGAGTGAAGCCGAACCACCACATATATATATATATATATTAGGGTGCATCATTTCGGAGCAACATTTTTTTTTAAGTGCATGTAGAAAAAATCAGAGTTCAACACAAAAAAAAACTTTTCGCGCAAGAAAAAAAATTCTATGTTGATTACAGACCTAGCTCATTGCAAAATTTAATTTTCCTATCTAACCCTTTAGAGTCTAACCTTGAAATCCCACTCTTCAGTCTGGCAGAGCCCGATAGAATTAAAAAGAGCGCGAAGCAAATGTGACAGGGTCGTATTATAAGAGAAATAATTTCACCTGAGTGGGGAGTAAAAAATAATTTTATTTTTTATTTTTAATTTATTGAACAATAAATATCAAAGGGCTTAAATTCAAAGTAAGAATAACATTTGGTTACATTATAAATATGGTTAAGTAATATTGCAAGTACATAGCAATGTACAAAATTTTTAAAATTTTTCTAACTTTACTTTCGGAGACTATTTCCTCATGTCAACAATACTAACTACGTCACTGTCGATGAACGCAGCACGAGATTCAAACGAGTGGAAGGGTACTCACAGGCACACTACTACTCTCACATATCACTCGTACATGCTCACGGGACTCTGCGATTCGCGCTCTCCCCATTAGTCTCACACGTAGACGTTTCAAGATCTTCTGACTCTAAAGGGTTAAATAACACGGGAAAAAATTTTTTTTTAGCTTTAAGTACTTTTAAATTCTTAACAAATTAATGGATCGAATAGACTAATATATATTTTTGTAGGAAATTGAACGCTCTACGAAAAAAGTCTCTTATCATTTTTTGATGAATCCATCTGTTCAAAAGTTATTAGAGCTCGAAGTAAAGTTGGAGATCTTTTTACTTTTCCGGTGAAACTATCAGATTTGTCACAAAATGTTATGAGGCCTTTTTTGTTGACAATTTTATTCTCTACAAATTATTATCAGTTAAGTTTTTTCATATTCCGCATTGTTTTCTAGTTATTTTTATTTTAATTTCAAGCTCTTAAAAAAGTAGTTCTGATCGATTTCAAGAGCTCGACATTAAAATGGGAATAACTAGAAAACAATGTGGAATGTGAAAAAACTTAACTGATAATAATTTGTAGAGAATGAAATTGTCAACAAAAAAGGCCTCATAACATTTTGTGACGAATCTGATAGTTTCACCGGAAAAGTAAAAAGATCTCCAACTTTACTTCGAGCTCTAATAACTTTTGAGCAGATGGATTTATTAAAAAATGATAGGAGACTTTTTTCGTAGAGCGTTCAATTTCCTACAAAAATATATATTAGTCTATTCGATCCATTCTATTCTAGTTATTTGCATTTTGATGCCAAGCTCCTAAAAAAATAGTGTTCTGATCGATTTTAAAAGCTTGGCATTAAAATGGATATAATTAGAATAGAATGCAGAATTTTGAAAAATTTATCAGAGATAATTTGTAGCAAATAAAATTACCTACAAAAAAGATTCTATGATATTTTATGATTAGTCCGATAGTTTCGCCGGAAAAGTAAAAAGATCTCGAAATTTACTCTAACTTGACTTCAAGCTCCAATAACTTTTAAACAGATGGATTTATCAAAAAATGATAAGAGACTTTTTTTGTAGAGCATTCAATTTCTTACAAAAAACTGTATTGAGAATTTCTGAATTCTCATTAGTTGACATGGTATAAAATTCAGAACGAGCAAAAACAAGTTCTTCGAATTGTATCAAACTTTGACGTCGAATATCTTGTGTATGGTTGAATTTATGCAAAATTCATAGAAGACTTTTTTTGTAGATAAATAAATTTGCTATAAAATGTTTAAAGAAAGATTTTTTGTATCTTGATTTTTTCAGAAGTTATGTGTTTTTTACCATGTTACTAAATGAAAAATCGAAAATTATCAATAGCCACTTCTAAATATCAATATTAAGAGCTCAAATTTTAACTGTCACCATATTTTAAGATACCCTTTCAATTTTTCAATGTTCATTAAAAAAAAAAAAATCTGTCTATCGGTTGACCCTGTGGGCTAGCCCTAAAACTTCCCGCTGTTTTCAAGCTCCTTCAGCTCGAAAACATTGTTCGGAATACATTTTCGAGCTCAAAAATACTATTGTATGCCATTGTTTTCGGAAAAAACCGTTTTTAGCATTTCTTTCTCCCACGATATCTTACGAATCAATTAACCGATGGAGATGGTTGAGGCGGCAATCGACGCGTTTTATTGAGTTCTAAAGCTGATCAAATTTTGGAATTGATCAGGTGAGTCGCTTCGAAGATAATCGAAGAAAACCGTTTTTTCCCATTTCTTTCTCGATCGATTTCTCTCAAACGAATAAACCGATTGAGATGACTGAGGTGGCAATCGATGCGTTTTATTGAATTCTTGTGATGATTAGATTTTGGAATTGATCGATCGAGCCATTTCTTAAAAATTAAAAAAAAACTGAAAAAAAATTTTTATTTTTTTCCATATCTTAGAGTCTATTTGATCGATGGATTTGAAATTTTCAGAAAAGTTGACGGCCAACAAACTCTTTTGATTGCCGCCTTAAACATTTTAATCGATCAGTTCATTAAAAAGATATTAAGAGTTTACATCCATACACACACATACACACACACATACATACATACATACAGACACTCGGGCATCCTTCTGAAAATAGTCAGAATAGCTTCCTAGGATCTCAAAATGTCGACATCTGATGAAATCTCGATTTTTAAAAATCGGGGTGAAACCAATAACTTCCCGAATTTTTGAAAATGAATAATTTTCTTAGCGGGAAATTAAAAATAGTCCCCTAATTTGAAACAGTCTAATATATATATATATATATATATATATATATATATATATATATATATATATATGTATGTATATATATATATCGTTCTAGGGATTTATAAATTATTCTTCTAAGTTATTTTCATTGCTTTTTTACAAATTTAGTCCAGAATTACCAACTTCTTCGTTGTCTCTTTCTGCATTTCGCAAGCGAATACATCGTGGACAACAGAAAAACGATCCAGTTAGAACACATATACCACTACCTAATAAGAACATTAATACATTCGGGGAAAACCTTGAAATCTGTAGTGAACAACTGAAGTATGGACAATTAAAACAGTATCAATTAAGTACTCAACATTTTAAGTTCACCACCAAAAATGCAAGGAACGAACAAATTTCGGCAATCAACATTATAATATATGATAATGATTTTATACAAGAAATATGTCCATATGTAGAAAGGATATTTGTAGACGCTACATTTAAATCGTTTCCGAATCTTCATGTAAAGAATGGACAATTGTTGACAATTATGGCGGAAGTTAAAAATGATTATGGAATTAATAAGGTACTTTGAAAAAAAAAATTTTTTTTCCTTTTTCGAAGCACTAATATGCATATTCAGCTAAAAATTTTTTAGATCAACATCGATCTAAAAAGGTCTAATTAGATCAACGTAAATCTGTCTAAAATTGAGAACTATATACCCGGGAAAGAATTTTCAGACATAATCATGTCTGTTTATGTATAATTAGGTCTGAAATTAGACATGATCATGCTTCTTCATGTATTATGATGCCTGGTATCAGATATTATCATATCTGAATTTCATGTTTACTTAGATATTAGACAATTAAATTTGGAAGATGTATGAGCCACATTATTTTAACTAAAAATTACATTCAATATGAATTTCCGTACTTCATGATTCGTATGAGAAAAAAAACAATAATTCGTTTTAACATATTGTTAATAACTTTTGGATCATATTATTATTGATAATTGTTTTTCATAGCATTCGCAATGTTGTTGAATTTTTTCAGATTGTTATCAAATCATGAAGTGCATAAATTTCAATCGTTTACAATTTTAGCTGGGACAATTTTGTCCACCGGACTTTTATTCCTTATAAAACTAATGAGTCTCCTGAACTTTCATAATTAATTAGCCACCAGCCTAATCCCTTGGATCTTTTCTAAACAATAAGTCCACTGGACTTTTATAATTATTGGCCACCGGGTTGATATCCTGCATCTTCATTAATAAAATTTATCCCCTGGACTTTTATAATTATTTTGGCCACCGGCCTGATCCCCTGGATCATTGTATATTTAATTGTCCCTTGGACTTATTTAAACTTTGACCACCGGCCTGATCCTCTGGGTCATTAATTAAAATTTTAATCCCCCTGGAATTATTTTATATCGCATACACACACACACACACACACATACATAATAACTTGTCCACCGGACAACTCACACACACACACATATAAATAACTAAGTTCCCAGGACTGTATTCACATACACACACGTTATTTCGTTCTATTAATTTTTCATTAATAGATTCTAATGTAATTTTATACGAAACGTTTCAATTTCACGTAAATTTTCGTTTTGGATTCATTGTACTGCGAAAACTTACGTGAAGCCGATGATTGTACTTTAAACTCCAACTTCAACTTTGAACTCATGTCCTGTTCTTTACAGTTCACTCACGCGCTTATTACCCGAACTCAATTTTACCTAACTTTTACTTGAAGAATTATTCTAATAACATTTTTCTTTTATTTGATAATTAATTGTTAAGTCCTTATTATAATAAATTAAATTAATAATTAATTTTGGATTCCTTTCCGAGAATTAATTTAACAATTAGTTTAATAGTTAATGCTGGCTCTCTAACCAAGAATTAATTTTTCGCAATTATTAATTTATTTATTTACGATAAATTCTGGACGTCCGTTTAGCTTGTTGGCTCAACCGGCTTTCCCTTTTTTCGCTACTGTCTTGTGCTTGTATATTTTGGGCTTAGTCATTTTCAGCAGTTTCTGCAAAATGGCCTTCCCACTTAATTAATTTTGGGACAGAAGGGTAATTAACCAGCCGCGGGAAATCACGATTTTCCCTAATGATAAATGAATTTTACCCCCTTACAAGTAATAAGTGTCAGTACAATTTTACAAAGTTAGATGTAAGGGTTGTTCTTATAGCAGGTGGGGAGAAATTTGGTATAGTGACGATAAAGAAATGTTAGATGACGTCGAAGTTTTCTCAAAAACTCATGGATTGAACTACGTCTCAATAACTAATGTCGTTTCAATCAGTAAAATTATGATTTTAATGTTTAAACTGCTATAATTAACAATTAATCGTTGAAATATACTGCTGTTATTAATTTTTTACGTTCTACTCAGTAATATTTACTGAGATTCGGTCTAGGCGCGCTGTTGACGAGAATCTCAGTAATATTTACTAATATTTTTTTTCTGTATGCGGGCTCGTCTATAGATAATATCTCGCTACCGACATTTGCCTATTACCTTTTTTTGTGATCCAAGGATTATTCTTACGAAAGACAGTACGAAAGCAAACTGGAGCAAAGAGGTCTAATGACTTAGTGACTTCAGTTAAAAAGAACTCAAGAGTGTGATTTGGATCTTGATTTACCATTTCATCTAAAGTTGATCTATTTCTAATATTTAGAGATTCAAATAATGACAAGGAAAGTTCAGTGTGATTGCATTTTCTGAAATTTCGATAGGAAATTAGTTTCTCTTCCGGTTTTGAATAGTTAATTTTATACTCGCAAAATAAATAATTATGGCTATCAATAAACGTTGCATCAGATTTATAAAAGTTACCTAACTTATCTTTGCTGTCTGTAATGATCACATCATGCCATGAGTGTCTGTCTGATTCATAATATGTGGCTCCATAAGGTATACAGTAAAAAGAAGCTTCTGAGACAAAGGTTTTTATATGGAATTCTGCATTGTTTTCTAGTTATTTTCATTCTAATGCTAAGCTCCTAAAAAAATTGTGTTCTAATCGATTTTAAGAGATTGGCATTAAAATGGAAATAACTGTTGTCACGATTGGAGATCGGGTTAGGCATAGGTATGAATTTCGTATAAAGGTATGAAATAAAATGGTAATTACATTGATCAAGGACCGATCCTATGACTTGGGTTCACGTAACCAAATGCTCAGTTTATTCTATTTTACATTCAAATCGAGCCTACGCAATATTGTTGAAGACAATATTGATAAAACCCAAAGCGGTTTCCAATCTATAAATGTAACTCTTTTAATTTTACAATCAAACGTCGAGCGGTAAACGTAAGATTGTATACCCCCTACTATGAATTATCTGTCTGAGCGGCTAAACAGGTAGAAAATAAGGGATAAAGGAAGGTGGATTGCCAAAAAGCCTCGCGAAGCCAGTATCTCATATTGTTAAAGTAAAATTATCTGTAAAATAATGTTTTTCAAATGTTTATCTTTACGAGTAATTATTTATTGAGGATCGAACATACTTAAAATACAAAAGGGTTACAAATAGTAATATTCAAAATAGTCAGTGTAAAATGAAATGTTTTTCATGCATATAGTTAACAATTAATTTCAAAATACACTCACGCCATAAATTAAAGGAACAGAAAAATTTTAGAAATTTTTTAGTAATTTTTGTAAGGCTGTAACTTCGTGAAAAATAATCGTATCGAAAAACAAAAAAAAAAGCATTTTGTAGCTTAAAATCTCTAGTTTCAACGCATTTTCATCAAATTTTTTTTACATCTTCAGCCATTGCGCAAACATGAGAAATACCGCGAGAAAAAAATTTTCTAAATTTTTTCTTTTCTTTGAGAGAGTCCACGGGCTGCGAAAAAATTTGTTCAGCTAAACCAATGTATAGTTCGGTTAGCAAATTTAATCAGCTTTAATTGGAATTTTTTTTGAGATTAAAACGGTGCGCCTCCTTCTCATTACTAGCACGAGAACAGACACCCGTCCAGTTTCTCTCAATCGCGACACACACTATTTTCTAGGTAGTGTTTTGATGGTGTCGGATCGTTCGCGCCACCAATAACGCGACTACTTACTTAGGTTGTCAAGATGGCTTGCCCAGGACACACAAGGTCAACTTGTTGAGCAGATAAAAGGAAAGAGGAACTTACTTTGCTGGTGTTGGTGCACTTACAGTCGGCGTCGTCCCACGAGGAAAATTATCAACGTTGAAACTTAACTCACTAACTTATACTAAATAGAGTTCTAGGTCTCGTAAAAACTTTATGACACAACGTTCGGTTCAAATTATTTAACTTTATTTAACTCTAATTGAAAAACTCGTTAAAACACAGAGATTAAACCACTCGGGCAAATTTAATAGAGTGAACCAATGAATACTTTTAGTATGAAAATTATAGCGAGTAACAGAGCGTAACTGTGCGACGTGGTGTCTCAACCAAGAGTGACTTCCCTCCAAAAGTCCTCTGGTTACTTCTCTTTGCAGTTGGCTAGCCTCAAATCGCCTAGGGAAGTGCTAGGGATTATCCGCACTTAGGTGGCTGTACCCCAGAGCGAGGCCACACTCGATCGCTCGGATAAAGACAGAAAACTCAGGTAGAAGAACTTCCCTCTCAGAGGTGGCGCCACATAGGCTAAACTGGCCTCGTTTGAATAACGAGCCAGCCGCGTATGTCCCTGCAAGGTGGGCTGCAGGGCACTGGACCAAAGTCTTGTTCCAGTGGGTCGTCTTATGAAACTCTGAGGCGGAGCATTGCGCCTCCAGGGAATCGCAGCGGGTTTCGTCCACCACTAGGTGATGGGAAGCTGCGTAGATTGAATCGTACGACTGGGCCGTACGAACGTTGATACCTCTTGGTTGTCGCGACGTCGGTTAGTTAATTAACTCACGTTACCGGAAGTATCGAGAAACCCGAGGCTCAAAGATCACCTCGTCACATCCTCCCTCCCTTAACTAAACTACTTCGCGACAAGTCTTCGAGACACCCCAACGCTGGTAGTCCACCTCCTCCACTGCTCAACACAGGCACAACGATGGGAAACACAAAGGATAGACAACACAGGGAAAATTTTAACAACTTGGTGAGACAACACATACTAGGGCACATAATGAATACTATTCCCTTAACCACTGCTCCGATGAGATCTATGTCCGGCGTCGGACGTGCGGGGAGTTGAGGGTAAGAACAAGAAGGGTTTAGTTTTTACGAGGGTATTTTATTTGGACCCTGGACGTTAAGTTCCTTACAAACACACAAAAGGGGGAGAGAAAAAAAACATAAATGAAATACAGAGTGAAATAAAGAAAAAAAAATTTTTTGATGACAAGTAAAAAAGTAAAAAGAAAATATAAAAGGTGAACGGCTCAAAGATGCGCACAAATTCTTCGACCGTTGGGTCCCGTGGCTGGTCACTCATCCAAGTACCTCTTGACGCACATGGGGCAGTTGCGGTCGAACTGTCCCAATGGGGTGGCACAGACGCAAAACCCACGGGCTTGCCGTGTATATGCTTCGTGCGGCCACGGACAGGTTGCAGTGGTGAATCCAGGGGCATTGCACGTTTCGCAGAAATTGCGTTGCCTGGGTTGGGGACACCTCTTCCAGGAGTGTCCTCTAACTCCGCAGTTTAAGCAACCTGGGGCTGCTGGTGGGCGCGGGCGATTGCGATACGCGCTACGTAGTTGCTCAAGGGTCAAAAGGGGAATTGGCTCGGCCGGGACTTCCTGCTGCTCTAGTGCGGGTGGTGATGGGGACAATGCTTGTGGCGGTGTCGGTGTCGGTGTTGGAGCCGGAGACGATGGCCTGGATCGCTCTGGTGGCGGCGACGGAGAGCGGCTGGGTCCTGGTCGCACAAGTTCGCGGGCATGGATGATCCCACGGCCCATCAGTCCGCTACGGCGGGGCGCCGAATGGAGGGCCGGGCCAGGCATGGTCAGGCTGGAGACTCGGAGCATGCTGGAATTAGAGAAAGGGGTTTTCATCGCATTAATGCGTTTAGATCGCCTTACTAACTTCAAGTCGTTAATGAAGTGCTTGCCGAGGGAGGAACCGTCGTCGGCTTGTAACTCGACTACCAGAGGGGACAATACACGCTTCACGGAAGCTGGCCCACGGAAACGCGGGGCCAGTTTTGAGCTGAAATGGTCGACTTTCTTACTTAGTTGACGATTCGGAAAATATACGAGGTCACCGACCTCAAATTGTCGCCACGCGGTTTCGCGGTGTTTATCGTAATGTCTCGCTTGCGACTCGGTGGCTCGAGCCATGTGGTCCTCTACGAGGTGGCGCAGCTCCGCGAGCTTCCCCGCGCGGTTAATCTGTTCAGGGATCGTATCAGGGCCGTTCTCGAGACGTCGCGTACCGTCAGCTAATAACTCCCTCCCATGATTCAAATATGCGGGGGAGACGCCCAACGACGAGTGAACCGATGTATTGTACGCGAATTGGAGTTCCCGGAGGTTCGCGTCCCAGTCTCGTTGGTCGGTGCCAACGAATGCGGCTAATAGGGTTTTCAAGTTCCGGTTTATCCGTTCCACGGGGTTTGCCTGGGGATGACAGATCGGTGTGGTGATTAGGGTAATTTTCTTGAGGGTGGTGAACGCTTTAACGTCTTTGTTTATGAATTCAGTCCCGTTGTCACACACGAGGGCTTGGGGAGTACCCCAGCGGGTGCAAACTGTACGTAGGCAATCCACTACCTTCGCCCCAGTGGCATTGGGCACGGCAAAACTCTCGAGGTAGCGAGTAAACATGTCCTCGATAACAACGATGGCTGTTTTGCCCGACTTGGACCTAGGGAGTGGGCCAACGGTGTCGATAGATAGGACTTCCCATGGCCCGATGAGGGGTCGTCTTCCCATGGACCCAATGGCTTTTGACTGGTCTGACTTCACTAGTTGACAGGTCTGACACGAGCGTACGTAGTCTTTGACGTCAGCGAACATCCCCGGCCAATAGTACGACGTCGATATTCGGTAATAGGTCTTTTCGATTCCCAAGTGTCCCGCTGAGACTTCGTCATGATGGGATCGTATGATGTTGAGAATCTGGTCAGTCTTGACTACGCGTTTCCACTCGTTCTGATCGCCCAGCGTGGTTTTGAGGGGATCTGGTCGCCGATAGTATAGCGCGCCTTCCACGATCTTCCAATCGGGGAGTGATTCTGGATGTTTTTGGACTGTGTCAAACTTTCGGTCGTACCACGTGGGGGACTCCATTCTCTCAAGCGTGATTGGTTCCTCCAAGGTTGGTTCGGGGGAAGCAACATCGGGGTCCTGGTCTTCGTAGAGACGGGATAGTGCGTCGGGGGCCTCGTTCTCGGTCCCCCTCCGGTGTACTATGGAGATGTTCTGGGGCAATAATTCGGCTGCCCATCTAGCGACTCTTCCAGTTGCGTCTTTCAATGTTCGTAGCCACTTGAGGGCGCTGTGGTCAGTCACGACTGTATAGGGTACTCCTTCGAGATAACATTTGAACTTGCGGGAGGCCCACACTACCGCGAGGCACTCTTTCTCGGTCGTAGTGTAATTGATTTCGGCGCCGCGTAACGGTCTGCTATCTAGGGCAATCAGATGTTCTTTTTCAGGCCCTTGCTGGGTCAATACGGCCCCTAAGCCGGAGTCGGAGGCATCCGTATACAGTACGAAAGGCAACGTTGGATCCGGCATGGACAATACAGGGGTGTTGGTTAAAGCTCGTTTAAGTTCTTGGAACGCTGCTTCCTCTACTTCCGTCCACTTCCAAGGGACTTTCACGCTGGTGAGCTTGTTCAAGGGGCCCTGGACCTTGGCAACGTCCTTCAAGTGCCGGTGATACCAATTTACGCAGCCGTTGAATCTACGTAGCTCCTTCCGATTGGTGGGTCTAGGGAAATTTAGGATAGGCGCAATTTTCTCGGGATCGGGGCGCACTCCTTCTTCATCGACTAAATATCCCAGGAAACGGACCCTGGTTTGCCCGAAGTGGCTCTTCTTTCGGTTGACCACCAACTTAGCTTCTCGAAATATTTCGAAAACGAGTTTTAGTAGCAGCAAGTGTTCGTCTAACGTCTTCGAAATGATGATCCAATCGTCGAGATATGCGAATACTTTCTCGATGAGGTCACCCCGGCCTATGTTGTTCAGCTTCTTCAGTAAGCGGCAACGTAGGGTGTCGGTTAGTCTCTGGAAGGTCGAGGGGGCTCCGGTTAACCCGTACGGCATGCGAATGAATTCAAACAGACCCATCCCCTCTACTGCGAAGGCGGTCAATGGCTGACTTCTCGGATCCATTTTGACTTGGTGGAATGCCTCCTTCAGATCGATAGTTGAAATCAACGTTGCTTTCCTCAAGGCATCTAATATAGCTGACATGAAGGGGATCGGGTATGCCGGCTTCTCGGTTTTATCATTTACTGGCGTATAGTCTACGCAGAAACGCCACGATCCGTCTTGCTTCTTTACCATGACCGGCTGGCAAGACCATGCACTGTTGCTGCGTTGAATATAACCTTTTTCAAGTAGTCGGTTGACCTCGTCGTGTAATGCCTTCTGCACTACGTGGGATCTTCTCCGGGGCTTCTCTCGCACCGGGACGTCGTCGAGTAGCTTGATTTCATGGGTCACAATGTCCGTTAGGCCCGCCTCGGTTTGGTCCATGAGGGAAAATTGTTCGTCCAGGAACTGTTCGAGTCTCTGGGACTCCACCTCTGACAGTGCTCGGAGCACCGAGGGCGAGTCTACGTAACTTCTCCACTCAATGGGGTGTTGGACATCCGAGTACGCAGAGTACCACTTGGATTGGTAGGTGTCTACGACGATCTTCCAGTGTCTGCAGAAATCCATTCCCATGATGACATCACAGCTCAGCGATGGGAATATGGTGAACCACTGTGGACCTTGTCCACCGTCAACGTTG
The DNA here is from genome assembly GCA_030273425.1 of Microplitis manilae. Taxonomy (NCBI): domain Eukaryota; kingdom Metazoa; phylum Arthropoda; class Insecta; order Hymenoptera; family Braconidae; genus Microplitis; species Microplitis manilae. The sequence goes on along the minus strand of CP092726.1, from coordinate 13,857,302 downwards.
ATAACAAAAGGGGCACCGGTTTTAGGATATACGGTATGAGTGTTAGCTAGGCGCACGCCAGCCTTACATACCCAGTCAGGCCTCGGGGTTTTAGCGACGTGGTCTTTTACCCTTTCGAACGCCCTAGAGGACATGAAGGTCCTTTCAGCTCCCGTGTCAATGATGCCGTTGAGACGTATTCCCGCGATCAATATCTGTATCGTGACTTTGGCTGTCTCTGGGGCTGGTTCGAAGCCGTTTGCTGCTACGTAGAATCTAGTTTGAACTGACCACCCTTGGTCTACTGTGCTTGGCGAACAGGGGTCCTCTAGCTCCCGGATTGAGCTGCCTAGGAGTTGGACTTGTTCTGGTGCTGGGATGAGAGTGTGATGTTCAGAGGACACTTCCCCCTCCCCCCCATCACTCTCATCATCCCAGTCGCACTCGGACCCAAAGTACTCCACTTCGTCTTCGTATTCGTCAGGCACCGGGTTCGACATCGCTAGTATTGGGACATTTTCTAGAAATTTTGAATCAAAATGCTGGTCAGTGTCGATCGTGTTTTCTTTCCATTGTCCTTGATTTGAACTGCCGCGTGGTGGTGGAATGGGGGTGTTTTGGACAGGGTACGGGTGGTTCGCCGGGGGCTCGTTATTGAATGGTGAGGTGGTGAGTTTTACATTGTTGGCAATATTATTCGATTTCAGGTTACTACCCGTCCTTACGCCGATCTGTCCCTGGGCGACGGGTTGGGTTCCCGGGAGGCTACGTAGTTTTTTGCTGCGTTCTTGCAGTCTCTCGACATGTGTCCCCGTACTCCACACCTGTAGCAGACTACGTCTTGGTTTATTCTGGTTCCTGGGATTGTCTGTTGCCGATCGGGGTTCGATTGGCTCTGGTGGATGTTGTTTTGTGGGCTTCTCGACCTCGTAACCGTTGCCATTTCCCGTTGTAACTTGGTTATTTGGTCCTGAAGGAGCGCAATTTGCTCTGCGCTCGGGTTACTTCCTCTCCGTTGATTTCTTGGCTTGTTTTGCTGCCTTCTCTTTTCAGTGTTTGGGCTATTGGATCGAATCTGGACCGCCTCGAGGTTTGCCGACTCTGCCGGAGGTTCGTGTTTGGTTTTTCCGATTTCTCCTGTTGGACTAATTGACCCCACGTAGTTCATTTGTGGCCGGGTTTCTTTGTTAGTTTTATGTTGTCGGGTTGGTCGGGCGTCGTACTTTGCATTAACTTCTTCTGCGTGATTAATCTCGACTACTAAGTCTTCGAAGGTCTGGATAAGTCCGAATTGCATCCTAAGGGAGGTACGTTCGTGTAGCCCACTTTGAATTCTTTCGATTTGTGTGTGCGTGGGGACTTTTGTGGCCAGTTGTCCGTACAATTTTCGCATGTGAGCTGCGTAGGCGACTCCCGTTTCCGTCGGTAGCTGGTTTCGGGCTGCTATTTCCGCGTGGATTTCTGGGTCACCTCTTCTTCTGCCGAACCATTTTTGAAACGCGGTTTCAAAGTCTCCCCAGCCTCTCCAGTTTTGGTATTCGGCTTCATAGAAGTCTGCTGCTTCTTTCTCTAGTAACTCTGGCAGGACGCTGAGTGCCTCACGTTCCGTCCAGTTCAGGGCGACCATCTTACGATTGACTGATCGTAAGAAATCTTGCGCTGTCAGGTCCTTCGATGGGAATTTTATGTTCCAGGCCCGGGCCATTTTGATAATATTGGCATAGTGACCCTCCAGTGTTCGGTTTCCGGAGATGTTGACCGGGGGTAGGGTATACGTGGAGTTAGCTGGTATCTCTCGGGGCCTCCATGCTGCACCTAGTGGTGTTTGGTGTTCGTTTGTGGCAATAGATGGCGCGGCGCGGAAAGGGTTATGCGACCCATTCGGGTCTCGCGTGGTTGTGCCTGGTGCAAACTGCACTCGGGGGTTGGGTATGGGTGGCACCCTTTCGTCCATTAGGGTTCGGTTCATCGCATCCTCGAATATATTGGTGGCTTGGTTCGAGGCCTGACTTCGTTGGGCTCCTGGCCCGACCTGGAGAAGCGTCTCCATGATGAGCCTCAGACTATTCTGGTTCTCTAGGTGGTTATTTTCAAGCCGGTCGTTCATCTGGCGGAAACGGTCATTCAGCCCTCTGGTATCTCTGCGGAGCTCTCCCAATGCTGTGTCTGCGTTACGACGGTAGTTATCGAATTCCTCCCATAGGAGTTCGATGCTGTGGTTCGTCGTTGTCGCGTTTACCCCGTTCCTCGGTGGTGGGGTCGGTTGGGGGTCTACATAGTCTGATGACTGTGTGCTGGAGTTCAGAACCGGATGCGGTTCGATAGCGTCCCAGTTAATCAATTGTGGCGTGCGGGGGCGGGGAACCGGACGCGGCATTTCCGCGGTTTGGGGTGTGAGCGTCGTGATGGCGTCGAGGGTCCTTCGTAGGGCATCGCCTGCTTGGGAGTTAATGTAACTCAACCCGGGGTTTGGGGAAGCGGGTGCATGGACCTCTGCTACTGCTGGGATCTGAACCGGTCTCCCGGACGCCGAGAACCCGGCAAAATCTCCCGTAGTGTCGTTTTGGTTATGCATGGTTATGGCGAATGGTACGCGCGCAAGGTGAAAGGGGATTTTCGGGGTGGTGCTTCGAGGAAGGGGGAAAAAATCTTATATATATAAAAAAATTTTATGGTTTTCGCCAATACTTTTCGAAATTAATCATTTGAGAGAAAAAAAGTTTTTTTTTCTAAAATAATTTTTGAAAATAAATTATCAACTTTATTTTTGAAAATAGTTTCCGGAAGCAAGTTTTGAAAATAATTTTTGAAAGTAATTTTTGAAGATAATTTTCCGAAATAACTTTCTAAAATAATCTTTGAAAACAAATTTTGATAATAAGTTTTGGAAATACTTGCTTTGCACGCGTGGGGGATTTGGAAATAGCTTTCGAAAGCAACGTTTGAAATTAATAAATAAAAAAAAGAAAATATTAATTTTAGAAAGAAAAAAAAATTTTCGGAAATAAATTTTTTGAAAATAATTTTTGGTAGTTATTATAAATATTTTTTTTTGAAACCAATTTTCCAAAGTAAATTTTTTTTACCTTTTTTTTTTTTTTTTTTTTTTTTTTTTTTTTTTTTTTTTTTTTTTTTTTTTTTTTTAAAACAAATTTTGAGAATGGTTTTTGCTAAAAGTTTCTCTAAGGGTGGGAAAATCTCCTCGAAGCAAGGAAAATCTCTCTTTTGGGACCGCAAACTTACTCAATAAAATTTACAAACAAAACAAAAAACAAAAAAAATAATGTCTTTTTTTCTTACGACCGTGGGGATCGAACCCACTCTTGCTAGGTCGGCCAGCACTTCTCACGTGGCGACTACCGGTTTTAAACTTTCCCGCGCAAAGGGGGAGTTCGCGGTTACCGACTGACCGTTACTAATAGCGGCGGATAACTTCCGACGGCTAGTCTGGAGTGAGGGGTAATGAAAATACACACAATGAAAACATATCAACACATAGAGGGATACATATACTACTGGGGGAAGCCAACTTGACTACCACGTGGTTTCTCAACAATAACAAACCGCACGACATTCAATACAACGACTAAGACGTTGTTTACTCTTGGGTTTTTTTTTTTTTTTTTTTCTTTTTTTTTCGTTACTTCACTGAGCCATCGATGAATGCGTTATAGCTATTCAAATGATCTCTTCGGTCTATCAACGATGATTTTACATTTATTTATTTAATTTATTTAATTATTTAGCGACGTCGATTAATTTAACTTTTCAGTAAGAGACTTTATCTATCGTGGACACTCACAAGGAGGTCCCCACAAGGGATGCCATTAAAACGGTGCGCCTCCTTCTCATTACTAGCACGAGAACAGACACCCGTCCAGTTTCTCTCAATCGCGACACACACTATTTTCTAGGTAGTGTTTTGATGGTGTCGGATCGTTCGCGCCACCAATAACGCGACTACTTACTTAGGTTGTCAAGATGGCTTGCCCAGGACACACAAGGTCAACTTGTTGAGCAGATAAAAGGAAAGAGGAACTTACTTTGCTGGTGTTGGTGCACTTACAGTCGGCGTCGTCCCACGAGGAAAATTATCAACGTTGAAACTTAACTCACTAACTTATACTAAATAGAGTTCTAGGTCTCGTAAAAACTTTATGACACAACGTTCGGTTCAAATTATTTAACTTTATTTAACTCTAATTGAAAAACTCGTTAAAACACAGAGATTAAACCACTCGGGCAAATTTAATAGAGTGAACCAATGAATACTTTTAGTATGAAAATTATAGCGAGTAACAGAGCGTAACTGTGCGACGTGGTGTCTCAACCAAGAGTGACTTCCCTCCAAAAGTCCTCTGGTTACTTCTCTTTGCAGTTGGCTAGCCTCAAATCGCCTAGGGAAGTGCTAGGGATTATCCGCACTTAGGTGGCTGTACCCCAGAGCGAGGCCACACTCGATCGCTCGGATAAAGACAGAAAACTCAGGTAGAAGAACTTCCCTCTCAGAGGTGGCGCCACATAGGCTAAACTGGCCTCGTTTGAATAACGAGCCAGCCGCGTATGTCCCTGCAAGGTGGGCTGCAGGGCACTGGACCAAAGTCTTGTTCCAGTGGGTCGTCTTATGAAACTCTGAGGCGGAGCATTGCGCCTCCAGGGAATCGCAGCGGGTTTCGTCCACCACTAGGTGATGGGAAGCTGCGTAGATTGAATCGTACGACTGGGCCGTACGAACGTTGATACCTCTTGGTTGTCGCGACGTCGGTTAGTTAATTAACTCACGTTACCGGAAGTATCGAGAAACCCGAGGCTCAAAGATCACCTCGTCACAAGATTCGTACGATAACTTGTCGATGAGATATCAGCCTTCAAACGAAAAATGATCCTTCTGGGTGTGATCATCGATATTTCTGGTACCAATAAGCGCACAGTAAATTGAAGGGCGGCGTTAAAAACTTGAATAAATTCTCTACAATACCCTCTCATCATTTTTTGAAAAAAAAATTTTTTTGTATTTTTAACGTCCATTAAAAGTAAGTACTAAAATATGACTTTTTTTGGTTTTTTGGTAAATCGACCGCTACTCTACAAATATCGATAAAAAAAATAATGTTGCCAGGGACTTTTTTAGCTTAATGTACCCCCAATAACCCTGCAAATTTTTAAATTGATCCATCAAGCCGTTTTTCGGGGTGGATTGATCAAAGTTTTGCAAAACAATTAAGGGAACAAGTTTTGTTCCTTTAATTGTGTTATCATAATTAAAATGAAAAAATATTTTTTTTCGACTTTTTTCAAATTTTTGCATTCGTTATTTCTTGAGGAGGTTCATCGGATAATCACTTTTCTTACAATATCTTTCAATTTTTAAACACAAATACTTTTAAGTGTCCTGTATACGTAGGAATTTTTTAAAATAGTCCTTGCGGTACTAAATTTCGAAATATTAACAATTAAAAATCGTACATTTAACATGCATTCCCTATGTTGACCGTAGTTAGAGTGAGCATTTTATTAAATAACAATCATACTTTTCTTACAACATTTTTTTAAAAGCTGAAAATTATTAATTCAATTTATAACAAGTAATTTTTTTCAATAAAAACATAAACGAGCGGCATTCATTTTTTTGTAATCAATTTTTAAAGTTTGTTACTTTTAATGATTTTCAAGCTTTCTCCCATAACCTGACGAGTGAGAGATAGTGACTTGGCAACGTTGCAGTGCGCGGGAAATTCAAAACTCAGTAGAAGCCCAACAGATTTAAATAACTACAAATTATTTTTTAAATTTAGAATTTTTTAAATTTAGTCGTGAAGTCATTGTTATTTATTATTTATTATTTGTTGTCTCCAACTACGTATAATCTTGAAATTATTCAAAACACTTTCTACAACACATGCTCAAGGGGAAAAATATTCTAAATTAGAATGCAACGTAGCCAAGTCTGAGAAAAGACACAATGGGATCTTTTTTATACTTCTGCGCATATAAGAGGATGCGCAAAAGTGTACTGTATCTCAACCACTTCTTATTGTAGTTAGAATGTTTTACACGGGAGAAATCTTTCTAAAAGTTGCGAACTACTGCTACCGATGAACCTCCTTAAATGTAAGAAAAAGACAAAAAAAAGAAAAAATCCGAAAAATGTCAAAAAAAAAATTTCAACCACAAAAAAACAAGTTGCAATTTTTTCATTTTTTTTGACATTTTTCGGATTTTTTCTTTTTTTTGTCTTTTTCTTACATTTAATAAGTAACGAATGCAAAAATTTGAAAAAAGTCGAAAAAAAATATTTTTTCATTTTAATTATGATAACACAATTAAAGGAACAAAACTTGTTCCCTTAATTGTTTTGCAAAACTTTGATCAATCCACCCCGAAAAACGGCTTGATGGATCAATTTAAAAATTTGCAGGGTTATTGGGGGTACATTAAGCTAAAAAAGTCCCTGGCAACATTATTTTTTTTATCGATATTTGTAGAGTAGCGGTCGATTAACCAAAAAAACCAAAAAAAGTCATTTTTTAGTACTTACTTTTAATGGATGTTAAAAATACAAGACTGATATCTCAACGACAAGTTATCGTACGAATCTCAAAAAAAATTCAAATTAAAGCTGATTAAATTTGCTAACCGAACTATACATTTGTTTAGCTGAATAAATTTTTTCGCAGCCCGTGGACTCTCTCAAAGAAAAGAAAAAATTTAGAAAATTTTTTTCTCGCGGTATTTCTCATGTTTGCGCAATGGCTAAAGATCTAAAAAAAATTTGATGAAAATGCGTTGAAACTAGAGATTTTAAGCTACAAAATGCCTTTTTTTTGTTTTTCGATACGATTATTTTTCACGAAGTTACCGCCTTACAAAAATTACTAAAAAATTTCTAAAATTTTTCTATTCCTTTAATTTATGGCATGAGTGTATACAAGAGAAAAATACCAAATAATGGTTAAAAACTTGCCCTAAACAGGTTTAGGTGAGGTGTCAGGACTGTCAGCAGTAACACAGGACACTTCTTCTTCACAACGCGTTCTCGTGATTATAAAATGTGGTTCTATTTAATTGATTTATTCAGTTTATCATAAATATTTCTGCGTTTCAAAATCTTCGTATAAAATATAAATTGATTAAAAGTCTTCGCGCTTTTCGCGGTAAAATATTATTCAGTGTATTTAATTTCTTTGCGTTTCGCGGCAAAATAATTTTTAAAAATCTTCGCAAATTTTTGATTTAAGCATAAAAATATGTTGACATGAGAAAAAAAAATATGATTCAAGATGAGCATTTCAAAATAATTGTTTACCCGGTGCAAATAAATTTTGATTTTCTGAATCGAAAAAACTTTTTCAAATCACAATTATTTTTCTTGATTCAAGTTAACTGTTTTTTTCTGTATACTAAAATGTTGGAAAAATTTATGCTAAAACTTCAATATCAATGATTAGAACAAAATGTATAATCATTCAATATTACAAAATTTTCAGCGATGTAGATGAGAAAAGACTATTATTAACTATAATAATTTTATGCTTTCCTTCTAACAGTTTTAAAATTGTTTACAGGCTATACCTTTTTTTTGGGCCCTGATGACGAACAAAGCAACAGGTTGCTATCAACAAATATTTCAGTTTATTGCGGACAATTTCACACAATTTAAACCCAAATATAGTATGTCCGATCATGAAATGGCAATACGCAATGGTTTAAAATTGGTATTTCCTGAAATTGAAACTAAAACTTGTTATTTTCATTATACACAAGTTAGTTACATTTAATTTATGTTTTATTCTATTTATTTGATAATGTATAACGAGAAACATTTTTAAAGTGCATTTGAATTTCAATCAGTCTGAACTCCTCCCTAATCTTAACCACCATTAAGAAATACGCTATATCCCACCCCATGCTACACATTTGTGTAATTATAAAATACATTATTCATGGAAATGTAACGACGCATGCGTGACGTTCACTCTTTAAAGAAAAGACGTTTGATAAGTTCACTTCCAGAAAATTTCTGATCCTCCATAAATTAATAAAAAATTTGTTTTAGGCGCGACTGAGGAGTGACTAAATCTTTTAGATGACGAAAATTAAAAAAAAAAAACATAACAGGTATATTCCGTTTATGCAGTTTCGCATTGATACATCTTGTAAAATCTACACAAAAAAAAATCTGAGCAACAATTGGCCCTGTGGGCCAGCCCAAGAATTTCCCGCTGTTTTCGAGTTGCTTGAACTTCCACATTGTTGTGAATACATTTTCAAGCTCTTCGAGCTCGAAAATACTCTTTGATAACATTGTGTTCTTATGAAGTTTGAAACTCAAACACAATGTAGTACATTATATCATGATTTATCTGAGAAAAATGGCATAAAATGTTATTTTTCAAACTCTTCATAAATTATGGAAATGATAAGCCTAGGCGTTTAAACATATTTGCGAAAAACACGCAGCATACTTTTTTAAACTCCCGCTAAGAAAATTGAAAATATTTAAAAAAAATAAGAAATTATCGATTTCAGTCCACTTTTCGAAAACCAAGTTGTAAATAAATATAAACATTTTGAAATTCTACAAAGTTATCCTGACTAATTCCAGGATGATGTCCAAGTGTATGCCCTAACGGATTCGTGATCGCCGTTAAAGTATGGTGAAACGATGGTGAAGTAACCGTAAGTTTACTTTACCGATAATAGAAAGTCTACTAACTATCAAATCACCGTCATTCGATGGTTGAAAATAAGAGAAGTTGTGAAAGTTTAAGATGATGGGTACATTGTCTATATCGAATGATTCGATGGTCAATCGACGATTACTTAAGAGTAAAGAAATCATGCTTTCTAAGTTTTTGTTTGGTATCTTTATCGTGCTACGATTTTCGAAAAACACAGGTCATATGCGCTTTTGATTGTCTTTTATTTGATTACTTGCCGTGATTTAAGGTGGAACTAACCGACAAAGAAAAGTATTTTAATGGTTTGTGAATAGTGATTTGTTTATAATAACTTGGTATTCCGACGCTCGATTTAAGGTCGTTTGTAAGTTGAGTGTCCGTGAATCAATGGTGAAGTGTCGATAAGACAATGGTTTCTTACGCGTGAAAGGTTGGTAAGTTACCGGTCGAAGTTTTATTTTATGAAATTATTTAAAATCCTATAGGATCATATTAGACAGTGTCTCCCGGAAAAAAAAATTATATATAATGAGATATAATCATATATAATTGTATAAAATAATATATAATTTTGTGTGATTATATATAAATATTAGGGTGTTTCAAAAAAACAAACAATTTTTTTTTTTTTTTAATGGTGTACAAAAATTGAAAGTATAACTAAAAATAAAAATTTTGGTACCAATCCGGGTTCTTAATAATGATATTAAGGTTTGCCTCAATCCATTTTTCTATTTTCCATTTAAATAACATGGAAAAAAAAATTTTTTTTTTTTTAGAATTTTCTAGCTCTCAAACTAATTAACGGAATTTTATGCACAATAAATTTTTTTTGTAGGAAATTGAACGTTCTACAAAAAAATTCTCTTATCATTTTTTGATAAATCCCACTGTTCAAAAGTTATTTAAGCCTTAAGTCAAATTTATAGTAAATTTTGAAATTTTTTTACTTTTCCCGCGAAACTATCAGTCTTATCAAAAAATGTCATGCTAACTTTTTGTAGATAATTTTATTCCTTACAAATTATTATAGATAAAGTTTTTCGAAATTCCGCATTGTTCACAAGTTATTCTCATTTCAATGTTAAGCTCTTAAAAAAAATAGATTTTTGATTGATTTTAAGAGCTTGACATTCAAATGAAAATACCTTGTGAACAATGCGGAATTTCGAAAAACTTCATTGAAAATAATTTGTAAGGAATGAAATTATCTACAAAAAGTTCTCATGATATTTTTTGATAAGACTGATGGTTTCGCGGGAAAAGTAAAAAAATTTCAAAATTTACTATAAATTTGACTTAAGGCTTAAATAACTTTTGAACAGTGGAATTTATCAAAATATGATAAAAGACTTTTTTTGTAGAGCGTTCAATTTCCTACAAAAAAATATATTGTGCATAAAATTCCGTTAATTAGTTTGAGAGCTAGAAAATTCTAAAAAAAAAAAAAATTTTTTTTCCCATGTTATTTAAATGGAAAATAGAAAAATGGATTGAGGCAAACCTTAATATCATTATTAAGAGCCCGTTTTATAAAAAAAACAAATAATTGTTGGTTTTTTTTTAAACAACCTAATGATCATGTGTTAATCTCATGCATGATCATGTCTAAATATTCGTCAGCCATGAACATGTGTGATCATGCTCGGTCAGGCATAATTATGCTTTCTCATGCATGATCACGCATGCTCATGGCTGGCAAATATTCAGGCATGATCATGCTTGGGCAAGCATAATCATGTTTGACCAAGCATGATCAGTCCTGATCAAGCACAATTCCTTAAATTATTAAAAAAAAATGAGAATAATTATAATTCAATTTTAAATTAACTTATTTTGTTAGTATTGATGTATAGTTAATGTTTACTGGCTGAAAAGTGTTATTGAAATTTTACCCGTAACGGGTCTCGAATCCACGACCGTCATGTTATAAAGCACCTCCGCTGTCCACTAGGCTAGTCCGTCTCGTTCAGTTGACAACGATTTAATCGTCGATAAAAAAAAAAAATAACTTTCACTACTAACTTAAAAATAAAAATAAATGTTTAATTATTAAAATTTTTTCATCAAAAATATTTGATTATTCCTGATTAAAAACTTCGATTAAATCTAATTCAAGCTCGATTATATTGATTTGCATGATCAGACATGACTTTGCATGAATCATGCTTGATCATGCATGATTCATACATAACCATGCTTAGTCTCGTCTAAGCCTTAAGGCTTATAAAGCAATAAAAACTAACAGATTCACAGTACAGATAACTTTGAATGATAATGATTTAATTATTTATGAATCGATACAATTTTTCGTAATAAGAGAAAATAATATGTTTTGTTTTAGAAGAATTTGTTATTGAACATACAAAATTTTTCTGTAGTATTGAACATCAGGTGTATATGAAACAAATAATGCCTATCCGTGAAAATGGAGAACTATTATTTCTAACAATAAATCAAATTAAAAAAACGCACCATGTATTACGTGTAGGAAATTCTGTATGTAATACTTTCAAATTATTAAAAAATAAATTTTAAGCAACAAAATTTTTAGATTGTAATTATTATTAAACATTCCCAACTATCCATTCTTATCCATGATCACACATGATTGAATATCAATTTGTATGTATCAGGCATAGTCATGTATGTTCATGCAAAGTCATACTCAGTCATGCAATCTCACGCATGATGATTATTTTCCTGTTACCCATAGTCATGCATGATTGTGCATGATATTACATGGTCAGAATTGACGTTGCATAATTCGTGCAGTGTTATGACTGGTCATTCATGACCGAGCTTGGTCATGCATGAATATTCTTGCCTCGTCATACATGACGATACATAATTAAACCTGGTTTTGCATGATCATGCATGCCTTTGCATGAATCGTGCAAAGTCATGATTGACCATTCATGACCGAGCTTGGTCATACATGACATTGCATGAATCATGCATGACTATTCTTGCCTCGTCATACATGATCATGAATAATTGAATCTGACTTTGCATGATCATGCATGTCCTTGCATGAATCGTGCACGATCAGGCATGAGTCATGCATGATCAGGCCTGATGATTTTTTCCCGGGTGGTGTATTTCGTCCGCCAAGGAGAAGGGGAGCAACTACTTTGGAAAGTTTTTTGGTAGTAATCCTAAACCGTAGTTTTATGAGTTGAGGGCTCACAGGAAAACAATAGTGACAATTAATCGGCTTAGAAGCGGTCATAGTTCACTGAGATCAAGTCTGCACAGGTTCAATATTGTAACATCTGCAGCTTGCCCATGTGAGGATGCAGATAAAACCCCGGACCACGTATTTTGGAAGTGTTCTCGCTCTAACAAGCAACGGGAAATTCTTATTAAAAAATTAAACAGTATCAACACTGGGGTGTTTCAAATTTAGGCGATATTTTGTTTTTTTCTGTCCTACCGGAAAATCTAATAATTTATAGAACAAAAAAAATATTCCCGCTTGAAAAAAAATTTTAAGTCAATTAGGGGCTTCACTCATCGAAAAATTCGATTTCCTATTTAAATAACATGGAAAAAAAAATTTTTTTAGTTTGGAATTTTTACTTCGGCAATAGCTCATTGTACGAATGAGCCCAGCATATGTTTTTGTAGGGAATTTAACGCTCTACAAAAAATATCTCTTATCATTTCTCGATAAATCTATCTGTTCAAAAGTTATTGGACCTCGAAGTCAAGTTAGAGTAAATTTCAAGATCTTTTTACTTTTCCGGCGAAACTATTAGACTTATCAGAAAATGCTATGACATCTTTTTTGTAGGCAATTTTATTTCCTACAAATTATCATTGCTAATTTTTTTTTAAATTCTGCATCTTTTCAAGTTATTTCCATTTTAATGCCAAGCTTCTAAAAAAATAGTGATCTGATCGATTTTAAGAGCTTGGCATTAAAATGGAAATAACTAGAAAACAATGCAGAATTTAAAAAAAAATTAGCAATGATAATTTGCAGGGAATAAAATTGTCTACAAAAAATATTTATGACATTTTATGATAAGTCCTATAGTTTCGCCGGAAAAGTAAAAAGATTACGAAATTTACTCTAACTTGACTTCGAGGTCCAATAACTTTTGAACAGATAAATTTATCAAGAAATCATAAGAAACTTTTTTTGTAGAGCGTTCAATTCCCTACAAAAATGTATGCTGGGCTTATTCGTACATTGAGCCATTGCCGAGGTAAAACATTCCAAACTAAAAAAAAAATTTTTTCCCATGTTATTTAAATGGGAAATAGAATTTTTTGATGAGTGAAACCCCTAATTGACTTAGAATTTTTTTCAAGCGGGAATATTTTTTTTGTTCTATAAATTGTTAGTTTTTCAGGTAGGACAGAAAAAAACAAAATATCGCCTAAATATGAAACACCCTAATAAGGCCCTATACTCGACCATATAGCACTTCTCATAGAACTCATTCATTCTCATAAAATCTCTATGGGAATGTATGAGAATCTATGAGATTTTCTAAACAGGGTAATATTGCTAAAGTGCACTGTTTATAAGATACAATCAGTAGAACATTTTACAGTAAAAAAAAATTATACTATATTAAGCTTACAATTTTTATACTGTCCAATGTTAAACTACTCGTATCTCCTAGATAATACGCACACCCGTATTAAAAATAAATGAGGGTCGCCTCGTTTGTCATCTACCGTTAGCATTGATTCTAGCGACGCTAGCCAGTGCCTCGTTTCGTTTTTACTAACGACTTTAGCAATATATCTAGCTCATCAGGAAGATAGTTTAAAATCAATTAGAACATTCTACACGGAGAAATAAAAAATTGATCAATCGGTATAAAATTGCACACCCAGCCAATTAGTCAATTCAAACTGTTTTAAATCATTTCAAATTGTTTTAAATCATTCCAAATTATTTTTTTTAATCAAGGGGGCACTTAACATTGCAAATCGTTTCGAATCGTTTTTTTTAATCAGTGTTCCAGTTTCAAGTTGATTTTCTCAATTATTCGAAACAACCAGTTTTCACGAAAATACAGCCTTCCAAAAATCACTTACAAATTTCTAAAATTTTGTTGTTCCGTTAATTTTTTGGATAAGTTTATAACTAAGCAAGATCATTTTTTTTTTGGATATTAGTCAGGTTTCATTAAATGTAATTATAAATACTAAAATAATATTCTTTTTTCGCCATAGAATGTAATGAAAAATGCCCAAAACCATAAACTCATCGACCAAACTATGACCAAAAATGAGTATCCTGAAATTTATATCGTCATACATAGACTGATGGCTTTAGCCCTTCTACCATCGAGCTTTATTGAAAATACATTCAAAGAAATTAAGAAAATTTGCGAAGAAGACTTTGGGCATTTTTGTGACAGTTATTTGAATTATTACGAGAAGCAATGGTTAAAAAATGAAGGTGCTGAACAAATATCCGTATATCATCAAATTAAAAACAGAAGTGATAATTACATGGAAGCATATCACAGACAAATAAATGCATTGGTTACAAAATGTCCAGACCACAACTTATTTCTTGGTGAGTTTTAAATAAAATAATTACAAAACGTAAATTAGAGCTAATGTTAAATGTCAACCCACATATGTAATTGTCAACCCAAGATAAAGGCAGGGGTAATAAATATAGTGTTAGAGGGAAAATGTTCCCTTTATTTATTATTGTTTATTTTTTATTTAAAAATCTAAATTTACCTGTCAATTAAATTAAATTAATAATCTAAGTTAAATAAAGTAATTATAAGGATGGATAGAATAAAATAGGTATAATTTTAATGAAACTCGTGGTTTTGGGTATGATAAATGAAAAAAACATTCGGCATCACAATCTTGGCTACTCAATGGGTAACAACAGGGAATTATAATTACCCAATAATATTTAGTAAGAGCTCGAACTATCGAAAGATAGTTACATTTATTTTCATTGTGACACAATGGGCGAAATAGTAAACATCTTTATTGCATTTTGACAAATAATTTTTCACCAGTCAATAAACGGCCATTTAGGATTGGCATTTTATTTTTATTTTATTTCTTTATTTACTTCCGAAAATTACATATATAGTTGTACATACAACTACATATAATCCCTATAGAGACAAATGATTGTCTATACACAGGGTAGGGTAAAAAAGAATAAGAGATAGACTAAATGCCTAGTGATATACAAAAAATATTTATTACTAATTGAGTCACTCTCTCATGAGCCTTAAAGGATAAATTACAATTTAATTTTTGATTTAATTTACATTTAGTTTCTAGTATTTTATGCCTTATTTGATTTTATATTCGGTAACTAAGATTGTATTATTTCAGAAAATTAGTTGATTCTGTGTATTTGCTAACCATTTTTTTTACTTTAAACTTGTTCGTTTTATTGATTTTCGACAATTCTTTATATTGAGTTGGTAAGAGATTAAAATATTTTTTTGCATAGATAATAGAGGGTTGATCACATTTCTGTAGGCACCCCCCCCCCCAAGCTATGACACCATAATTTATTATACTTTCAAATAATGCATGGTATATATCATTTTTAAAATCCTAGTATCCATAATATGATCGAATTTATAGATTATAAATTCAAAATGGTTAACTTCTTTAATTAGTTCATTGACATGTATATCCCATTTCATTAGATAGTCAATATATATTCCTGAGTATTTACAATTATCTACTCTTTTGAGATCTTTATTATTTATATACAGTCCTATACACTAGCGCAAAAAATTAAAGGAACAGAAAAATTTTATAAATTTTTTAGTAATTTTTGGAAGTCTGTAACTTTGTGAAAAATAGTCGTATCGAGATTTTAAAAAAGCATTTAATAGCTTAAAATCTCTAGTTTTGGTGCATTTTTATCAAAATTCTTTAAAAGGTCTGGTTATTACGCAAACATGAGAAATACAGAGAGACAAAAAATTCTAAATTTTTAACTTCCCGCTTAGAAAATCGATGATTTTCGAAAATTTCGGGAAGTTATTGTTTTCACCCCGATTTTCAAAAATCGAGTTTTCATCAGATGTCGACGTTTTGAGGTCCTAGGAAGCTATCCTGACTATTTTTAGAATGATGTCCGAGTGTCTGTATGTATGTGTGTGTGTGTGTGTGTGTGTGTGTGTGTGTGTGTGTGTGTGTATGTATGTATGTAAACTCTTTATAACTTTTTAACTAATAAACCGATTTGGATGGTTAAGGCGGCAATCGAAAGAGCTTTTCGGCCATCAACTTTTCTGGAAATTTCAGATCATTTGACCAAGTAGACTCGAAGATATTGGCCAATTACGAAAAAAAAAAAATTTTTTTTTTTTAGTTTTTTATTGATTTCTCAGAAACGACATATACGATCGACTTCAAAATCTAATCAGCTCTAGAACTTAATAAAACGCGTCGATTGCCACCTCAAACATCAAAATCGCACAATTCGTTCGAGAGTTATCGTTGGAGAAAGAAATAGGAAAAAACAGTTTTCTGCGAATATCTTTGAAACGACTCAACCAAAAAATCTAAAAATCTAATGAGCTTTAGAATCTATTAAAACGCGTCGATTGCCACCTCAAACTTAAAAATCGGATAATTCGTTTGAGAGTTATTGCGGGAGAAAGAAATGCTAAAAACTGTTTTTTTCGAAAATAATGGCATGCAAAAGTATTTTTGAGCTCGAAGAGCTCGAAAATGTATTTACAACGATGTTTTCGAGCTCCTTGAGCTCGAAAACAGCGGGAAGTTTTGGGGCTAGACTGCAGGGTCAACCGATGCCCAGATTTTTTTTTTTTCTGAAGAGTCCACGGACCGTGGAAAAATTTTGTCAACTAAACCAATGCATAGGTCATTTAGCAAATTTATTCAGCTTCAATTTGGCTTTTTTTTAACCTCGTAAAACGATTTTTCGCAGAGATATCAGCCATCAAACAAAAAATGATCCTTTTGGCTTTGATCATCGATATTTAGGGTACCAATCATTGCACAGTAAATCTGAGGGCGGCGTTAAAAACTTGAATAAATTCTCTACAAGGCCCGTTCATCATTTTTTGAAAAAAAAATGTTTGTCCACAAAAAACAAGTTTCAATTTTTTTGTTTTTTTCGACTTTTTTGACATTTTTTATTTTTTTTCTCATTCCTTCACATTTACTGAGTAACCAATGCAAAAACAAAAGAAAAGTGAAAAAAAAAATAAGTTTTTCATTTTGATTATGATTACACAGTTAAAGGAACAAAACTCCTTTAATTGTTTATCAAAACTTTGATCGATCACCCCCAAAAAACGGTTCGATAGATCAATTTGAAAATTTATAGGGTTATTGGGGGTACATTAAACTAAAAAATTCCCTGGCAACATTACACAGAAAAAACAATTAACTTGGTTCAAAAAAATTATTGTCTTCCGAATGTTCTTTCCTGATCCAATAAAAATAAAATACTTGATTCAAAAACTTTTTTTTGGTTCAAAACAGTAAATTCTCTTGCTCCAAAAAAAGTTATTTTTGAAGCGAAATTGAAAATTTTTTGGTTTAAGAAAAGAAACTCTTGGCTAAAGAAAATAAGTCATCTCTGGCCAAAGAATCAACGTTTTGAACGAAAAAAAGTTTAACTTCGGCCAAGAAACTTTTTCTTGCCCCAAGAAAAAAAATTTCACACTCCAAAAAATCAAAATTTTGAACGAAAAAAAGTTTACTTGGACCAAGATATTTTTCCTTGCCCCAAGGAAAAAAATTTCTTGCTCCAAAAAATAAACGTCTTTTGATTGAAAACAAAGAAACCCTTGAGCCAAGAAAAAATCTCTTGGCGCAAGAAAAAAATTCTCTTGCTCCGAAAAATAAATTGCTTAAGTGAAAATAAAAGTTGCTTGGGCCAAGAAAAAAAAATTTCTTGCTCCAAAAGTTTGCTTCTTTAATAGAGACTTAAATTTTTCTCAATCAAAAATTTATTCTCTCTACAAAAGATTGACGTGTTGATTCTTTTTGTTTTTTTTTTTTTTTTTATCTGAAACGTAATTTTTTGTATTTTTATTTCGCAAAAAATGTTTCAAGTAAACATTAATATTAAATATTAAAGTAATGATGTATTATAGGATATGCTATAGTACAATTCAAAAAGGTACTTGTAGCTCGGTCAAATGACAGAGTGCTCGAATGAAATCGTACTGAAATTTGGAATTTAACAATTCTAGAATATCTTTCGTACCAGGGACACACTACAAATGGTAGGCGCAATCTAGTGGCGAGCACCGAACTACTCCCGCTGCTACTGCCTAGCACCGGTGATTTTCCCCCTCTCCACATCGATCTTTTCTCCCAAGAAATTTTTTCTCTTCGCTTAAGCAACTTTTGTTGTCTTGGTCGGAGAATACAAAAATACTTGCGTGAAAAGAATAGTACTTATTCCGAGAAATTTTATTTTCTTTAACCAAAAAAAATGCAATATTGCTATAAAAAAATAATGTATCTTGCACAAAAACAAATATCTCTTACTTTAAGAAATATAAACTCTTGAAACAAGTGAAAATTTTTAGATTTCAGCGTAAAAATATGTTGACGTGAGAAAAAAAATTTTGATTCAAGATAAAAATTTGAAGATAATTGTTTACTTGGGGCAAGTAAATTTTTATTTTCCGAATCGATCAAAAAAAATTTCTTGAATCAAGAATATTTTCCTTGATTCAAGTTAACTGTTTTTTTCTGTGTAGTCTTTTCATCGATATTTACAGAGTAGCGGTTGATTTACTAAAAAACCCAAAAAAGTCATTTTTTTGTACTTGATTCTAATGTATGCTAAAAATAAAAAAAAATTTTTTTTTTTCAATAAATGATGAACGGGTGTTGTAAAGAATTTATTCAAGTTTTTAACGCCACCCTCAGATTTACTGTGCAATGATTGGTACCCTAAATATCGATGATCAAAGCCAAAAGGATCATTTTTTGTTTGATGGCTGATATCTCTGCGAAAAATCGTCTTACGAGGTTAAAAAAAAGCCAAATTGAAGCTGAATAAATTTGCTAAATGACCTATGCATTGGTTTAGTTGACAAAATTTTTCCACGGTCCGTGGGCTCTTCAGAAAAAAAAAAATTTAGAATTTTTTTGTCTCTCGGTATTTCCCATGTTTGCGTAATAACCAGACCTTTTAAGAAATTTTGATAGAAATGCACCGAAACTAGAGATTTTAAGCTATAAAATGCTTTTTTAAAAATCTCGATACGACTATTTTTCACAAAGTTACAGCCTTCCAAAAATTACTAAAAAATTTATAAAATTTTCTGTTCCTTTAATTTTTTGCGTTAGTGTATTATTTGGTATATTACTTTTAAAACAGCAAAAAGTTATGTACACTGTTTTGTCTACATTTGAAGTTAATTGGTTGATTTTCAGCCATTCACTAATATCAAATAATCTCTTATTCATTGTAAATTGTACATCTTCCTAATTTTTGCCTGAGGCTAAAATAGCAATATCATCTGCGTACGATATTAGAGAATCTTTATTGACATTATGAAACTTATCATTGATATAGAATACAAAGAAAAGTGGTCCTAGAATAGTACCATGTGGTACTCCAATTTTTACATATTTCTCACTGCTGTTGCTATCCTTATTATATCTAACTACTTGTGTTCTTTCATGTAAGTAATACATGAACTGTATTGAATCATGTGATACACTTCTAATACCATATTTTTTTAGTTTATTTAATAAAATTTTGTGATTAACTGGGTCGAACGTTTTAGCTAAATCGAGGAAAGTGATTATAGTTTTATTATCGATATTATAATTTTCATACATGTAATTAGTGATATAAGAATAAGCATCAACTATGTTTTTATTTTTTAGAAAACCGAATTATTTGTCTGAAAAAATATTATACTTTGTCATGAAATTATAAATCCTCCCGTGTATTAATTTTTCGAAAACTTTGGCTAAATTTGATATCAAAGAGATCGGTCTGTAGTTTCTAGGATTTTCTCTATTTACTGATTTTAAAATCGGTACAATTAGTGCTGATTTCAAAACATTAGGCCACCTTCCTTTAGAGATACATAGATTAAAAATATGTTCAAGAAGTTGACTTATACAATGAACTAGACTTTTAATTACTTTGGTACTAATCTCATCCCTTCCACCTGCTTTTTTTTTCATCGCGTTAATTGTCTTTATTATTTCATTTACAATTATATTTTGTATAAAGATCGATTCAATATTTCGTACAATACCATTAAAAGCATTATCTATAAAATTTTTATCAATTCCTAATTCATTTGCTAATCTAATTCCTACTTTACTAAAATGATTAATTAAAGTATCTGCAATATCCCCTGTTATAAATAAATTTCTGTGATTTAAAAGTAAACTTTCAATTTTATATTCAGTTTTTACATTTCTACCTAATTTTTTATTTATATATTAAAATTTAAAAAAGAGCTACTTAAATTGAAAATATTATTTTGAAAAAAAAATTTTCTTAATCCAAATAAATTTTTCTTACATTTAGTGAAAATCTAATTTTATATACATAAATATAGATTTATATTATAATAAAATGTTTATATTTTTTACAGGAGTTATTAAAACAGTAGCATTAGATGCTCGAGCAGATTTTTGGGCAGTGCGATCAGGAACTTATGAAAGTCGTGAAAAAACAAAAGAGACAATAGACCGTAATTTTCATATTGAATCTTTATGGAGTGCCATTGATAAAAACTTAAATGACCCTGAAATAATTGAGTCAAAAAACTTATTGAAATTTATTGACACCTTGCCTCAAATCGTGGCACTAAAAAAACAAGAACATGAAAATATGAAAAAAATGATAGATAATGTGATGACTAAAGAAGGAAACCTACTCAAAAATGAAAAAATCATGTATTTAGGAATTACTGAAATAGATAATGAAGAATCAATAATTGAAAAACTAATAAAAATACGTCGACATTGCTTTCAATATCAACATGATTTACAATTCATATTAGTTAATCTATTAAATTATGAAACATCATAA
Organism: Microplitis manilae; assembly: GCA_030273425.1. Taxonomy (NCBI): domain Eukaryota; kingdom Metazoa; phylum Arthropoda; class Insecta; order Hymenoptera; family Braconidae; genus Microplitis; species Microplitis manilae. The sequence goes on along the minus strand of CP092726.1, from coordinate 13,836,626 downwards.
TGACAATAATACATGACATGTAAATCTAATTCAATACAAACATTTATTTTAACTAACTTCAATAATACTATTGAATTTCAATCAAATTCAACCAAAAACAATAAAATATTATTTTCTGATTGAATTCAATTGGAATTTTTGAGTAAGATCCAATTAAGAATAGTATATATATTAGGGTGCTTCGTTTCCGGCGAAAGTATTTTTTTTGTTGCTCATCAAGCAAAATATTGTTTTTTATGCTAAAATAAAAATTCCTGCCAAGTTTGAGCTCTTAATTTCAATCCTAAGTACTTTCCATTTGATTTCCAAGATTTTCCATTTAAAATACACGTAAATTAAATTACTTTTTTTTTAGCTTTCTAATACTCAGCTGCGTTTTATGATATCGACGCGGATTTGATCGCAAATTGTAGGGCATGTTGTGTTCTTCAAAAGTGCCCATAGTAACTTAGCTGTAATTGCAGCTGTTTCACTGATGTCCGCTGGGGAAGTCATTTTTCGTATCAAATTTAGCTTTATTGGCTTGCAGAACGTAAACCAATGAATGCACACCAAAAATGTAAATAGGAATTTCATAGGAAATTTTATTCCCTTCAAGAAAAGCCCTATGAGTCAAGTCGCTACAGTCCATAGTTTCCGAGTTATAGGAGTTTTAGTAATTTAAAAAATATAATATTAAAAAACAAAATGACAATTGATATTTTATTTTTTAAATTATTAAATTTCCTATAACTCGGAAACTATGGACTTTAGCGACTTGACTCATAGGACTTTGCTTGAAGGAAATAAAATTTTCTATAAAATTCCCATTTACATTTTTGGTGTGCATTCATTGGTTTACGTTCTGCAAGCCAATAAAGGTCAATTTGATATGAAAAATGGCTTCCTCAGCGGACATCAGTGAAACAGCTGCAATTACAGCTAAGTTACTATGGGCACTTTTGAAGAACACAACATGCCCTACAATTTGCGATCAAATCCGCGTCGATATCATAAGACGCAGCTGAGTATTAGAAAGCTAAAAAAATTAATTTAATTAACGTGTATTTTAAATGGAAAATCTTGGAAATCAAATGGAAAATACTTAGGATTGAAATTAAGAGCTCAAACTTGACAGAAATTTTTATTTTAGCATAAAAAACAATATTTTGCTTGATGAGCAACAAAAAAAATACTTTCGCCGGAAACGAAGCACCCTAATATATATATATATATATATATATATATTCTTTTTGTTGATTTTATAATTAAATCCAATTGAAATTTTTCCATCAAAAAATAATATTTCATTTTTTCGATTCTAAATTTTATAATTGAGTTTATTCAGAGTTATTGCTCAAAAATGAAAACCTGAAAAAGTTGATCATGTAAACAAAGACTTAACATCACATTTAACATTAGGATAGCCATTAGATTGTATATTCATAGCATATTTTTTAACTATATTAACTAAAAAATAGCATTTTTATGATATAACACAAATAACAACGAAAATAATTAATTAATAATAAAATTTTCATTTGAACATACAAAAAATAAAACATAAAAAATATTGTTTCTATTGAGAATTTATAGCAATGTTAATTTATTTGTTACGTATATATATATATATCACAGAACTAAGAAATCATTAATTTATTTGCATGCAAAAATATTAACTAATAATAATTTGATTTAATTTATTTACAACAAAGAACAACTACAGTATTATTTAATTTATTATTTTTTTTAACGAAAAAAAACAATAGAAATAAAAAAATTTTCACGAAAATTTAAAAAAAAGTTATAAATTATAAAATTACAATAATTTCAGTATCATGGGCTAAATTATTTTTACGCTTTCAACTATTTATTTAATTTATATTAACAAATATAAATATTAAGAAAAAAAAATAGTTGTAAATGGAAATAGTACAAAAGTCTTGAATAATTAATAGTTTTTAATTGTAGTACATAGAAAATAATACTTTTTATAATACATTAAATATTATGTTTGATGTTGTGTGTGAAAAAAATAATGATTAGATAGAATATTGAAATATCTCATATTGTGTTAAGTTCTAACTATAAAAAGACTGACAAATAATTTCAATAATCTGTAGTTTTTAATATTATTAAAAATAATTAGTAATCAAAGTGTAATAAAAAGGTAATCAAGTTAACCATGTATGTATATAAATTTAATAATAAGAATTTAATTAATAAACAAAAAACATGATAAAAATTCCAAAAAGAGCATCAATTTGTTAAAATATTAATTTAAGTATATAACGGTGGGCTCTGGTTATTCCGTGTCTCATAACCACGAACCACAGTTAATGAAATTTCCCGAATAATTTAAATTTATTAATTGTAAATTATTAAAGATAAATATTAATTAAGGATTATTTTATTGCTGGTTCGGAGAACGGGAAAATAGATCTCAGAAGTAGATAGATTCGTTCTGTACCGGACACGCGGCTGAAAGTAACTTATTCTAAGGGACGCTCATGATAAGAAAATTTAATCAAAGAAATTCACTTTATATATTATAAATACAGTCAGACCTGCTCGTGCCTGTCCATGTCTAATCAAGCCTGATATATGGGATTAAATTTAAAATCTTAGTCATAATTATATATAACTTATATAACATTTCATATAACTATTAATCAATAATTAATAAATTAGATATATAATTTTATTGACTAAAAATCTATCACGTATAAGATTTTTCCCGGGAAAAAATAATCAGACCTGATCAGACATGAACAGGCATGAGTCTTCAGGCCTGATCAGACATGAAAAATGACCAGACCTGGCCAGACATGTTCAGGGGTCTGATCATATCTGGCCAGGCCCATCCGGGTGAAAAAATTATAAATAAAAAATGTTCCTAGATAATTATATATAATTATGGATAACTACATTATACAATTATATATAATTATTTCTATAAAAATAAAAAAAAATAAAAAAAATTCACGCGTGTGCAGGATTTGAACCGTAGATATTATTCTTCAATAATTATTACTTGAAGTTCATACGAAACTAAATTTTCAAGTAAATCTCTTAGGTCGACGAGTAGCGAATCAAACTTTCGAGCGAAAGATCTACGGTTCAAATCCTGCACACGCCCAAATTTTTTTTATTTTTATTGAAATAATTATATATAATTGTATAATATAGTTATCCATAATTATATATAATTATCTAGAGTCATTTTTTATTTATAATTTTTCACCCGGATGGGCCTGAACAGATATGATCAGACCCCTGATTATGTCTGGCCAGGCCTGGTCATTTTTCATGTCTGATCAGGCCTGAAGACTCATGCCTGTTCATATCTGATTATTTTTTCCCGGGATACCAGATTTATTGCGAAACTTATCGGAACTTTGGTCGATTTACTGGTGGCACTGGCCGACGATTCATCTCAGCTTGGTACTGATGATGTTGGTATCCAATTCAAAAACCTTCTATTTTTAACTTGATTTTTCGAACAAAATTCAAATTATTTCGATGATTACCATTTAAATTTATTGTTTTTATTTCATTTTTCCAAATTTAAAAGTTCTCTAAGCACTCTCATAAATTTTAAGCATGGTATTATGAGAAATAAGGATAGTTATAAAAATTTTTTTTTCAATTGGAAAAAAAATATAAATAATAAAGAACATCACTCTGAAAAAATTTCAGGATTTGCAGAAAATGTCAAAGTTTTATATAAACAAAAAAATCAAAAATGGTAAACATCGAAAAATTTTTTATTTTTTCCAAATATCTACAAAAAAACGATGAAGATAAGTTGCAATAATTATTTTGTATTTTTTTTTAAAAAGTAAATTTAAAAACAAAAATTTTGAAAAAAAGCATCCCAATGAGTTGAATTTTGAGAAAGTTATAGCTATTAAAAAAAAAAGCCATTATTCTCAAAAATTTATGACTTTTTTTTTGGTTGGGAGAAAAAATTATCGAAACGTTTTTAATCGGGTAGAAAAAGAGAACAAATTTTCAGCAAAATCTACAGAGGTCGGGGTCAAAAGTGGTCGATTTGGATTGGAATGCCCCATATACTAAAACAAATTTAAAAACAAATGAGAAAGATCCAAGGAAGTACTCAATCATGTATATATATGACACATTATACATGCAATAATATTAAATACAATTCAAAAAATAAAATGTAATTTATAAAAAATCAAAATTTAGTTTGTAGCTTTAATTAAACATAACAAAATCATTAATTATTCAATCATGACAATTAGTAATTTTTTAAATTACCATTTAATGTCAAATATATAACTAAAATAAAAATAATATTTACAATAATTAAATTTAAAAAATTGATAGAGAAGTTATTGAGAAAATAATTCTTCATAAATGTATAAAAGATTACAATGAATTTACTTTATTATTGTAATATTAACAAAACGATTGTTTATTTTAGTGAATTTAAAAATCCAAATAATTTTAAAGTTGTTTGTTCATTTAGAATTTTTTATCAATTTAGTAACCAACTTATTACGTAACTATTTGTTTATTATATTGGTAAATGAGAAAATTAGAGCTTTATTTATTTAATTTATTTTATAACATCTACAAATTAAATTATTCACAGAGTTTTAATATTAATACAATTATGAGTATAAAAATTTTTTGATTATAACAAATTATGAATGCACAATATATTCATTTTCAAACATTATGCTTATATATTGTATAGCAAACATTTGGAAAATTTTAAATTTTTAAACAAAAATCGTATATTTTTAACAGTAAAATTCATTTATAGATCATTGAAATTTTGTAATATGCATTTTTAAAAACCGTTCACTTGGAACCAGTTTTTCATTCGATAATTTTTTTTTTATCCAAAATCTAATCTGCTCCTCTTGATATTTTACACATCATATAAATACTAAACGACAAATAAAACTTACATTATAAAATATCTCAAATTAACAAACTGAACCTTACATGTATAATTAAGTAAAGAGAAAAAAAAATTATATTGTACCACATTCACACTCACAAATTAAATCATGATACTAAAGTTAGCATACATCAAATAATTTTTGAAATTTTCCAAAACGATAACTTACAAAAAAAAAATTATTTAATAAAATTGGGCTTGTAGTTTTTTAAATTTTCTACATGTGCATTTTTTTACTTTTTTTTTTCTACTTAATTTGTCGAAAAAAAAAAATCCAAAAATAGTTATTTGTCTGTGAACTTCAGGAACATAATTAAATCAAATAATTACTTTTTGATTGTAATTATAATAATAATAATATTATTTATCTGCACTATACTTTCTTATTGTAATTGATCACAAGATAATGTATTTATAACTATCGAATTTATAATAACAACAAAAATATAATAAATCTATAAAATACTTTCTGTTATAAACTAAAATACAATAATTGACTCACTTTTAAAAATGTAAATGTAGCTGACATTTGTAAATTTTTTAAATTTTCAAATAAATAAATAAAACGTGTGTTGAATAAAAATAATAAAATGCGTGATTAGATAATTTAGTAATCAGTATGCACATTTTTTTATATTTAATTATTCTAATTTATTAACTTATTCATTTATAATTTACTAATTATCTCATATCTACTACATTACACTGAAACTTTTATATATCTATCACTTTAGAAACAACTAATTTTTTTTAATCGAACAATTTTTCACTCAAATATGCTGATAAAATATGTAATTGTATTATATTTAGAATTATAAAAATCATCTCATTAGTGTTTACACCGGGTGTAATTATTTATTACTATTATAAATAATAATATTAAAAGATTCACTTCACTCCGATTTATGAGCCATTCGACACGCTTGCTATTTTCATACAAGTTCTCTAAGAACTTTTATATAGCCAATTTTTAGGATGTATATGCCATCTATTAATAAATTTGTAGACTATTTCGTGAAATCTGCTTTATCTAAATATAATACTTGCATTGGATATTTATACTTTTCCTAAACGCAACCCTCATGGCACACTTAGTACTCATGACTCAGTGTGTGAACTCCTTGAGGAATTTTCAGTAATATCCCTC
>CP092726.1:13720464-13830464 GCA_030273425.1 Microplitis manilae | reverse complement strand
ATATAAATTTCTACTAAATTAAAAAAAAATTACTAACTCGATTCCTGAATTATTTATTTATTTTTTTCTTTTTTTGTTTAGTCATTTTGGTTATGCGGGAATTATCAGATATGTGATCATTTCAATTTCTACACTGAAAAAAAAAATTTGCTATCATAACAAAAATCAAGATTACGCAGCTATTTGTTATGATAGCAAAACTATCCTGGTTAACGCAACGAAGTGACATTTGTTGTGGTAAGGAAAGTGAAGTTGCTGTTTTGACGAATGATATGTGTTGAGGAAAAATTTTTTAAATACGCATAGAATTTTGTGCTTTAATTAGGTGAACAATATCATTAAGAATTCATCACGAGTTCTCGATTTTGGACATAAATTGTGTTTGTAAATTATGGCTTAAATATTAAACGCTATTTATTTTTAAAAGTATACCAATATGAATAAGTATAGTTCAAAGCGGGCGCCTTGAAGAAGTGATGTTCTTGACTCAAGAAAATATATTGCGACGCGATAATATCTTAGGTGAAGTAAAATTTTCTCGAGTCAAGAAATCTTTGTAAAACCTAATTTAATATTTGTCTCAACGCATGTCATTTGTTATAACGGCAACTTCACTTTGCTTACCATAACAAATGTTACTTTGTTGTGTTGACTAAGATAGATTTGTTATCTTAACAAATAACTGCATAATCTTGACTTTTGTTAAGGTAACAAATTTTTTTTTTCAGTGTATTCTAGTGGAAATTTTTTATTCCGAGAAAAAACGCTATAATTAATAAATAACTGCGCACGCTTTAGTGGGATTCGAACCCGGGACCTAACGAACGAAAAACCGATGCATTAACGACTAGACTACGCTACTTTTTTTTTATAATGTGACGGGGTGACCTGGTATTCGACTGCCAGGTCAGACAAAATTAAATTTCACGCCATCTTTATTTGTGCGCACCCGCCCTCGCGTTGGAAGTCTTTTAGTTTAGCGGCGTGACGGTAGGGGGTAGATCAGGTACACCTCGTTGCCAGACACCCGATCATAAAATTAATTACAACCTAGAAGCCGCCTGGAGCAGTCGCTCATCTAGCAGCAGTTGCCTTCGCAAATTTGATAATTAAAATATGAAGTTTCTTGTCAGGCAGACGCCTTTTGTTAAGTTGGTTTTTTTTTGTTGTTGGAGTTTTGGGTTTTGTCCAGCCGTTTTGCTCAAGGAAGTCCGAAGATCATGGCAAGACACCTAGGAGAAGTCGACGTAAGTTCCTTGGCGTAAAGGTTAAATTTATTTAAATAATTATTTGTCAAACACGTGGGGAAATATCCAAGTACATTTTATCGTCTTTTATTAATTGATTATTTATTTATTTATATTACATTTAATTTAATTTATTTTATTTCTTAATCGCTGTGCATGCAGAATTTTAATTATTAAATTTTACTTGTCAGGATTTTCCTTGTCTCTGACTAATCTATATAAAATTTAAGCCGTCATCAATGATATTAGATTAAATTTATAATAATAAAATAAAATAGAATTTGAGTTTTGAGATTGTGAGTGCCCGAGTAAAAGTATCGGGCACCTGATGAAAGCGACTCGCGCATGCGCAGCAGAGCCTCGTTAGAATTCTGTATCTGAATTTATTAATTAATTTCTTTAGAATATAAATTAACTTTATTTATTAATGCAAACCAGTATTAATTTATTATAAATAAATAATTTAATTAGTTTTACATTTATTCTTAACTTATTTCAACACCATTTCCCTATCCTAAATCAGGCCGCGTACTCGGTCATATCAGACATTCCCGAACCCAGTGCTCAACGTCTACACGAGCAACTTCAGAAGGACTGTCCGAACTTCCTGGTACGGGGAAGCCAGGGCAGACCCTTACAATGGCACCCAACGTTTTGTTGCAAATGTCTGATTGATTTGAATAGTGGAAAAATTTAAAAATAAAAAAAAATCGAATTTGTAGAATTTTTTTTAATTACTATGGGAAATTATTCTGGAAAAAACACGTGTTTGACAAAATAGGGATAAAACCCTCAATAAACCATAAAAATTTTCAAAAGATCTGGAACATAAAATTTGCCAAGTGTCGAACTTATAAAATATATAAGATTTACTGAAAATTATTAAAAATATACTGATATAATAAAATTGCAAATATATAAAATTGATGAAAATAAATTGTTACAAAAATTTTGTCGTGAAATCTAAAGAAAAAGCGCGGGAAAAATAATACTGCGTTGTTTGTATGACTCATTGCTCGGCCGGAAGTTAAAATAAATAGACGCTACAGGATAGAATTAAACTAATAATTTTAAGTAAAAATAAAATTTCTAAATATTGAAAGTTTTAGTTTAATGATAAAATTTTAATGATTTATTTAATATAGAAATTTGCTATTGTTTAAATTAGAATTCTTGAAGGAATTAATTAATAAATTATTTGTTAGTGAAGAATATAAAATTTTGAGGCAAATAATTAAATAAAATCTAGGTAAATCCTGTAGTGTAATTTATTATTGTCAAGTAAAATAATTGTGAAATATTTAAAATAAAATTAACGGAAAGATAAAATAAAACTTAACGATAGAAACTTAAAATTTAAAACGGATTACGGTTGTAATATTTACGTTTATTATTTTAATTACGGTTGTTAAATTTATCATAAGTTTTAAAAATTAAATCTTAAGCCATAAGATTTAAAATAAATAGATAAAATTGAGTGTGTCATTAAGGGATTAACCCTCGTTGAGAATCGGGATATTTTTCTTTTACTTAAGTGAATAATCTTTTATTGTGGGATTGTGATTAGTAGAGCCAGGAAGTTTGCCCTGCTAAAAATAGCTTTAAAAAAATTTTTATAACGACAATTTTGATTGGCTCATTTAATTTTTAAATGGAATCGAATTCAAAGAGAAAACAAAAGAACGATCTATATTGAAAACAATTAAAAAAAATAATAGTATATTTATAAGAGATTTTTTTTTGTTTTTTTTTTTTTTATTTTAGATGTCTCACTTGGATCGAGTTAATTTTTTTTTATTCAAAGAAAAAAATTAGAATAATTTCATGACCAAGCTGGGGTACTGAGTGCTCGAGTTTTCCAAGTTGCGTTGTCAACTCTATTTACTATCAAAGAAATTTTTTTTTTTTTCAATAGAAATAAAATGATTTTGTACATCTTGGAGTTTTCGGTACTTCAGCTTGAATCACGTTATTTCTTCTAATTTATTTTATTATAATTTAGCATAAAAAAGTTGACTCCCATCCTAAACAGTTGGGTGACTCAGTGCTCTAGTTGTCCAAGTTGGGCCAGGTCAGCTTTTTTGTTTCAAAATAAAAATGATTAAGGTCGATGATACAAGATCGCGAGCAAGATTGCAAGCAAGATCACGAGCAAGACTGTCAGCAAGATCACGAGCAAGATTGCCAGCAAGATCACGAGCAAGATTGCCAGCAAGATCGTGAGCAAGATTGGCAGCAAGATCACGAGTAAGATCGTGAGCAAGATTGCTACCAAGATCACGAGCAAGATCGCGAGCAAGACTCAGCAAGATCACGAGTAAGATCGCGAGCAAGATTGCCACCAAGATCACGAGCAAGATCGCGAGCAAGACTGTCAGCAAGATCGCCAGCAAGATCGCGAGCAAGATCATGAGCAAGATCGCGAGCAAGACTGTCAGCAAGATCGCGAGCAAGAATGTCAGCAAGATCGCGAGCAAAACCGGTTTTTCCTCCAAAAAAAAAAAAAAAAAAAAATTGGAGTAGTTGGATGAACAAGCTGTAGTAACAAGAGGTCGAGCTGTTAAACTTAGACCTAGTCAATTTTTTTTTCAATAAAAAAAAATTGTGTTCTTTGATTTTTATTCCTTGCTGAGATTTATATTCAATCGTGACATATCTAGTTTTTTTTTTATAAAAAATAAATTGGTTCCCCTTGGATTTTATATTTGACGGAAAGAATTCTAAGTTATCTCTTATAAATATACTATTAATATTCAAAATTATTTTCAATGTAGATCGTTCTTTTGTTTTCTCTTCGAAGTCGATTTAATTTAAAAATTAAATGAGCCAATCAAAATTGTCGTTATAAAAATTTTTTTAGCGCTATTTTTAGCAGGGCAAATTTCCTGGCTCTAGTGATTAGTGATTTATATTGTGTGAGTGAAATAAATTGAAGACTACTATCTGGTCATAAAGTATTGACCCTAAATTTAAAACATGAATAACTTGAGTTTAAAAAAATCGCATTAGAACATGAAACATATAGATCGGTAGATTAAAGTATCTTTTACTCCTATCCAAAATTTCATAAACCTAAAAAATTTTTTACCCAAGATATAAACAATTGAAGGTTGAAAAACGTGGTTTTTGAGGGGTATAAATTCAAGCACCAACTTTGGTTGTTTATAACTTGATAAATAATTGTTCTGCTGCTACGCTGATTTTTTTGGTGTATAGTGGATCCTTTCTGAATAGAATTCGAGAAAAAAAAAAATTTTTTTTTTATAAATTATTGCTATAATTTATAATTTATGGTCACGGACTATCTTGGGTTCTAACTAAGATACGAATTTGATTCAAATTTGTATCCACGCAGAAAGCGATATTGAGTATTTTATGTGAACGATGACTGATGCCGATCGCGATTCTTCTGAACTATATGCTTTTTTAGTTTTCATGCAGGTGTTTATGACCGCAGTTAACCCTTAGAGCTTACCATAATGATCTATTGTCATCATTTTTGTTAAAAGCGTCCGAGCCATAAAAGTTTGGTTTCTATACCTGCGAGACTCAGAGTTTTTACTTTTTTTGTTAGTTTACCATAGGCGCCGATAGCAAAAATACAAATTTCATATACTAAATTTTCTAATAGATAAATTGTTGAGGAAACTTATTTAAGAATTTCTAATTTTTATTTCTATGTACTATATAATTTATTTTTTAAGCTTGTTCAATTTATAGAATTTTTTATGTACTCGGTGTTTTAATTTATTATATATTTGATTACATAAATTTTATAAATTTATTATCATTACTTAAAATTTTAATTTTATCATAAAATCATTGTCAATACAAAAATATTTTGTAAATGTATGAAGAAAAAAATTTTAAATACATAAATAACGTAAATTTTACTTATATTAACAAAAGTTTTGTTTTACTTGAACTAAAATTGAATATATGTTATATGGCACACAAAAAGACATAATATTATCACACTTAAATTGTTTTATTTATAAAGAGAGTAGAAAAAAAATCGTCAGATCATTCACAATCACTGTCGGAATCACTTGTGTCATTGTTTTCATCAAGTCGTATAATTATAGGTTCGATTTCGCTGTTCATCTCCGAACATGTTTTCCTTGACTTTCCTTCTTCCTTTTCAGCATGTTCAACGCATTTAGGCCATAGCGTAGGAGGAATATTGTCCATGGCATTTTTACATAACTGTAATACGTCATTCATTTTGAATGTTGAATTATTTGTAGCTACCTTATTTTTGACAAACGCCCAAATGAGTTCAATGGGATTGTACTCGCAATGAGCAACAGGTAACCATAGCAATTCAACTTCTTCACCGCGTTTTTCCTTCGCTATTTTTTCAAGTAAATATCGTGGTGGATGACGATAAGGCTTTGATAATTCCAACAACTCATTTTTTGTTAAATTGGCGAACTCGTCAACGTCTTCAGGTAATGGTACAGGACGATTATTGAGCCATTCAATGATGTCGTTTTTTCGCCATCCTGTAGTTGGATTTCGAAACTGCGGGTCAAGCATTTTGTGATATGGTGCCCGATCTAAAACAATAACAGATTTGCTTGGTAGCACGTTTAAGACTTGGTTAAACCATTCTACATAATGTTCAGCATTCATTTCGTCATGATAATCAGCTGAACCTTTTTAACCGATAAAACAAAGTCTGCAACCTGGTACAAATCCGTTCACACCACCGATATCTAAAATGATTACTCTTTTTCCTGCTCCTGAGGGTGTCAGGAATCCGCCTTTTTCACCGAAAACGTTTTGAACGCGACAGCGATCACTATCAAAATTACTATTATCACTTAATTTAATTGTTTCAATCCAACCATACTTTCTTGAATGATTAGCACCGCACCAAGTTTCGTCTGTATAATAAATATTATAATTATTTTTTCTATACTGAGATATTTTCCGAAGGTAAGTATCTCTCTGCGCAGCAACAGACACACTTTCCATCCACACGGGTTTCTTATTGAATTTTTTATACGTAAAATTCAATTGTTTACACCATTTCTTGAGTGTTGATAATTGGAATTCTGGCGAATCTTCAAAATTTTCTTGGATTTTTTGACGAACCATTTTTAAAGTTGGATAAGTTTTTTGAGCGTAAAAACCATGAATAGTTCGCCTAATCATTCCTTGTAAAAAAACATCACATGGAATCGGTGGTCGACCAGATTTTGGCGCGGTTTTTAAACTTTTATTTTCTTTATATCTTTTCGAAATACGTTTGATTGTACTTGAAGATATTTGTAAACAGTCTGCTGTTCTTTCAATTACATTTGTTAATTTTGTGGGTTTTCTTTCTTTTTTTTCTTTTTCAAAGAATTTTTTTACTCGCAAAATTAAAACTTTTTCTCTTTCAGTCAAATAACTTTTTCCTCCTTTAAAATCGTCGAATAAATCGTCTTCAGAATCATTGTCGGAACTATCTGTATCTGAATTTGTTGATTTTTCTTGATTTATAATTTCAACACTATTGCATTCATCACGATTATTGTAACAGTTATTATGATTATTATTATTACTACTATTATTATTATTATTATTATTATTATTATTATTATTATTATTATTATTATTATTATTATTATTATTATTATTATTATTATTATTATTATTATTATTATTATTGTGGTTATTATTACTATTATTATTATTATAACTGTTATTACAATTATTATTGTTGTTATGATTAATATCTTCATCTCTAATATCATTAAATCTATCATTATCAATGCCACTATTGTTGTAAATTCCGTTAACAGGTTTCAAAATTTCGAAATGGCCGTCGAGGCTGTGTTCATTTAAATGACCAGTAAACAATAAGTAAATTGTAGCGTTACTTAATGGTTGATTAAAATTAAAAGTATAAAAAGTGTGATCTGCATTCTGACGTTTAAGAACAATATTAATGTTATAACAACTTGCTGCTGCCTGACATTCTATCATTGATGCGTAAGTTCCTGTCTTACCCATAGTAGCCTCATATACCTTCGGATCTATTATACCTAATGTAAATTGAACATGATCATAAAAAGTATCCCAATTTTGAATAACATGTGAAACAACTTTTCGCCGCACTTGAGTAGCTCGTTTATTAATGGATTGAGCTATACATTTAAAGAAACAATCACCTCCACCGCCAGCACTTATTATTTCGAACTCACAGTGATCAATAACTATCATTCGCGGCATGATTGAAAAAAAAATTTTAATTAACTAACAAAAGCAATTAAATAACTAATATTTTTTAGTATTAAGTACAACAGTTATAACCTTGATGAAAAACTTTTCGAAATTAATGTAGACAAGAAAATAAGACTACTTATAACCATTAGGTAAATTGAGTAGGGATGAAATATTTCAAACTAAAATTTTAACTTAGCCAAATGTAAAATCGATTTAAGACTTTATTTCATTGTAATGAGATTTTAAGTATACAGGATAAATATTATCATACTTTAAGAAAACAAATATATTTGAAGAAAATATGAAGTTTCATTCTATTTAAATATAATGAAACTTTAATGACTAATATACTTGAAAAAAAATTAAACTCTCGAAATCTAAAACCTACATGGAGAAAAAACTCTTTGTCATAAAATACCAAGATCTACTTATACATGTAAAGGTAGTCATTCAACTATATTATACTCTTTTTCTGTCTTTCCAAAATTTTTTTTTTCAACTTAATAAATCATTTTGAATTGTCGAAACCTATCATTTAATAAATGAATAGAATATTTTTAAATATTTAAACTGCATTGTTGCAAAAAAAATGTAAAATAATTTTTAATAATATTATAACAATATTTTATTTCAAAAACTTCTCAAACTATTTGCTAAATTTTCTGACCATAGTTCTTATACTGGACAATAAAGCGAAATACAGTTTCCCAGGTATATTTCAGCGACTACGCCGATGGGCTATGTATCACTTACAAAAGGTTTTTAAGCCTACGACCGTCATAAACACCTGCATGAAAACTAAAAAAGCATATAGTTCAGAAGAATCGCGATCGGCATCAGTCATCGTTCACATAAAATACTCAATATCGCTTTCTGCGTGGATACAAATTTGAATCAAATTCGTATCTTAATTAGAACCCAAGATAGTCCGTGACCATAAATTATAAATTATAGCAATAATTTATAAAAAAAAAATTTTTTTTTTTCTCGAATTCTATTCAGAAAGGATCCACTATTCACCAAAAAAATCAGCGTAGCAGCAGAACAATTATTTATCAAGTTATAAACAACCAAAGTTGGTGCTTGAATTTATACCCCTCAAAAACCACGTTTTTCAACCTTCAATTGTTTATATCTTGGGTAAAAAATTTTTTAGGTTTATGAAATTTTGGATAGGAGTAAAAGATACTTTAATCTACCGATCTATATGTTTCATGTTCTAATGCGATTTTTTTAAACTCAAGTTATTCATGTTTTAAATTTAGGGTCAATACTTTATGACCAGATAGTAATAAGATGTCAGGCATCAACTCAAATAGTAGGCGTATGCTAAGGTCAAATCGTCAGAGGGATGATGACGTACAGATCATGGCGGCCCTATCGTCTAGGATCGTGCATTCACCACCAGGACAGTCGACAACAAGAACAGTAACGTCAACGAGAGTTACAACAGCTACAGTAACTAGACCTTCTGCTACAGTGACCAGTTCTGGATTGAATAGAGTAACGTCGTCTACCAGGGTCATCCCTACAACCAGCAGCACAAGTAATATAAACACAAGCAATACAATTTCAGGTCAAATTTCGAATCCAAATTCAAATTCAAATCAAAATTCCAGTTCAAATTTAAATTTAGATCCAAATCAGAATCAAAGTCAAAATTTAAATTCAAATTTAAATTTAATTACAAATTCAAATCAAAATTCAAATTCAAATCAAATTTCCAGTTCAAATTTAAATTCAAATTCGAATCAAAATCTGAGTCAAAATCAAAATTTAAATTCAAATGAGAATTCAAATCTAAATTTCATTTCAAACTCAAATCTTAATCCAACGGCAAATTTACAAAATTTAAATTTAAATTCGAATAATTCAAATCAAAATTTAAATTCAAATAATTCAAATCAAAATTTAAATTTAAATAATTCAAATCAAAATTTAAATTCAAATAATTCAAATCAAAATTTAAATTCAAATAATTCAAATCAAAATTTAAACTCAAATAATTCAAATCAAAATTTAAACTCAAATAATTCAAATCAAAATTTAAACTTAAATAATTTAAGTCAAAACCCTGGAAATTTGAATATGAATCAAAATTCAGACTATCAGAATGGAAATTTGGACAGAGATCAGTCGGTAATTAGAAATCGATTATTGAATCCAATTCTCAACCAGGGAAATGACCCTATGAATGAAGATGCTAGTCGTGTTCAGGCCGTGTTGGTTCCAGGTTCCGCTTCTTTACCTGGCCCTGATCCAGTACCAGTCCCAACAGGTGGTGAACCGACTATGACGATGAGCGAGGTATTAAACCTATTTCAACGTTTTTCGTTAAACAACACAAATATGGCTGCATCTTCTGTAGCTCAAACTGTTCACCAGATGGCCAACAGTTTTGGTGACGGGGGGTGTCGTGCAGCCATACCCGCTCCACAATGTCAAAGTATAATGAACGATCCTAGAAATTATGAGAATAATCTACCAGATGAGGTTTTTCCTGGGGATTATATAGACACACCTATGCAAAACACTAATAATAATAACGTTAATAATAATCGATCTACAGGGAATCCTATGTTGGCCCAATCAAGTCGGGGAAATGGTCCCGAGGTATTTCCGAGGCAAGATTATAGTAACCAAGACGGAAGGAAATGGCGTGACATCAGGCAACACCTAAAACTGTGGACATTGAAATATCCACAGGGTGACCTATCGGCGAATGGATTTATTGCTGCTGTTGAGGCTAGGATATATCGTGAAGGTTGGGCAGAATCCGATGCGATTCGTATAATTAGTTACTTATTAGAAGGCAAAGTTGTCCAGTGGTTTGACACAAACTTTCTGCGCTGGGCTGATTATCAGCACTTCAAAAGAGAATTCCTGCGTGTATTCGGTTCATCAAAAACTGACACCCAAGTACTGATGGAAATAGTACATATGAAGCCAGCTGAGGGTGAATCTATGGTGGATTTCACTTTCAGAATGCAGCGGAAATATTTTGAAATGCGCTCACCTCCATCCGAGCAAGAGCAAATCACTTGCATTCAAAATCACTTGCCAAGTGAATTGAGAATGTTGGTATTTGCTAGATCAGTTCATGACTACGATTCGTTTTTGTCTGTCTTGCACGAAGCCACTCAGTCAATGGAAGAGAGTAAGAGATTATTCAGATCGTCATCTTCTGAATCCTTCAATAAGTCAGTACCTAAGCCCAAGGAGGAATCCAGGTTCCTAGCTCTTCAGGGATTGGCTGGTACTGAAATTTGCATTGATACTGGGTCGTTGAAACAACCTCTAGTCATCGAAGAGGTCAAGGAAAATTTGAAGGGTGGTTTTGTTGTCTGTGCTTCAGTGGGTAGTTCAACTACAACCAAACCTCAATTTTTATTGAGTACAGGGGAAGTCCCTCAACAATATTCAGTTCCACCCTCGAACCAACAACCTTCTCGAACAACAATAAATTATCCTTATTCGTATCGTCAGAATCCTTCTGCTAGAAAAAACAATTCAAGACCAAACTTCAGTCAAATACCTCGAAATAACTTTGTAAGACCTCAGGCAAATCCTAATACATTCTTTTGCCATAATTGTGGTCAAAATGGCCACAGGTTCAGGGAATGTATAAACCCTAGAGTTAATATTTGCACATATTGCAATAAAGTCGGCCAACTTAGGCAGGATTGCTTTGCCATCCAAGGCTTCCCGACTGGAAATGGATTTCGCAATCCTAATAATTTCCAGCGTCAGAATAATTTCAGATCTAATAATAATAATGATGGTTTGGTGAATAATAATAATAATAATTTTAACAACCGTCCGAGAAATAATTTCAGTAATAATAATTTTAATCCGGGTCAACTAACCCAACAAAATTTTCCAGCTTTACCTAGCACTAACAATAATAATTCGAATAATAATAATGCTCAAAATGTTGATTTAAACGGGCAACGCCCTTTCCCTGGTGGTTCCCAAGGAGACGGGGCGTAAAAAGATCGGGAATCCGGAAACGGAAACGAAAGATGAGTCCTGGTAGTAGAAGAAGGTATAGGAGATTTAAAATGAGGTTTATGCCTGAGGTTGGCGATGATATTCACGTCACCCAGGTAAGTAAAAATTTGTTTGATGGGGTTGGCGATGATTTTCACGTCCCCCAGTATAATGAAATTGTTGTTGAAGGGGTTGGCGATGATTTTCACGCCCCCGAAGTGAAGAAGTTAGTAATATTGATGATTCACGGGTTGACGATGATATTCACGTCCCCAGTGTTCAAAATAATATTGGTAATGAGATTGGCGTTGATACTCACGCCTCTCAGCAAAGTAAAATTAAGAATTCAAGGGTAGACGATGATGGTCACGTCCCCTGTCGTTTAGAAATGAAGGACTCATCGAATGTTGTTGAATTTTCCGTCGTTAAACGTTTAAAAAATTTCTTTGAAAATAAAATCAATAAAAATAAGATTAGTAAAGCTGGAAAAATGGAGGCTCAGCCTGTTGTAAATAATGTAAATAGTATAAATAATTTCATTGAGTCGAGTCCTGTGGTTGAACAGACTCCTGTAAATAATAATTTTAGAAGTAGTGATAATTTTGTTGCTGATAAAAATCAGTTTTGTGTAAATAGTTTCAATAATTTTAATGGTAATGATAGTTTTGAATCCTCAGAAACTTGTTTTAGTAGTTTTTGTAATTTATTTGAAAATATAAATGGTTTTAGTGTTTTTGAGGATTTACCTAATTTTAATATTGACGAGGTACATCTGGGGGAAGTCTTAGGTGTAGAAGAACGGTCCCCAAATGACCATACTGTGCCAGAGACCTTCAAGTCTACTGGATTTAATCTAAATTATTCTGATCTTTTAAATAATCTATCATCTACAGAAAACTCAAGGGTGTTGGAAAATTTAATTAATGTATTTGAAGAGGTACCGATAAGTGCGCATGAAATAAAAATTTCTCCAGTTGGTGTCGATGAAGAAGAAGAACCAAGTGTCGTGAATATGGAGGGCACGCCCTATTTGTGTGGATTGGAACCACTAGCTGATCCAGAAGAACCGGAAGAACCTTGGGAAGATGAGTTTGATTCAGGATTGGAATCTGATGTTGTAGCAGAGCAAATTCCCAGCGTTCCAACGTCACCTGAGCCTTCTCGAGCTGCTTTCCTGCCTGGAATACTAAGAGGTAAACACCTACCCTCTCATATTATTAATAAAATTACGTTACGTTCTAGATTTCTACCTGGCACTGGCTCACGTCCGCCAGTTATGACAGCCAGGATACCAGTGTCTGTCTGGGTGGTTGGGATCCAGTTGAACGGGATAATTGATACAGGCAGCGAGAGGTCATACCTAAATTCAACTGTATATGATAAGATACGTGAATTTAGTTCAGGTGAATTACAAGAAGATGACACGCAACGTCGAGGTGTTCTTCTTGCCAATCACACAGCGTGCAAGACGATAGGCGGTGCGCCTTTTATAATTCAAATTGGTTCAGTGGCTGGAGAGCAGTATCTCAGCATCATGAAAGACCTAAGTCACTCAATTGTTTTAGGTATGGATTTTGCTTTGCATTTTGGTGTTAAAATTAATTGTGCAAATCAAACATGGAGATTTGATGGCACGGATGAAGTCTACCAGTTCCAGAAAATTAATTGCAATGAACAACGTGCTCGATGTCAGGTATTAACCTCTAGTCAGGAGGATGATTTCGAAAATTTTCTGAAAGTGGAATTGGATAAATTTCAACTGCTTCCAAAACAAGGTATGACTCACTTGGTGCAACATGAGATAGTTCTTCAACCGGGGTTAAGCCCATACAGGTACGTCCTTATAGGAGAAGTCCTGTTATAACTGCAGAGCTTAATAATCAAATCGACGAGTTGCTGGAGAAGGGATATATACGTCCCAGTAATAGTTTCTGGTCATGTTCACCAGTAATGGTTCACAAGGCAAATGGAGATTGGCGATTCTGTGTCGATTATCGACCAATTAATCGATGGACTATTCTACCTGCGCAACCATTACCAAACATGCTCAGGATATTGAGTGCGTTGCACGGAGCTGTCATCATAACAACTATGGATCTTACTGAAGCCTTCGATCAAATCCTAATGGCGAAAAACTCCATTCCTTTAACAGCTTTTTCCGTTGAAGGTTGTGGACAATACGAATGGGTTAGGATGCCCTATGGTTTATCTGAAGCACCATCTACGTTCCAGAAGGCGATGGATAAGCTTCGGGATCGTTTTATCCACCTTATACATGAAAGGGATTTACCTCGAGCTTGGATTGACAAGGTCTTTGCCTATTTGGATGATTGGGTTATTATCAGCGAGACCTACGAAGAACATAAGCGTATACTTTCACTCGTTTTCGAAGTATTCCGGGAAGCCGGCTTATTAATCAATCCAAAGAAGTGTAAGTTTGCTCGATCAGAGGTCAAGTTCCTGGGTTTTATTGTGGACAGCGAGGGCTTACGCCCTGATCCGGAAAAAATCGCTCCGATTATAAAATTGCCTCGACCAACTAGCCGTAAACAAGTACGGAGTTTTTGTGGACTCGTTAATTGGTACCACCGCCATTTACAAAATGTGGCCAAGGTACAGGGACCCCTTAATAAATTGTGTAGTTCAAATTCAGATTGAAAATGGGGACCTGAAGAAGAAGATGCTTTCCAGAAGCTTAAGCAAGCACTTATCGAGGCCAAGCCTTTAGCGATACCAAAACCAGGGTTACTATATATTTTGTATACCGACGCAAGTGATACAGGATTAGGGGCTTTCCTTCTACAGAAGGACCCCGAGACAGATAAAGAGTATCTGATAATTTGTTTGAGTCGTCCGCTACGAGGTGCAGAGACACGCTACACCACTACTGAGAAGGAGTGTTTAGCAGTTGTCTGGGCTGTACGCAAGTTGAGATGCTACCTAGAGGGAGCACCCTTCACCGACGTCACTGACCACGCTTCGCTCAAATGGTTGCATACTCTGAGAGACCCCAACAGCCGTCTCGCAAGATGGGCAATGGAGTTGCTGTCCCACCAGATCACCATAGAACATCGCCGCGGACATGAAAATGAGGGACCAGATGCCCTATCACGATTGTACGAGGATGATAACCCTGTTGAATGGTCTGAGGTTTTGAAGGAGGTCAAAAATGAAGGTATCATATTTAAAAATATACAGTCCAGGGATTGGTATGATATTAAGAAGTTAAATGTATTAAAACACCCGGAGAATTTTATAGAATGGAGAATTGTAGATGATAAGTTGCAATATTATAAACCTGATTATTTAAAGGAGTTCCTTGAGGATCAAGATGCCTGGAAAATCGTGTTGCGAGATCATGAAGTAACCGAAGTGCTGAAAAACAACCACGATGTGCCTGACGCTGGACATCTGGGTCGAGAGAAGATGTACCAGCGCATTAAAACCAAGTACTACTGGCCCGGCATGTACAAGGATGTCGCTGATTACGTTGAAGCCTGTGAGACATGCAAAAAGGTTAAATACAAGCAAACTTCCTCACAAGGACCTATGAGGACCCGCCAACCAATTGAGCCATGGGGAATTGTAGCCGCCGACGTCACAGGGCCTTTCCCTCGTTCTAAAAATGGCTACCAGTATATTTTGATAATCCAAGACTTGTACACACGCTTCATTGAAGTATTCCGGTTACGTAAGCAGACCGGTCAGAACATCAAGAAATGTTTTTATCGCGCGTTTTCTCGTTGGGGTTATCCCATGTTCCTGGTTACCGATAACGGTACTGAATTTATTAACCAATTGGTTAAAGATTTCTTACTTGAAACCGGTGTGAAGCTGACAACTACCGCTGTCGCTCACCCTCAGGGTAATCCTGTCGAGCGTATAAACAGGACCCTCAAACCAATGATTCGGGCTTTCATCGATAAAAATCAGACCTCTTGGGATGAACATTTGGGTGAGTTGCAACTCGCGTATAATAGTTCATACTATACATCTCTCGAGATGTCTCCTTATTATCTCGTACACGGTAAAGAGCCAAGGTTATCGGGAAAGGTTACTAACCTCGAAATTGACGATTTAGAGCTCGAAAATCTAGCTTGGCGCGCGCGAGTAAATCGTTTAGATCAATTAAGGCATCAGGTAGAGGACATCATGAGAAAAGAGAGCGAAAGACAAGCTCAGTATCATGACCAAGGCATTAAGGATCTTCCTACTCTTAAAGAGGGAGATCAGGTTTATTATCCTAACAGGAAGCTAAGTAAAAAGATAGATAAATATAGCGCGAGTCTAGCATGTAAATTTTTGGGACCCGCTATAGTAGATCAGATAATTAGTCCATTAGTTGTAATTTTAAAAGACGATAAAGGGAAATCCCTTGGCAAGCACTATGTTCCAGATCTCAAAATTCCAAGAAGGAGTTTGAGATCGAAATCATTAAATTGAAAATTTGTTACAGAGGCGTACCAGAGATTGGCTCACTCTTGAGCACTACTTCGACTACCCGCACCGCTACTACACACTCACGGACGTGCGTACTTTTGATCGTTTGGGCCGTAGGAACCGCAAGAGTGTACGTATGGGAGACGGGACCATTGTCCAAGGTTCCTTGCTGGTGATTCCGTCAGTACGTCCCCCACTGCAGGGTGGACCGGATGCTCCGCCTCACTTGTGCTACAAGCCGCCGCAGCCGCCGAAGTCACTGTACTCGACTAACTGGAGACAGGTGGACTATGTCACTCCAGACGGTTCAGACCCATTTCCGCCAGTGGCCCGACATGTAAGTCAGCAGGCAGAACTACCGGTACGTGCCAAAGGGGAAGGTGTTTGCAAATCGGAGGGCGACACCCAACCGGAGTCCGTAGCCCAGGAGGTGGTAGATGAGAAGGGCCTAGAAGACGATCTGGACGTCTTACATATTGACCAGGAAGTGGTGATAGAAGAAGGTCCACTAAATATTTGGGAGAAGGCTGTCTTGGCAGTGATGGGGCACCATGTAAAAGACACGGCTTAAACCCGAGTAAAGGGTTTCCCCTTAGGAGAATCTCTCTTCATATTTATATTCCTCTTTATTTTATATATTTTGTTCCTTCTAATCCATGTGTCATTTGAAATAAAGGAACAACCTAATCAGCCAAGTTCACTCAAAATTTAATTTTGCCTGACCTAACGTCAGTCTGGTGACGGGGGTTGTGACGGGGTGACCTGGTATTCGACTGCCAGGTCAGACAAAATTAAATTTCACGCCATCTTTATTTGTGCGCACCCGCCCTCGCGTTGGAAGTCTTTTAGTTTAGCGGCGTGACGGTAGGGGGTAGATCAGGTACACCTCGTTGCCAGACACCCGATCATAAAATTAATTACAACCTAGAAGCCGCCTGGAGCAGTCGCTCATCTAGCAGCAGTTGCCTTCGCAAATTTGATAATTAAAATATGAAGTTTCTTGTCAGGCAGACGCCTTTTGTTAAGTTGGTTTTTTTTTGTTGTTGGAGTTTTGGGTTTTGTCCAGCCGTTTTGCTCAAGGAAGTCCGAAGATCATGGCAAGACACCTAGGAGAAGTCGACGTAAGTTCCTTGGCGTAAAGGTTAAATTTATTTAAATAATTATTTGTCAAACACGTGGGGAAATATCCAAGTACATTTTATCGTCTTTTATTAATTGATTATTTATTTATTTATATTACATTTAATTTAATTTATTTTATTTCTTAATCGCTGTGCATGCAGAATTTTAATTATTAAATTTTACTTGTCAGGATTTTCCTTGTCTCTGACTAATCTATATAAAATTTAAGCCGTCATCAATGATATTAGATTAAATTTATAATAATAAAATAAAATAGAATTTGAGTTTTGAGATTGTGAGTGCCCGAGTAAAAGTATCGGGCACCTGATGAAAGCGACTCGCGCATGCGCAGCAGAGCCTCGTTAGAATTCTGTATCTGAATTTATTAATTAATTTCTTTAGAATATAAATTAACTTTATTTATTAATGCAAACCAGTATTAATTTATTATAAATAAATAATTTAATTAGTTTTACATTTATTCTTAACTTATTTCAACACCATTTCCCTATCCTAAATCAGGCCGCGTACTCGGTCATATCAGACATTCCCGAACCCAGTGCTCAACGTCTACACGAGCAACTTCAGAAGGACTGTCCGAACTTCCTGGTACGGGGAAGCCAGGGCAGACCCTTACAATAAATAAAGTTTATTTACTTTTAGCCAGTACATTGATAAATTAAGAGTAGAAATACAACTTCAAAAAGACTCTTACATGGTAATTAAAAAGATAATATTTAAGCTGCTGGACCCTGACGAGCTCTCGCATGCTGTAATGACAAGCCTGTAGCTATTTAAGATTTTTCTTTGGATGTAGTTTTGAATTATTGTGTGATACAACCATTGATGCATATTATATATATAACGGAAAAAAAGGCTTACATAAAAAACCGTCCATGATTGAAAAAATTAATAAATTAAAGACTTATACTAGTGATATGGAAATGGTAGATATTTACATTATTTACAATATTTACAAACAGTGGCGTCACTATAGCGTGACTAGTTGGTTGGCACTCAGCCTTTACTTCAGTTCGTTGATATGAGCTGTTGTTTGATAGCCACCAGTATTTGCTTGCCAGCCTGCTCGGGTCCATAGAGTCTATTGTGGGTATTGCCATGGAGTATACCATGTTGGTATGCCATTTGATGTCTTTAGGTGTTAGAGTAAGTTTTTTGTCGGCTTGATGTCTGCTCCAATGGTATATTATTGGTACATTATTATGGTCTTGGACAAGTCCAAGATGGTCAATGTAGGTGAATGATTGCGGTGTTAGGTAACCATTTTTTAGACGATCCCCTATGTCGCGCAGGTCGGTTTGAGATAGATCATTGATCAGCTTGTTGTTGATGGCTGGGAGCTTGCTGTAATAATTGCGGGTTAATTTAATGAGGAAGCAATCAATGCGAGGGATGCTCGCCATATTATAAATATTTTTATTGCTCATAAAGTTTCTGTAGTCCGTGGATGCTGATCTGTACTGGCCTAGGCAGGCTCGTAGGCACTTCCTTTTGAAACTTCTAATTTTTTCCATCAGTGCAGCTCCAGTATTCCAGCAGACTGGTGCAGCGTATGATAGAATAGGTCTGACTAGGAGTTGGTAGCAAATTATTTTTGCACGGCTGGATAGGTGTTTGTTGTTAAATAATCTGCTGTTCGCTTTAAAAGCTTTTTTGGCTTTGGTAAGTTGAGTGTTCCAGTGCAAATGGCCCCTGAGGAGCTCATCCAGGTGGACACCTAGGTACTTCACCGACTTAACATGTGGAATATCGGTGTCTATTAACGTTCCAGGACTTTTGGTGGTGATTTTGAATGTCTGTGGTGAGTTTGTTTTTGGCTGCCGTGGATAGGTAATCGACTGGTTTTCTGAACAGGATTGTTTCGCATTTGGCTGGGTTTATTCGGAGATTCCATTTGGTGTAGTGGTTGTTGATGTTGTTGACGATGTTGGTTAGTTGGGTTATTATTTTGTCCGGATCCTTGCCAGCGACGTAGAATATCGTGTCATCCGCAAAGGCCATAGAGTAGGTGTTGTTATTTCTATTGAGCTGATATAGATTAATTATTTCGCATGTTAGGATGTTGAAGAGAACTGGTGAGTTAACAGTGCCCTGTTGGAAACCTTCTTGGATGAGGAAAGTTAGTGTTGAGCTTTGGGGTCCATTCCACGTGACGAACGATTTGCCCGACAGCATGTCAAGTATGAGGAGAATGAGCCAGGGTTTGAATTTTTTATTATGTAGTGCAAATATAAGTCCTTTGATCCATCCTGAGTTGAACGCCTTTTCGAGATCCAGTAGGGCTGCTGCCACCAGGAATTTCTTGCCGATGAGGTCGTTTATATCTGATTAGAGTTTCTGAATTGCGTGAGTAGTTGAATGACGGAATCTAAATCCAAATTGGTTGTTGGGGATAATGTTGTTGGTGTCGCAGTGTTTGACTATTTCTTTATTAATGATTATTTCGTAAACCTTGCTTATGCTTGGAGTCAGACTGATAGGTCTATAGCTAGCCGGGTTTGCTAGATCTTTGTTGTTTTTTAATACTGGTAAGACCTTCGCTCTCTTCCATGACGACGGGAAGTAGTAGTTATTAATTGCGTTGTTGAATAATATTGCGTATGCTGAGGTGACATTGAAGAGTACATGTTTTAAGATGATCGGCGGTATGTTGTCGAGACCACTGGAGAGTTTGTTTGGTAATTTATTTAGGATTAGCTGTATTGATGGAGGCTCACAAAAGATGTCATCTTTGTCAGATGTTGGATGCGTTGCTGGGTTTCTTGAGGTGAATTTGGTGATAGTTAGGTTGTTGGTTCTTTTAGCGTCAAGTTCCTTTGAGTACTCCTCAGCTTTTTTGTCTGCCATTTCCTTGATTTTTGTCCCTGTGTTGGTATGTCTTGGTGTGTTGATTGACTCGAAGTAAGCGCCTATGATGTTGAGTTTGTCTGTGGGGTCTGAGGCTATGGTAAGGCCGTTGTCAGGGACGTTAGCTCTAGCTGCCACGGCCGGGTCAAGTGAGACAGTGTTGATATCGCCAATGGTTATTGGGTTACGCGATCTTAGGATTCTATGAATTTTTGGGAAGAAGTTCGCTGATTGTCGATGGTCGATTTGTTTGATCTGGGAAGACCAGTAGCTATCTGTTGTTTTTTTAAATTCCTTTTTGAGTTCCAATTTGATCTAAGTCAGGAGGGTTTTAATCGTCTTGGTAGCAGGCAGTTGGGCTCTTGGGTCTTTTTTCAGTAGTCTGTTCAAGGTGGATAGAAGGTGTAACTTTTCTTTCTTAAGCTTTTTGATTCTGGAATTGACATATTTGTCCACACTGTTGAAGTTATTCTTGAATCTAGGTACTGAGTCATCTATTGTTTTATGGATAGCTGTGTTGATTAGCTCAAGGTGTTCATCTATTTCAGTTATAGTTAGGTTGCGGTCAGTCGGGATGGTCTGATTGTAGTTTTTTTCAAGGTTCGCCGTAAATTCTTTCCATTTGGTGGACTTGAAGTTGAATTTGTGGTTGTCCGTCTGTGTCGTGTTAAATTGGTTGCCGCTTAGAAAAAACAGCATGGCTTTATGGTCGCTATCGTAGTCAGTTATAGTGATGTGTTTATTGTTTTGTGTGAGAAAGTTTAGCCTTGAGTCTACTATTGCAACGTTTAGGATTGACTGGCCTCGAGTAAAAGTTGGTTCATTCGGTTTCATTGATAGGGCTCTGAAGTTCAGTCCCTCTCCATATTCCCAATTACGGAGTTGGCGGCCGCGTTCGTTTGTTACTGAGTCACCCCAGTCCAATCTTCTGGCGTTCAGATCACCTGCTAGGATATAGTGATTGTCTGGGTTTTGAAGGTTTAGGTTGTTGCATAGATTGGTGAGTTCATCGGTGAAGGTTGATCTGTTGCTGTGGGCTGCATATGCTGCAATTATAAATAGATTTTTAATCGGCTTAGCTTTTATTTTTATTATTGAGAATTCCAGAACCGAGTTATTTTTTGAGGTAGGATAGTTGACGGTGCTGAAGTTTATGTTTTTTTTTACCAGAATGGCAGTGCCACCCCCTTGCACTGCATTCTGCCTGTCATTGCGAATAACTTCATAGTTTCTGAATGCGAGCTTATGCTTCGCGTTAAGCTTAGTTTCTGTAACAATTATGACATCCAGGTCATTGTCCACTGCGAAGCACTGGAGGTCATAACGTCTTTGGTTTGTTTGTATTGAATTCACATTAATGGCTGCAATTTTGAGATTGCTGGTTGAAGCCTGTTAATTCGTGTTGAATTTGGAGTATATTAAAAATTTGCTCGATTTTTCTCGAGTTGATCTGAACTTGGTTTGTGATTTGAGATATTTGAATGTTTACGGCTGTGAGCATGTTTTTATTCATTGAAGCTATCTCGTTTTTGAGCTCATAAATCCAGGAGGGGGTTCCGGGTTGTGGCCCTGCATTGCTGTTGATGGATTGAGAGTTGTTTTGTTGGTGCAAGTGATTCGATTGTAGTTGGTGTGTGGACCGTTGTTGGGTGTGGGATTGCAAGTGGTTGTGTTGTGCGCTTGTAGCTGCGGCATACGACAAGAGTGGATTAATCGTATTATTAATTCTTTTGATTCTTTCATTCATGGCTGTTGTTTTTTGAGCGGCCGCCGTTTTTTTTTGCGTTCGACACAAACTTGTAGAATGGGCAGCCTTTATAGTTTGCCGGGTGTTCAGTAGAGTCGCAGTTAGCGCACTTAAGTTTACCCTTGTTGCCTGCTTCAGATAGATTACATTTTCCGTATTCATGAGAGCTGCTGCATTTGACACATCTGTATGGTAGACAGCAGTTATAGCTTGAATGGTCAAGTCTTTGGCAGTTTTTACATTGGGTAATTAAGGCACCTTTTTTAATAGCCCAGTGGACCGGCTGGTGTTGTAGGCCTTTAATTTTGAATAGATCGTTAATTTTATTGCCCGGCTTGAGCTGGATAATAAAATCGTACCAGGTAGGCTTGCTTTTACTGAAGTAGTTCTTGTGGATCTTTTCTATTATTATGTTCTCCAAGTTTTTGGAGTCGAGCTCTTCTTTTACGGACTCTATCGTTGGAATGTCACCTCTCAGTCCTTTTAGAAACACTGTTATTGGTCTGCGGTGTTTGGGTGTGTATGTGTAGTGCGGTATTTTATTGTCTACCAGGATTTTCTTGATATTGTCGTAAGCAGTCATTAAGTTTGGAGTGACGTTGTGGTCATTGATGTCAATTTGTTTTATAAAAAATTCCCCATTAGCTAACCCGCCCTCTGTGAGAAGTTTAATTAAATCTACCATATTGGTATTTGTTGTAAAAAAGGGTTGTGGTTTACCTTTTGTTGTTGCGGTTTGTAATGTATCGTACTGTCTTTGTCTCCATTGAATGTGACATCGAACTGTCATCTAATGAGCTGAATGAGTTAGTCGATGAGAAATGAACCTCATTTTTTTGTTGTGAGATTTCGCTGTTTTCTTAGGGTCAACCAAGCCATTATTGTCCTTGGAGAAGGTTCCTGGATGTGGCCTGGCGCGCTTGCTGTTGATCAAGTTAGGCTTAGCTGACGACTGTTTCGTGCTGATTCCAAGCTGCTTGAGCTCGCTTTTGGCCAGCGATTCTTTGAATATTTTGTTCCATTATTGAGGATAAGTGACTTATTTGTTAATAATAAAAACGGAGAAAGCGTGAGAACAGAGAATGGATCATTCGAGAATATTGCTTATCTCAATCCACCCCTCTATATCGAACGATGCGCGGGCCTGATGCCCAAGCGCCTCGTATTGATAAGAGACTTACTCTAGTTTTTCTCGATCAAGAGAAACCAGTCTGAAATATAGAATCATCGTGAGCAGTCAGGCTCAATATTAAATATCTAACTTCTTTCTCACCCTTTTGAAGTTATTGTTAGACGAACTTCAACAAATTCATAAATTGATTCATTTGTATATTTTCACGTTATTCAAATTATTCTTTTACAATTGAATAAATCGGATTGAGATATAAAATAATAACCAGTTTATTTCAACCACCGAATGGTGGCTGTTCAACCCCTACTTAATAATTATTTATAATTAATTATATGTAAGTTCTCATTACGTCCAATTCAAATCGACCGCTCAACTACGCCAGCGCCAAAACATCAACCAGGACTTAACAACTTATATATAATTAAAATTGGTGGCAGCAACGGATTCGAACAGTCCCCGAATAGACTGGTAAAATCTCAAAAATCCGAAAATTTTTTTTCTTACAAAATTAACATCAAGTTCTCAAAGTGAAATTGAGCAACACAAAAAAAAAATATTACCAATTTTTTTTGTCGACATCGGAAATTTTTTTTTTAAATAAAAAAAAAAGAAGCAAAATTGTGAAACAAAAGTGAAAAGTTGAGTGAGAATTGAAGTGAGTGAAGTAAATAATAATAAAAACCTAAATAATTGAAATTAAAAATTCAAAAATAATTAAAATAAAATAACAAAATTTTTTTTTTACGTCGAACATTTAAATTGAAAATTGAAATTTTATTATTCAAGATCTGAAATTAAATTGTTTTTTATCTGCTCTCAAACAAAATAATTAATAAAAAAAAAGTATTTAAATTTATAAAAATCAGATATATCAAGAAAAAAATAAAATTTTGTGAATTAAAAATAAAATTCATAATAAAAATCAAGTGAGTGAAGTTAATGAAGAATTAAAATTTAAAATAAAATAAAATCAATCAACATTCACGACGCCCGACGGACGCAGTTCAACATCAACTACAGCTGAGCTATCTACAGTCATCGCACATTCCTGCTCAACGTGTTTCCACCAACCTTCCGACGACAACGAAGATCTCTATATCGATTACAATTACCGATTTATCTGAAATTCAAACCTGTAAACAACTAAGTAGTAAGTCAATTATATTGTTAAAATTTTTTTTTTTCTGTCTTTCGAAATCATTATATAAATGAAAATGAGTCTCCAAGAAATGGAAGTTTTCCTTACGGAAACCCAAAATGAAGTTACAGCGTTAAAAACTCAAATTCAACAATTACTAGCAGAAAAACTTGAAATGAAAAATAAATTTGAAGAAAATTATCAAGCAGCTATTGCTCAACAATTAAAAACGCATTTCGAAAGAAATCCACCTGTAGGTACTTCACACCAATTACCTCCCAATCTTAATTCAACGAATAATTTAACTGCAAATAACAAATTCGATTACAAAGAATTTTTCAAAACTATACCAGACTTTGATGGTATAAGTTATCCAGTCGAATTATTCATACAGGCATGTAAAGACGCGAAAGAATATCTAAGAGAAATAAACGAGGACGCGCTCGTTAGAATATTAAAATCAAAATATAAAGGCGAACCTTTAATTAAAGTAAGCGGGTCAAACGTAAAAACAATAGACGAATTTATTGCATTTTTAAATTTTAATTTTAGATTAAGCAAACAAGTTTCAGTTTGGTTAAGAGAATTTAATGACTTGGAGCAAAAATCGAGCGAACGCGTTGTAACGGGGTAAATTCAAATTTACCGCGTTCAAATAAGTCAAAATTAAATCTATTATGTGTACTGTCGGTCATGTGACATTACCACCCAGGATATGCCGGGTAGGTAGCGACTAGTCGGCCGGATGTGGAAATTCCAATTGCTCGACCGTCAAACCCACTTAGAATTAAGTAGGTGACGAGTGACCGCCAAAGTCAAGAGGTGCGCGGACAATTATAAAACGGGGACCGGGACGTGAAACGACATTAGCCATCGGAACACCCGAACCGTCAAGACGACAACAACTATAGACGCCATAACAGACGCTATTACGGACGCCGGTTTTTGGACAATTAATTGATCAGGTAATTATTTAATTGAGAGCTTGAGTTTTATTGTGGAACCAAGCGATTATTAAATTCAATCTTTTATCAGATACCAGGCAGGTAGCCGGTATCTATTGTAAAAACTTACTGATTGCGTCTGACTAACAGGTTGAAGGAGAGAACGAGACAGGAGGTGATAGTTAGAGAGAGAGGAGAGATAGCGAACGGATAAACGAGACAAGGACAATTATACCAGGACAGTTACCAGGACGATTACGTGGACAAAACCGGACAGAACCAAAGACAAGACGAGGAAGGATTCGGAGTAATTGATTGTAAAGGTATTTATTTAAAATTTACTCCAGGCAGTAAGCCGGAGAGTTTTAATAAAATACTAGTCATAAGTCTGGTAGCGTCGCGTCCAATTTTAACTCTCGCAAATTAAATTATTACTCGTAAATCACTCGTTAATTAAAATTAATAAACTAAACTGGAATTAGATTATATAAAAATAATTAATTAATAAACTCCAGGCAGGTAGCCGGAGCTTTTACGTAGTTAAATATTTCCAGGCAGGACGCTGGAAATATTCTAGAAGTTTCCAGGTAGGTCGCGTACCGGAAACCGTAAAATCTAGTCATCATTGCTAGTCATGAAAATTAATTAATTATAAGTAAATTTAGTAATAAAATAATTAATCCAGTATAAAATTAATGGGTAATAAATTGTCTCGGGATCTGTGTTCAAGGTCACTGAATTAATTTAAATAATAAAAAGGAATAATTAACTAGATAGAGAATTAATCAATTAAATTAAGTAAATTAAGAATAATTATTGTGATGAGAAAAGTACCTGGAAAAGGAAACGTAGTAAAACATAAAGTGTATCGGGTGAAACTGAGTTTTGGAGTAAAAGTAAAGTGACCGCGCGGAAAGAAAAGATGGCGGGTCTGAGCGGCAAATGATCGTTGTGTGAACCGGGAAAAATTAATCGGTGATAAAAGTGAAAGGAATAAAATGATAAAGGAAAATTTAGGTTAAATAATAAATTAATTAATAATTATTTACACTCTTCAAATTAATTAATTTATTAAAATTTCGGGTGAAACATTATGTAAATTTAGTGAGTTAGGTTTTAAAGAAAAATTGTAGTTATTAAGTATCGTGAGGGTGAAGCGATTTTTAACAGAGTGTGGGAGTGTGTGATCAAAGTCCAAAGGTAGTTGGCAAATAATTGTGTGTGTGAGTGTGTGTAATATTGCCAAAGGTACTTGGCTAATTTTAATAAGGAAAATTATTGCGGGTTATTAATTGAATTAGGTTTAAGTGAATTATCGCGGGTTAATAGAAATATAAGGTTTATATAAAGGTTTATAAAAGTTATAAGGTATAAAATATAAGGTTTATAATAAAGGTTATAAGGTTTATAAAAGGTATATAAAGTATAAGGTTTATAAGGTCGAAAGGTAAAAAGGTTGATTAAATAAATAAAAGGTTTAATTTGTTAATTGGAAATAATAAAATTATTTATAAATTATCCTTCCTCATCCTTCTCTTACAATTAAAACATTACACCGACCCTGACGATTTAAGATCCGGTTCTGGGAGACCGTTATTACTTCCAGTGGCGCCCTTAATAAAAGGTAAATTAAGGACGACCAGAGTAACAGCTTAGCCCTGTTATAGCGTAATGGACTTTTACCATAGAGTGAATAAACATTTACAGGACACTTGCTCAGAAATCGCGGATACAGGCGGTGATAGTAAAGATGAAAAAATAGTTTTAGCTAAAGAAACCGCGGTACAAGCATTTATTTCGGGTTTAGAACCAAAACTTGCTTTATTTTTACACAATGACGAATTTGCGAATCTTGCTACAGCCGCTACTGCAGCAATTAATGCGGAACAAAAATTACAGCAAAAATGAAAAATATAAATAAACTTTTCAAACCATTCGATAATAATTCAAATAAAAATTGTTTCGCAATCCAAGACCCAAACCCACATAACACAATTGACCAAAATAATCGGCAAATTCGAAATTTGAATCCTTATCAGCAATTTAATAAAAATTATAACAGAAACAGTCGTGAAAAATCGGAACAAGTTAATAATCAAAATCGAAACAACCCAAATAAGTTTTGTAATTTTTGCAAAAGAAACAATCATAATATCGAGGAATGTAGAATTTAATTCAAAGAAAGAATATTGAATCTAATCGAATTTTAAACAAAAATATTCTTCAATGTGATTATAGTAAAATGAACGGTCATTCAGTAAATAATTGTCGTAAAAAAATTTATAATGAAGGAAAACGCGACGGTTTAAATGCAAAACCGAGTACAGGTACGGGAAACGATCAAGCGTTCCCTCGAGTCGGCGCTCCGATGGGAAACGTAGCAATTCAGCGCCAAAATTTAAACAAAAACTAAAAATACCGACAGAAACTTATTCCGTGGGTGCCATGTCAATTGATTATAAACCTACGTCAATTATGTTCAGATCCAAAGATATAATATCTAGCTATGAGAAAATTTTAGTAGACACCGGATGTAATTTAAATTTAATAAAATACGGGGAAGTAAAATATAAAAAATTAATCGATGAATCATATTGTTATAAATTGAATGGTGTCTCTGAAGCTATCACTTTGGGTAGAATAAAGATAGAAATTTTTAATAAAGATACTTATTTTCATGTAATACCAGATGAATTTCCTTTAGATTATACGGGCATACTTGGCATGGAATTTTTACGAGAACACGGTGGAATAATAAATTTAGTAGACAATACGGTAACATTTAAACATTTAAATAATCTACAAATATCATTAACAGAAGGAGAATATTTCGTTTTAAAAGCTCGAACGAAAACGGCAATGTTTGTTCGAGTAGATAGTAAACTTAAAGAGGGTTATACACCTCGTATCGAATTTGAAAACGGAATTTACGCGGGCGAAGCTTTAGTGAGTAATAATAACGGAATCGCTTATTTGTACGTAATAAATACTCTTGACAAAGATATAAAAGTAAAATTACCCGTAATTCCTCTGTACCCATTCGGAACAAGCGAAGACGAGGATACTACTTTGACGCATGACGACACAGACAATTACGATAAAAGTACCACAGCTGGGGAAAATCGTGTCAATAAAGTCATAAAACTCTTGCGTTTAGAACATCTGAATGAGGAAGAGCGTAAAGCAATAGTTTCTCTAGTAGAGAAATACGCTGACCTACTCCACATTCCGGGAGAACCACTACGCGCTACAGATACTGCGACTCATACTATACCCACTACCGATGACGTTCCCGTAAATACTCGACAATACAGACACCCTCCAGCACAGAAAGACGAAATAGAAAAACAGATAACAGAGCTAATGTTAATGGATATTATTGAACCTTCGACCTCACCCTATAATTCCCCCTTATGGATCGTACCTAAAAAGGTTGATTCAAAAGGCAACAAAAGATGGCGTTTAGTTATAGATTATCGTAAATTAAATGATAAAACTGTTAAAGATGCATATCCACTACCGTTGATAAATGATATTCTTGATCAATTAGGTGGTACGATTTATTTTTCAGTATTTGATTTAAAATTGGGTTTTCATCAATTAAAAGAAGATCCTATAGATAAGCACAAAACAGCATTTACAACTCCTCATGGTCATTATCAATTTAATAGAATGCCATTTGGACTTAAAAATGCACCAGCAACGTTCCAAATGTTAATGGATTTAGTGTTACGCGGGTTACAAGGAGCGGATCTCTTTGCTTACTTAGACGATATAGTCATTTACGCACGTTCTCTAGAAGAACATAACACTAAATTCGAAAAATTGGCTGAACGTTTGCGAAGTGCGAATTTAACTCTACAAGCCAATAAATGTGAATTCCTAAAAAAAGAAGTAATTTATTTAGGCCATCTTATATCTTCTGACGGTGTCAAGCCTGATCCCGATAAAATCAAAGCGATCAAATGTTTTAAAACACCTAAAAACACAACACAAGTGAGAGAATTTCTTGGACTTGCTGGTTACTATCGGTGATTTATCAAGGATTTCGCAAAGATCTCTAAGTGCTTATCTGATCTTACAAGCAAAAACGCAAGATTTTCATGGGCGCCTGAACATCAGGTAGCTTTTGAAACCTTGCGCGATAAACTATGTACAGCTCCGATATTGCAGTATCCAGATTTTTCGAAACCTTTTATTTTAACGACCGATGCTTCGGGCTATGCAGTTGGAGCAATTCTCTCACAAGGCAAAATTGGCGAGGACACAACTGTTGCAGCAGCTTCTCGTGTGCTCAACAAACACGAAAAAAATTATTCGACCACCGGAAAAGACATGGTCGCAGCTTTATTTGGTATGAAAACATTTAGATCGTATCTCTATGGCAGAGAGTTTACTCTTGTCACCGATCACAGCCCGCTGGTGTGGGTAAATAATATGAATGACCCAACATCGCGTGTAATGAGATGGAGAGAACGGCTTAAAGAGTTCGAATATACCGTGTTATATAAGGCAGGAAAAATAAACACAAACGCGGACGCATTATCGCGTAACCCAATAATTGAAAACCGCGAAGTTTACCCAATTAAAATTAAATGGCGACCTGGAAAACCTGGAATCGCTAGGTTGAGGACTTCAGATCCTTCAGACGATGGTAAAGTCTTAAAAAAGAAACCTAAATACAAAACTAATTTAGAGTCAATTAGCTCGAATAATGATAAAAATAAATTACCTACAAATTTTAACAGAAATAATAATTCAAGTTCAGAGGAAATTACTCCAAGTAATAAATTAATTCGCGATAAAAATAAAATTGCGACTAACTCAGTCGACGGAGTTCGAAAAATAAATTCGAAAATTCAAAATCTTGAGCAAAATACTTAAGCGGTCGGTCTAGAAAATTCGGTCGAAAAACGTCAAATACTTGAGCCAAAAACTCAAGCGGTTGGGCCAGTCAGTAATAATACTACAGACCCAGTCGTCAAACCCACTAGCGATGGCAATAGGATTGATTACCCTATCGACCAACGGTTAGTTAAAATTAAAAATAATAAAAACGGATATATCGGTAAAAATAAAACTTTAAAAATGAAAAGATCTGACGTCAGACGATATAATCCATACAAAAAATTTTCGAGTACTGAATCATTAAGCGAAGATGATTTAAGTAAAAATAAAAATAATAAAATATTTACAAACTTGGAAACAAATAATCCTCAAGAACTAAATTCAAATTCGATAAATAAAAACTTCAATTCTAAAAATCAAAATGAAAATAATAAAAATAAATTAAATTCTAACGAAAATTCAAATCGCATACGTCAATCTAACGAAAATGCAAAATTAAATAAAAATTCTAAATGCAAAGTTGTATCAAATCCAGAACCAGATAAATCAATTACTCTTCCTGATTATTCTGACGGATCGTCGTCATCAGGAGACATGTATGATGCTGTAACTCTGAGAAAAAAACTCATTAAAAACAACCCTTCGTATTTAAGTGACGAATCTGATATGACAGATTTCGGTTTGTCTTATATTTCTAATAATTCTATAAACTCTCCAAAACATAAAAATTCACGTAATTTAACACCATTACCTCAATCTCCAAATCCACAGACACCTGAAAGTGGTAAAACCACGAATACTCCATTATCATTATTATCCAACGTACCAACACAAGCTACATCTACACATCCAAATCCAAAAATACAGATAGATAAGAAAAATGCAAAAATTAATAAAAATAAATTTAATCCTTCTCAAATCAAAAGGACCACTAAAATGGCAGAGTTTACACCCTCTTCTACAATACGTTCACGTAGAAAAATAAATAAACAAAGTAAGAAAATTGAAAAAATAATTATTCCAGAAACTTTTGACGGTGAATCAAACACTGACGAGACAGAAATGACTTGTTCAAAAATATATTCAGGAAATTCAAATGACATTAGTACTGAATCACCTATCGAAACAATCCCTATCACTCCAAGAACTCCTATCAAACCCAAATCCGTAAATAAAAAAGACATGGGAGGTGCAATCCCTTGGTCTTCTGACGAAGGAGGCGATTATCCAAAAGTTATGGACGTCTCTGCGGTAATTCATAACAAACCAGAAAATAACATAAACATGTCAACTAACGACATAGGAGAAAACTCTTTTGTAATTGAACCCATGACAGTAGAATCACCTGACGAAACAACAACCATAAAAACTAACACAATTACACAGAAAAAAATAGCCAATAAAAATACAGAAAAGACAAAAACAAATACTACAAAAATAAACCCAAATTTAACAGACGCAGACAAGAACAGACCTCACGGTACTGATGCAGAACAAACGCATACTAATAAAATTACACCGGAACTACGTAGATCAACTAGAAAACATAAAATCAAAACATGTCCATGCTGTACAGACTACGACGAACATACACATACACAAAAACAGATTCCGAATAAAATACAACACCTTGCGAAAAATTTTAAAAATAAAACGAAAAAGCCAAATAATAAAAATTCACAACCCCAATTACCAGACATAATGGTTACTTTAAAAGCAATTAAACGTCAACAATATTTAAGTAATAAACAAACTAATGATCGATTGTCAATAATAAACGAAAATACAAGCCCAGTAAATTCACAACAAACTACATCTCGCAGAGAATCACGAAATCCTACACTAAATTCACCTGTTGATCGAAATTCAAAATCGCCTAAACGAATAAATTCAATCAACGACCTGAAGAACAAATAAATTCATTTAATGACCAAAATTTTGACCAAATCGAACAGATAAACTCATCTGACAATGAAATAGACATACGACAAAATTCGACACAATTAAATTCAGACAGAAATCAAAACAAATCAAACGACAATGCGATCATAATAGCAGAAGACAATTTATCTAACGAGGAAATAGACTCCGACGGTAATATATCTATAATTTCAAACACTTCAAACGACTACAGTAACGAAAACGTACACGAAACGAGAGATAACTTAGAAATGCAGAAAAATTGTTATTTATTTTTCATTAACGCCGATGGTACCGTACCAAGTGAAATCGGAAAACAGTTTTTAGTGTCAGGATATTTAAAATTAAGCCCTTTAACAAATTATAAAACAGGTCAAGTAATTAAAATGGGAACATCTAAAAAGAAAGTACTTGCGTTAGTAACTCAAAGTGATAGTCGAGATATACCAACGGAAAAAGATTATTGTAAAACTTTCAAAAATTTAAAGTTATATATGGGAAAATCAAAAATAAAATCAGTTAGTATTTCCCAAGGTAGAAGCA
The DNA here is from genome assembly GCA_030273425.1 of Microplitis manilae. Lineage (NCBI taxonomy): Eukaryota > Metazoa > Arthropoda > Insecta > Hymenoptera > Braconidae > Microplitis > Microplitis manilae. Next base: position 13,798,309 of record CP092726.1, on the reverse strand, counting down.
ATTTATCAAAAACAATTTGGACAAAAATTAAAAATATTATTGCTAAAATTTTCAAAGGTAGTGATTTAAAAATAATTATTTGCAAAGATGAAATAATAATACCCCCAGTAGAGGAAAGAAAAAAAATAATAGCCGAAAATCACGAAACTTCAATAGCAGGACATAAAGGAGTAACTAAAACTTATAATAGAATTAGACAAAAATATTTTTGGGATAATATCAAAAAGCATATTGAAGATTTCGTTAGGAAATGTATTAGTTGCCAGAAAAAGAAATTAGTTAGGATAAAAACAAAACAGCCGATGGTCATTACAGACACATCTGCAGAAGTATGGGATAAATTAGCATTAGATATAGTAGTACCGAATAAAACTTCAGCTAACGGATATTCATATATTTTAACGATGCAAGATGATCTTTCAAAATATTGTTTTGCAATACCTTTAGTGTCCATGACGGCTAAAGATATCGCGATAGCATTAGTCGAGAATTTTATATTAAAACACGGTTGCCCGAAAGTAATTTTAACAGACCAAGGTCAAGCTTTTATAGGCAAAGTAATGGGTTGCGTAGCCAAAATTTTCAAAATGAAACAAATTAAGACAACAGCTTTTCATCCCCAATCAAATGGTTCTCTCGAGAGAAGCCATCAAGTTTTAACCGATTATATTAAACATTTTACAAGTCATGATGATTGGGATAAATAGTTACCTCATGCCACTTTTGCTTACAACACAAGTGTACATAAAGGTACGAAATTCACGCTGTATAAATTAGTTTTTGGTAAAGAAGCACGATTACCATCAGAATTTTCCTATCTAGACGAGATTCCTACTTACGCAGATTTTGTTAAGGAACTCGCAACTAGATTATTAGAATCACGAAAAGAAGCAAGACAAAATTTAGAAAATTCAAAGCAAAGATCCAAAGTACGGTATGATAAAAAAATTAATCCAGTAAATTTCGAAATAGGTCAAAATATATTCTTAGTAAAGAATCAGAGAGATGGTAAATTTGATGATAATTATTTAGGTCCGTATAAAGTTACAGAAATATTTCCTGATAAAAATGACATAGAAATCGAATATAAACCGGGAAAAAGAAAAATAATTCATTGCGACAGAGCAAAAATAGCGCATAAGAATCGGAATTTTTTTTCTACCACCTCTCTTTACCTACCTTACTTCTAACCTTCATTCTAAATTTACAAGAATATCCAAGCAAACACCATAAAAATTTACGAAAAGGAGCCGAGACAACTTTTCTTTCAAATTGTTTAAATTACTAATATAAATTCCAGGAAAAAAAATTTCAAATTAATAAATAAATAACAATATAAATACACACAAATAAATTATAAGAAAAAAAAAGGCCATTCGGTAGCCGAAATGGAAGGTAGATTTTTCGATTAATCGATATAAAAAGTTAGTTTTATACATAGATATTTTGTGATATATGTTAGTGTATAGTCATGACATAAATTAAACTCATTTTCTAAGAGTGAGGGTAAAAAAGGACAACGATTATTTTTGATAGAGAACTTCAGATAATTGATTTGACATAACATTATATAGGTAATGTACCAAACTAACCTTCACATAAATGAAGTATTGGAAATTTAATTAGTATTAGATTATAATTGTAATCGCTGTTACAATGGCAAGACCAGTTATAATTATAGGACGTACAGGTACGATTAGAACATCATAAATAATAAGAGAAATGCTTTTAAAATATAAAATAGCTGTAAAACTTACAGGTTATTTTGTTCACAATAAAATACACGTATCAAAATTGTTTTATAATGGGAAATGCATAAGTTATGTGGTATGAAAACCATATTTTCAACATTTTCTGATTCCATTGAAATTTTCAAGGCTATCAAATTATTGGAAGAAATAGTCAAAAGATAAAGCTTAAGGTCATAAATTAAAGATTATTAGACGAGCTTTCAGATACTTTTTACAGAAGTTGTCTATGAATATTAGTGTTGAAGTTATATAAGCTTTAGTAGTGATTAAAATCTGATTTTTACGAAAAATCATGAAAATTTCAAACAGCCATAATTTTAAAACTATTTGAATGATTCAGCCTATCTTTGAACTTGATCAAGGTAATCGCCTATAGAATAAGTATGAAAAATTCCATTAAGATCCGATAAGACGTGTGGGCGCTATCGTAATGACAAGACCAGTAATAATCATCAGGATTAGAGGTACATTTGATACATCATGAATAATTAAAGAAATACTTTTAAAATATAAAATAGCAGTGAAATTTACAGGTTATTTTTTGTACAATAAAATACAACTGATGAAACTGGATTTTAATGGGACAAGCATAAGTTGTGTGGGATGAAAACAATATTTTCAACATTTTTTGATTCCATTAAAATTTTCAAGGTTAGAAAATTATTGGAAGAAATGGTCTAAATATAAAGTTTAAGGTCACAAATTAAAGCTTATTAGTCAAGCTTTAAAATACTTTTTACAGAAATTGTCTATGAGTCTTAGTTTTAAAGTTATATGGACTTTAAAAGTGATTAAAATCTGATTTTTTCGAAAAATCGTAAAAATTTTAAACACCCATAACTTCTAAACTAATCGACCGATTCAGCCCATCTTCGAACTTAACCGTGGTAATTACACATTAAATAAGTGTAGAAAGTTTCATTAGGATCGGATAAGAATTGTAGACGCAATCGTGTCCTCAAAAGTCGGTTCTATTACATAAATATATATATATATATATATATATATATATATATATATATATATATACATACATATATAAATTTTTCAACGAATGGTATTTTTGAACTCTACTCAACTAATTATGATAGTTTACGACGAAATTCCTTGTAAAATCGACCATGAGGACAAATACAATAGTTAGATTTTTAAAAAAATCTACCTAAAAACTGCTATTAATTGGAATTGAGTAATAATGCTAAGAAATTTTGCAAAATAATCCTTCTAACTATAAAATTTTCATGAAAAATTAAGCAAAAAAAAAAAAAGAAGACAGAAAAATAATTTTTTTTTTTCTATACCAATATATAAATCTATAGGCTCTGTCTGTACATGGTGATTTTATGTCGAATTATGCGTCAACTATCATTTTTATGACCTACTCATACTGTATCTACCCTTTTTAGAATTTTCGTCTGTCTGTCTCTCTGTCGGTTTGTACCTTTATAACTAATCAACCACTTATCTGATTGAGATGAAATTTTTTATACATATACAAGATGCTGTCACTTAAAATATAGGCTACTTTTTAAATCAATTATAAATCAGAATTCGGGTATATAAATTATTTTTCTAAAAGTATAAGAAAAAGACAGTTAAATTACAGCCATCAATTGTTTTTATTCCATTAGCGTCAATTGTTTTTATATAACGCGTATCAATTGTTTTTTATATTTTTTTTTTTTAGATTAGATTTTGTTTCACTTATCAATTGTTTCTGTCAATTGAATCGTCTATCACATTTCATTAAGCAGTCAAACAAGAGTGTCTAATCTGACTTATTTGTAACTAAGTAAGAATGTAAATCTATTTAATTTATTGCTTGAATTTTTTTAATTTATTGTATGATATATAGGATTAAAACGACAAAATTACGTATCTTACGCAATATGTAAAATAAATGAAGATCATAACCTATAAATAATCATTTATATTATTTATAAACAATTTTTGTGCATTAACTTATATAAAAAATTGGATTCAAAAGATAAAGATAAGTACTTGATTTCACTTAGTTATCTATAGTAATTTTTATTTTTGTATGCTAAGGTAACCAAGATTGACCAATTCAATATAACTTATCGTAATTAATAATTTTATATTTTAGATATGTATCGTTATTATTCGTTATATTTTCATTAAAAATGCCTAAAAAACGAAAATCAAACTTGAGTTCATCATCAGCCAAAGCAAGAAGCAACAAACTTCTTCGCCTATCTGAAACTCAATGTGAACGAGACGAGAGACTGAAAATTCAGAAAGAAAGGAAAAGTAATTTACGAGCTAATGAAACACCAGAACAACCTGAAATTCGCCTTGCTTCTGATAGAATGCAACATGCTAATAAGAGGAAAGTCGAATCAGAGATAGCTTATGAAAGAAGATTGGCGGATGATCGTACACGCCGCCTTATTACATATCATAATGCATCTGATGAACGACGTATCCACCGATTATCACGTGATCGTCAACAGCACACTATTGCACGCAATAACGAATCAGATGAACATCGTAATCAGAGATTGACTCACGATCGTGAACACCATACTTTATCTCGCTCACAGGAATCTATATTTGATCGTGAAACTCGCCTAATGATCGACCGAGAACATCACGCTCTTCAGCGACGATCAGAATCTGCATTCAAACGCGATGAAAGTAGAGCTGCAGCTAGAAATAGATACTACAGGTTAAAGAAGAAAAAAGAAGCAAATTTAATGATGGAAAACGAAAGAATTTCGGCTCTTCGTGAATCAGATTTTAATGACAGACGAACAGAAAGATTGTCTTTGGATCGCCAATGGCATACCGTCCATAGACAGTTAGAATCTGATTCAGAACATCAGCAACGATTAAATGCTGAAAAGAATAGACAAACTCAGAGACGAATTATCCGTTGGCAATCAAAATTGAATAGTGGTTTCTCCTACGATCCGTCTATTAATTACAAACAGGAATCTGATGTTGGTCCAATGACTAAGGTTTGTAATTACTGTAATGCATTAAAGTGGGTCGGTGAATCTGTTGGATTATGCTGAACATCAGGTAAAATTCGATTAACACCTTTACTTGAAAAATAGCGCGAATGATACGCAAATGATAGCGCGTATTCAAATGACACGAAATTTATCTCTAAAATAACACACGATCTATTCGAATCTCTAGCCAGAATTGAAACTATAAATTATCTTGCTAATATTAACACATTAGCATTTGAAAACTAAACAGTTGCATAATGTTTTCTGTTTAGAATAAGCATTTAGATGATAGGCTACAGATCGGTATACAGATTTCAAAGCGTTAAAATAGATGAAATACAAACAATTGTCTAGAATAAAAAAATACATTTTCAACAAGAGCTAAGGCCCAAAAAAAGCGGGGCGCTTGTCTACCGGGTGGGGAGGTGTCACGTGCCAGCCTGCTCGGCAGATGTCTCTGATTATTTTTAAATACTAATTATTGAGAGACCGATCTGAGACCTAACTAATTAATTAAGATGTATATTGATAGGTGGCATAATTGATAAGTCACCCTATATTATAGAACATAATTTAATGTAATAATTTAATATAGTAATATAATATAATAATATAATTCAATATAATAATATAATATAATAATATAAAGTAATAGAATATAAAATAGTATAATATTATTTAGAATATTTAAAACATATTGATAAAGTTATTTTTCTCTTAATATTTGTTATGTACAAATAAACGCTGACGCCTCGAGTAAATTTGAGACGCCTCAACAAATTTATAAATTGATTCAATTGTATATTTTCACGTTATTCGAATTATTCTTTTACAATTGAATGAATCGGATTGAGATATGAAATAATAACCAGTTTATTTCAACCACCGAATAGTGGCTGTTCAACCCCTACTTAATAATTATTTATAATTATATGTAAGTTCTCATTACGTCCAATTCAAATCGACCGCTCAACTACGCCAGCGCCAAAACATCAACCAAGACGTAACACACCCACGAATGTCTCTGGTGACATTTAAAAAATCCGAAAAAAGTGCTCGTACCCTTTTGTTCACCTTGAAATAATTATGACGCGTCTATTACACTTATATTATAAGTGTAATATATATAAACTTTCTGATTTTTTAAATGTCACCAGAGACATTCGTGGGTGGATTGACTGGGTTCCGGAGCACTTAGGGAGACGAGGATTTTTTTCTAAGTTATTATAAGTGTAATAGACCCTCCATAATTTTTTCAAGGTGAACAAAAGTGTACGAGCATTTTTTTCGGATTTTTTAAATGTTACCAGAGACATTCGGGGGCTGGATTGACTGGGTTCCGGAGCACTTAGGGAGACGGGGATTTTTTTATGAGCTACTATAAGTGTAATAGACTCTCCATAATTTTTTCAAGGTGAACAAAAGGGTACGAGCACTTTTTTCTGATTTTTCAAATATCACTATCGACATTCGTGGGTGGATTGAATGGGTTCCGGAGCACGTAGGGTGATGGGAATTTTTTCATGAGTTAATATAAGTGTAATGGACCCCCTATGATTTTTCGCGGTGAACAAAAGCCCATACAAAGTCGCCGTTAATGAAAAAAATGCCATAGATCGGCCAATGTCTGGCTGCCGTCACTCGGCCAAGCATTGGCAATTAGTAATGGCCCAAGCATGGTTAATTACCAGTAGCCGTTTAATATTTTAAACGACGCTGCCGATGGCTGGCCAATGAATGGCTGCTTATGATTGGCCGATTATCGTTTCGCAACGTTGGGATACTGTTAGTGAATAAGTGGTCCATGACTTTGTCAAATAAAAAAATCTACTAATCAATTATTAATTATATAAATAACTTATTATTATAGTTTCTTTAATTAATAATTATTTTTTTTTTTTGATTTAAACTAATTTTTAATCCATAATATATTTTAATTTTCCAATTAAAGTTATTTACAACTAACAATTAAAATATTGTTTAGTTCGTTATTATTTGTAACCAACAACCGCAATTTTATAACTTTATTTATAAAAACTAATTTAATAAAAAAATAATACATATATTTTTATAAGAAATGTCATTTTTAATAATGGTGATAGAGCAAGATAATTCAACTGGGTTCTTGATAAATAATCAATTTAATTTAATAAGTTTTATTCTAAAAAATTATGTAATTATAATAAAATAGTACAAAATTCTTATTTTTTTTTTTTTTTTCTCTAAATAATCGAAAATATTAATTAAATTGCTCGTTATATTTTATAAAATCAAGTGGTTGTAATAGAATGAATACCTAGATTATTCAAGAGTGTCAGTTCAACGTTAGCAGTTTCGTCCAGTAGCCATCGTCCGGACCCAGTAATCAGAAGGACGGCAGTTCGCGCCCATAGCCCAGCAGAATTTTCACCGAGTTTTTTTCACATCATTTACCCCACTTAAATAGTTTAAACGTTAATGATCATGAATTCTATTAGATTAATAAAAAAATAAATTTTTTTAAATTAAATTCATTTGCATGCTTGGCTGATTGCCGGCTGCCATTAATCGGCCGATGGTTGAGCGCCATTACTGGGCCGGGGTTATCATTTGTATATTCAGCCTTTCATGGGCCATTGAAAAATGTCAATGACCGGCCGTTCATCATCATACTTCGCCCGTTGATGGGCCATCCACGGGCCGGTTTCCAAACTTTGTATGGGAGTGTAAGAGTATTTTTTCCGGATTTTTAAATTCGAATCTTCGATTTCTGTGGGTGAGATTCGGCTTCCGGTATTCAGAGGGAGTTTTTTTCTAATTTTTACAACATCTGGTACCTTATTCTACCGGTGGAATTTTTTTTTTCTGCTTACTAGGAATTCGAAAATTCGTTGGCATCCAACGTTGAGAACTTCGGGTTCATGCAAAAATAATAAATCGATTTCTTTAACTTTATACGAGCAGAATTTTTATTATTAACAGATTATGATTTTAAACAGTTGTTTCTTATTATGAATATATGTAAAGAGAGCTCGTAATTATTCCATAGTTAATGTAAATGACTAAATATTTTCCATGAAAAAAATTTATAAAAAAAATATATGTTAAAATATAAAAAACACATATTAAAAATATATACAATGCGTGACATTAATTCATCCCGTCTTATGTTGCTTTTGTTTCAATGTACTTTTGCATTTTTGGCCATTTGAATTAATATTTTTGGAAATTGATGAAAATGGTTATTTAAAATTTAGGGAAAAATAATAAAAGAATTTATGTATAAATGTACACTAATACAAATGGAAATATGTGAAATTAGAAAATGATTAAATTGTACAACTGTACATGTGGCCAACTGAAAAAAAGAAAAACTTCATTTTTGAACATACCTCCGGAAGGAAATATGTTAAGTTGGTATAATGATATAAAGTTTAAATAAATTAATGAACTATTTATTGCTGGAAATATGTAATTGAGGAAATTAATTTAATAGGTAATTTATAAAAATGGTTCATAAAAAAATTTAATAATTAAAAAAAAAGAAAAATTTGCTTAATGAACAAATGTAATCTAAGAAATAAATATAAATGTAAAGATGTATCGATGATTAATTGAACAAAAGTCTTTATAAATAAATGAACATATTTAAATTTTAGGAAAAGTACGAAAATGGACATTCGTATCAATATCCATCTATAACAATAAAATCTGTATTAATAGAAATTTGAATAAATGGACTTATATATTAGTGGGATTAACTAAATGGACATTTATAAAAATGGACAAATGAGTTTTTAATATTTACTATGTTAAAAACGATAATCAAATTTCCATCGCGGTCAGGAATCATTGGATGTGTATTGAATAGAATGTATGTCGGAGGAACTGGAAGCTCGACAACCAAGACATCTTCTCCGAAGGTTCTTGAGGAAAACAATAAAATTTGAAATAGTTTATTAAATATCAGGCAGATAGGTGTCATAGCAGCTGGAAACCCAACTACCAAGACATCTTCTCCGGAGGTTCTTGAGGAAAACGTTAAAACTTAAAAAAGTTTATTAAATATCAGGCAGAGAGGTGTCAGAGCAACTGGAAATTCAAGTACCGTCATTTTCTCTGGATATTTTGGAAAAAAGTGTTTGGATATAAAGTAATTGATGAAATATTACACGGAGAGGGTTTCAAATCTTTTCAAATCCCTTTTCTCATTCACGAATGGCTTACAAGGCTACATGAAGTTGACGATGATATACGATACAATAATGTACATCATTGTCAACTTTATCATTTTCCTCAAGAACCTTTTAAAGAAGATGTCTTGGTAGTTGGGTTTCCAGTTCCCCTGACACCTCTCCGCCTGATATTTCATAAACTATTTTAAATTTTATCGTTTTCCTAAGGAACCTTCGGAGAAGATGTCTTGGTAGTTGGGTTTCCAGTTCCCCTGACACCTCTCTGCCTGATATTTAATAAACTATTTTAAATTTTATCGTTTTCCTCCGGAACCTTCGGAGATGATGTCTCGGTAGTTGGGTTTCCAGTTCCCCTGACACCTTTCTGCCTGATATTTAATAAACTATTTTAAATTTAATCGTTTTCCTCAGGAACCTTCGGAGAAGATGTCTTGGTAGTTGGGTTCCAGCTGCTCTGACACCTATCTGCCTGATATTTAATAAACTATTTTAAATTTTATCGTTCTCCTCATGAACCTTTGGAGAAGATGTCTTGGTAGTTGGGTTTCCAGTTTCCCTGACACCTCTCTGCCTGATATTCAATAAACTATTTTAAATTTTATCGTTTTCCTAAGGAACCTTCGGAAAAGATGTCTTGGTAGTTGGGTTTCCAGCTGCTCTGACACCTATCTGCCTGATATTCAATAAACTATTTTAAATTTTATTGTTTTCCTCAGGAACCTTCGGAGAAGATGTCTTGGTAGTTGGGTTTCCAGTTTCCCTGACACCTCTCTGCCTGATATTTAATAAACTATTTTAAATTTTATCGTTTTCCTGAGGAACCTTCGGAAAAGATGTCTTGGTAGTTGGGTTTCCAGCTGCTCTGACAACTATCTGCCTGATATTTAATAAACTATTTTAAATTTTATCGTTCTCCTCATGAACCTTTGGAGAAGATGTCTTGGTAGTTGGGTTTCCAGTTTCCCTGACACCTCTCTGCCTGATATTCAATAAACTATTTTAAATTTTATTGTTTTCCTAAGGAACCTTCGGAGAAGATGTCTTGGTAGTTGGGTTTCCAGTTTCCCTGACACCTCTCTGCCTGATATTTAATAAACTATTTTAAATTTTATCGTTTTCCTAAGGAACCTTCGGAAAAGATGTCTTGGTAGTTGGGTTTCCAGCTGCTGTGACACCTATCTGCCTGATATTTAATAAACTATTTTAAATTTTATCGTTTTCCTGAGGAACCTTCGGAAAAGATGTCTTGGTAGTTGGGTTTCCAGCTGCTCTGACACCTTTCTGCTTGATATTTAATAAATTATTTTAAATTTTATCGTTTTCCTCAAGAACCTCCGGAGAAGATGTCTTGGTAGTCGAACCCCCAGTTCCTCCGACAAAACTCATTTGTCCATTTTTTCAAATGTCCATTAATACAGATTTTATTATTATAGATGGATATTTATACGAATGTCCATTTTCGTACTTTTCCTAAAATTCAAATTTCCATTTTTTCGATTGTCCATAAATTTATTTTTACATGAATTCATATGTTCATTTATTTATAAAGACTTTTGTTCAATTAATCATCGATACATCTTTACATTTATATTTATTTCTTAGATTACATCTGTTCATTAAGCAAATTTTTTTTTTTTTTTAATTATTAAATTTTTTTATGAACCATTTTTATGAATTACCTATTAAATTAATTTCCTAAATTACATATTTCCAGCAATAAAAAAGTTCATTAATTTATTCAAACTTTTTATCATTATACCAACTCAACATATTTCCTTCCGGAGGTATGTTCAAAAATAAAGTTTTTCTTTTTTTCAGTTGGCCACATGTACAGTTGTACAATTTAATCATTTTCTAATTTCACATATTTCCATTTGTATTAGTGTACATTTATACATAAATTCTCTTATTATTTTTCCCTAAATTTTAAATAACCATTTTCATTAATTTCCAAAAATATTAATTCAAATGGCCGAAAATGTAAAAGTACATTGAAACAAAAGCAACATAAGACGGGATGAATTAATGTCACGCATTGTATACTACTAGATGACCCGACAGACTTCGTACTGGCTCAATCGATTGTAGATCAAAATTAAAAAATCAACTGTAATTAGGTTTCTACTATATTAAATTGGCGTATTACCGTGCGATAGACGATGTGGCTCAATGACTTATAGATCAAATTGAACGGAATATAGTATAGCGCCAGATAGCTCAACTGGTAGATTACTCGGGGCGATACCGAGATGGTCTGGGTTCGATTCCCAGTTCGGGCTATCAATGAGGCGTTTCACGCCAAATCAAGCACCATTTAGCTTTTAAACCTCGGATTTCTTTGAATCAATTTTAACTTTTAGTATAGGTTGAAAGAGGCCGTCATGATTTTTTTCTAAATTTTTTTCCCCCAACCATTTTCAAAATATCGAATTTCGAAAAATGAAGATTTTTTTTTTTTCAAATGCCTGTAACTTCGCGAAAAGTGGTTTGAAAAAAATTTTCAAAGAGACAAAAAATGTTCATTTTCAGACATTTTATTAGTAAAGGATTTAAAAAAATTTATTTGAACCACGCTTCTATTGAAATTTAAACTTTTCCGTATAAACTGTCGATTTACAAAAAAACACGTACTGATCGATTTTCCTCATAATTTTTCACGGCAAATTGTCACCTTGTTCGAAAGTAACTCATCAACTTTGCGCGGACCATGGAGAGAGACTGCTCGCTCTCCGTACGCCACCGACCAATAAGAGTTGACTCGTCCCCCTCCACTCTCAACGAAGACTTCTCATTCGCTCGCTATTAACTTGCTCTCAACCAAGCCATCTCATTGGAGCGCAGATACCGACGTCTCCCACTCCGTCGAGAACCTTCTAGAACCCTGGCTCTCGGGTATAAAAGAAGGGGATCTGAGAGCGTAGGCGCATTCGATTCTGATCAGTCCTACTGTGAAGAACTCTCTCCAGATAGCGAGCAAGGCTATCAGCGATAAACAGTTAATATCCAAGCGCGCAAAGCTTGAATATTACCCAGCTACTTCTCAAAGGCAACAGTTCTTTTTAGAACTTCCTCTTGGCTAGCTCTTTTCAGGGCTAGTCTAAGTAAGCAACTTTCAACTTGATTTAGTTCTTCTAAGGACTAGTCAAGTCTCACGTAAGACTACTCAACAACAACCAACGGTTCTTTTAAGGACCAGCAGTCTACTCTCATCGTCGTCTCCAGCTCAAACGTCACTCTCAAACGGTCTTTCTAAAGACCACAACGGCCTTTTTCAAGGCCACCAAATTTATTTTAACGTAACGAATTCTCTTCAGTACAGAGTTATACTACCGGCAGACTACTCGTTGAACATTTTATGGTCCTTCGAGCCGGATAGCTTTGTATTGAAGTAGAATTTCTCAACGCCTCAGCAAGAAGCCAAGGACATCTCCAAGACCACAATCAGTCTAAATTCAACGCATTGCGGAGCACGGAGTGCTGCGGGGTTTTTAGATTGGTTGGAATCTTCAACGTCATCTCAACATGGCCAACTCCAGTGGGAAATTGAAGCTACAAGAGAGTAGATTCATCTATATCTCTGAGTTAGCTGCCGAAGTAGAGGCCAACGTCATCTCAGCTATCAACATTCACGCCGCCAGGGCGAAACTCAGCATGCTGAAGACAAACTGGGAGAAGTTTGAGGCAGATCATGAGAAACTGGTCTCCTCAAAATCTGACGTATCTCCAGAGCACGATTATTTTAAAAAGAAGTGGTACGAACAGACCATGAAGGGATTCGTGCAATCTGAGGCTGCTCTGTCTACTCGTATTGCTGAATTGGAAGCAATAGAACCTCCAGCTGGAGCTCAGTTAGCAGACGCTAGTTTCCAAGGGACATCTCATCATCGACCATCTCTACCAGGCATCTCAATACCGAAATTCTCGGGGAAGTTCTCTGAATGGCGACACTTTCAAGACCTATTTGTGTCGTTGGTTGGTGAGAATCAGTCTATCTCTGCTGTGGAAAAGATGCACTATCTCTGTGCTAGTCTGGATGGAGACGCAGCCAGTCTCATAGCAAACCTCAAGATCTCTGCAGATTCGTTTGCTACTGCTTGGGATACACTCACAACTCGATATGAGAACAAGAGGCTTCTCAAGACTGCTCATCTTGCCAAACTCAGATCCATTCAGAAGATGGAACAACGATCTGCCAGTGGATTAAACAACATACTCACCACTGTATCAGAGTGTGTAAATGCGCTTAGGGCTCTTGGCTGCTCAACTGAGCATTGGGACGATCTTCTGGTGTATGATATCGTACAATTACTAGATGTCAAGACTCGTGAGGCTTGGGAGATTCATCTTGGGTCTACTACAGAGTACCCAACATATGACCAACTCAAGACCTTTCTCACTGGCTCGGCGAGAGCTCTTGAAAGCATTGAGAGCCAGTTATCTCCGAAGAAGTCACCTCCAGTCAAGACATTCTCATCATCACCAGTCAGAAGGAGTTATTCACAGGCATCTCAGAGAACACCAGCCGCTCACATTCATCTAGCGCAATTAGAATCCTCACAGTCTTCTCACTCATCAACCACCTCTCAGCGAGTCTCAACCAGGCCAGACTTAAATAATAATTGTAGTGCTTGTTCAAAAGCCCACTACATTGCCTTCTGTCCATCATTCACTCTGCTCAGCTACGATGACAAGATGAAGATCGTAATGCAAGAGCGATTATGCTTCAATTGCCTTGGACGACACAATCTACGCAAATGTAACATCCCAAGGGGTTGTAAAATTTGTGAAGAGCGTCATCACACTCTTCTCCACCAAGGACCCAAGGAAACTCCAGTCTCCTCAGTCGTTCCTCAAGACTCTACTCCAGCTACTACCAGCACAGCTCAACCACAATGAAGGTTAGGTAGGACTTCTCGGAGCCTTCGTCGACCTCTCAAGAGACAGTGTAACGCGTCTACTCAGACTGAATTCATCTTTCCAACTACTGTCTCTAAGACTTCTCAAATAATGAATCAAGAACAGACTTCTCAAATAATTCAACAACCGACTTCTCAACCGGTTCAACGGCAGACATCTCAGTCAACTACAGACTTGACTTCTCAAACAAGCACACAACGGACTTCTCGTCCAGTGTCAATCGTTCAATCACGAACAGCAGTTCTACTGGCTACTTGCAAGGTAGTTGTCATATCACCAGACAACTCTCAACACCAAGCTCGTGTCCTCTTAGACCCAGGATCTGAACTAACACTAGTATCTTCAACACTAGTCAATAAGTTTGGACTTCTCAGAAAGCCAGCAGCAATTCCAATACTGGGAGTTGGCAGTACCTCACCCGGAACAACTCAAGGCCTAGCGACGCTCAACTTACAGTCCACACATTCGCTCTCTCATGCACAATTAAATGCTCATATATTACCACGTATTACCACTCACATTCCATCGGTAGTGGTCACTAACCAAGACTGGCATCACATTAATAAATTAGAGCTAGCTGATCCAGACTTCCTAACACCAGGTCCAGTTGACATCCTCATTGGTGCAGACAACCTCAGAAGTATACTCAGATCATCTCGTTTAGTCATGAGAGGCCCTTCTGAACCCATGGCTATGCATACTATTTTTGGATGGGCGGTTCTGGGTCAAGCATCTACGGAATCTCAGACAAAACCTCTGCGATCTTTTCATCTGGCTAGCAATGAGGACCTGCAAGATACTCTCACCAAATTCTGGGTACAAGAGGAAGTTCCAACCACATCAGAGAAACACCTCAATAAAGCTGAGTCGGAATGTGAAGAGCATTTCAATTCAACGCATTCTCGAGACGACTCAGGTCGTTATGTTGTACGACTACCTCTCAATTCAGACGTCTCACGACTGGGCAATTCCAAGTTAACAGCGCAACGATGCCTTCAACGTCTTCTCAAACGACTTTCCTCAGATGCAACTCTTAAAGAACGATATATCAAGTTCCTTCAAGAGTATGAAGACCTCGGACATATGGTTGCTGTACCTTTGAACGCTCCAGAGCCACCTCATACGTATTATCTTCCGCATCATGGAGTATTACGTGAGCAGAGCACCTCAACAAAACTCAGAGTAGTCTTCAATGGATCCAGTAAAACGTCATCTCAAGTCTCACTCAATGACATTATGCATACTGGTCCAAAAACTCAGTCTGACATCTTCGACGTGTTGCTCTACATCAGACAACACAAATACATCTTCATTACGGACATAGTCAAGATGTTCCGTCAAATTAAAGTTGAGAAAGATGATTGGGACCTTCAACGTATTCTCTGGGTAGATCAAGATTCAAATGTTCGAGCCTATCAACTAACTACCGTTACATATGGTACACGGTCAGCTCCATATCTTGCTTGTCGAGTACTGAAGCAATTAGTAGCTGATGAAGGCCCTAATTACCCACATGCAGTAGATACAATTCTCAAAGGAAGTTACGTCGATGACATCTCAGGTGGCGCCGAAACCCTCGAACAACTCAAGAATATTGCTATGCAATTAAATAACATGTGCCTCTCGGCTTGCTTACCACTTGACAAGTGGAAAAGCAATCATCCTCAATTTTCACCACCAAGTACCTCAACTCAAGAAGCTCAGCCTATTCATACATTCGAAGATCTCACTTCAAAGATACTAGGTATCACATGGCACCCTCATGAAGACATCTTCTCGTTTCAAGGGAACATCTCATTCAAACAAGCCATTACCAAACGCGCTATTCTCTCCGAGGTGGCACAACTCTTTGATCCACTTGGACTTATATCTCCAGTTGTTATCAGAGCAAAAATTCTGATGCAACAACTTTGGCTGGAAAAGATTGGGTGGGATGAAACATTAACGCCTGAAATAATTCATCAATGGGATAAATTTCGAGAAGATCTCAAGACACTCTCAACAATCAAAATACCCCGATGGTTGCATTTGCATTCTCAAGCCTACTCCATACAAATTCATGGGTTCTCAGACGCCTCTCAGCTAGCAATGGCAGCAGCAGTCTATCTCAGAGTAACATATTCAGACAACTCATCAGTCGTTACTTTAGTCTGCTCAAAAACAAAGGTGGCACCTCTTAAACGTCTCACTATTCCACGACTGGAATTATCAGCGGCTGCTCTACTTGCAAACCTCGTAAAACATACTCAGAAGACTCTCAATCTCAATGATGTGCCAGTATTCTTATGGACAGACTCCTCAGTTACCCTTGCATGGGTAAAAAACAATCCGATGAGATGGAAAGAGCTTGTGGGCAATCGAGTATCAGCCATTCACGATGCTACTCCAAATGCTCATTGGAGATTCACATCAGGAAAACTCAACCCAGCGGATTGTGCGTCTCGGGGTTTAAGCGCTTCTCAACTCATTGAACACGCATTGTGGTGGACTGGACCACCATGGCTCTCGCAATCTCCAGAATTTTGGCCATCAGCAGTTGCACCATCTCCAGAACATGATTTAGAAGAAAGACCAGGCATTTCACTTTCAGTAACGTCTCCGCCAGTGTTATGGGATCTCATTGACTTACCTCAAGTCAAATCCTTCAATAAAGGCCTTCCGAAGTTGCTCAGAATCACGGCAATTTGTCAGCGAGCCATCTCCAGATTTAAACGAGTACCAAATTCTAGTTTAGCCATCTCACCAATCAATCCAGCTGACTTAGAAGCCGCAAAGCTGTTCTGGATACGGGAGACTCAACGAGCATATTTCTCTGCAGAAATCAAGACTATACAAGCTGGCAAGGGACTTCACAAAAATCATGTTCTTTCTCGACTGACGGCAATAGTTGACCGCACTGGTATATTGCGAGTTGGAGGTCGTCTCCAGAATTCTCTACTGCCCGAAGACAGTAAGCACCCAGCTATTTTGCCAAGACAAAGCAAACTCTCAGAACTAATTATTGCAGATGCTCACTCAAGAACTCTACATGGTGGCACTCAACTGACATTAGCTCATGTTAGAAAGACTTGTTGGATCATCGGTGGTCGAGCTCCAATAAAGTCCTTCATTCAGAGGTGTCTCGTGTGCGTTCGAATACGTGGGGTTCGAGCTCAACAACTCATGGCTCCGCTTCCGACTTCTCGAGTGACTCCATCTCTAGTTTTTGAGCATACTGGAGTAGATTACGCAGGTCCAATCTCATTAAAGACATTTCAAGGTCGAGGTGCAAAAAGTTTCAAAGGCTGGATCGCAGTCTTTGTGTGTTTCACCACGTCAGCTATTCATTTAGAGGCGGTTTCAGACTACTCAGCAGAAGGATTTCTCAAAGCCTTCCGACGGTTCACTAGTCGTCGTGGAATCTGCAAGACTCTTCGAAGTGACTGTGGTACAAATTTCAAGGGAGCTGACGCTATACTCAAGGACTTATTCAGGCAATCGACACAAGCATCTCAAGAACTTCAAAGGATTCTCGCTAACGACGGTATTCAGTGGATTTTCAATCCACCCGGTGCTCCCCATATGGGTGGAAAGTGGGAAGCAGCGGTCAAATCCGTAAAACATCATCTGCAACGAACCATCTCAGACACTCTTCTCACTTTTGAAGACTTCTCAACCTTCCTCGCACAAGTAGAAGCAGTACTGAACTCACGACCTCTCAGTGCGCTATCAGACGATCCTGACGACATCTCAGCCTTAACGCCAGGACACTTCATTCGTGGAGAAGCTCTGACTACAATACCTGAACCATCGTTATCCTCTGTAACTGAATCAAGACTTTCTCATTTTCAACGAATTCAAGACCGATTTCAGAAATTTTGGGATAGGTGGTCAACGGAATGCCTTCAAGCTCATCAGTCGATCTCTAAATGGCAGAAAACTCAGGACAACATTCAAGTGGGCTCATTAGTACTTCTCACCGATGAGCGATTTCCACCATCCAAGTGGCCTCTCGCTCGGGTCATTCAGCTGCATCCTGGTAGTGATGGATTGTGTCGAGTAGTAACCGTCAAAACAGCTACCTCGACTCTTACTCGACCGATAGTCAAGCTCGCTCTACTGCCAATCTCTCCTCATCAAGACGACTCACAAGAAGAAGACTCTAATTCCTCACAAGGTTGCGGAATTGGGGGGGAGAATGTTCGAAAGTAACTCATCAACTTTGCGCGGACCATGGAGAGATACCATGGCTCATCAACTTCGCACGGACTGTGAGAGAGACTGCTCGCTCTCCGTACGCCACCGACCAATAAGAGTTGACTCGTCCCCCTCCACTCTCAACGAAGACTTCTCATTCGCTCGCTATTAACTTGCTCTCAACCAAGCCATCTCATTGGAGCGCAGATACCGACGTCTCCCACTCCGTCGAGAACCTTCTAGAACCCTGGCTCTCGGGTATAAAAGAAGGGGATCTGAGAGCGTAGGCGCATTCGATTCTGATCAGTCCTACTGTGAAGAACTCTCTCCAGATAGCGAGCAAGGCTATCAGCGATAAACAGTTAATATCCAAGCGCGCAAAGCTTGAATATTACCCAGCTACTTCTCAAAGGCAACAGTTCTTTTTAGAACTTCCTCTTGGCTAGCTCTTTTCAGGGCTAGTCTAAGTAAGCAACTTTCAACTTGATTTAGTTCTTCTAAGGACTAGTCAAGTCTCACGTAAGACTACTCAACAACAACCAACGGTTCTTTTAAGGACCAGCAGTCTACTCTCATCGTCGTCTCCAGCTCAAACGTCACTCTCAAACGGTCTTTCTAAAGACCACAACGGCCTTTTTCAAGGCCACCAAATTTATTTTAACGTAACGAATTCTCTTCAGTACAGAGTTATACTACCGGCAGACTACTCGTTGAACACACCTATTCTACAACTTTTCCAGATATGCTAATAATGGGACAACGATGGAATCTATTTTTTTTTTTTAATTTTTTATATTTCATATTCCACTTTATTTTTAAGAAAAATGTCTTAAAATAATAGCTTGCTCAGAATTTACTGTTAATAATTATCTGACACACAACTATCATCAAAATTTTCCTCCACAGAAAAATTATTACTAATTAATTATAAAATAATAATTTTATCAATAATAATAATAATAAATTAATTAGTAATAATTTTTTATGAGGAAATGAAATTAGAAAATTTTTGCTCGATTCGGCGTGGAACGACTCATAGATAGCCCGAACTGGGAATCGAACCCAGACCATGTCGGTATCGCGCCGAGTAATCTACCAGTTGAGCTATCTGGCACTATACTATATTCCGTTCAATTTGATCCATAACTTATTGAGCCACACCGTTCATCGTGCGGTAATACACCAATATAATATAGTGGAAACCTAAACATGCAAACCTTTTCAATAAGACAATTTATAGATAAATTGAGAAAAATATAGATAGCCTGAACTGGGAATCAAACCCAGACCATGTCGGTATCACGCCAAGTGCTCTACCAGTTGAGCTATCCGGCACTATACTAAACTCATATCTATTCACCTTTCAAACCTTCTTTGGACTTTCACAAACAATTCAAGAGCAAAATTAGCCAAATCGGTTCAGCCGTTCTCGAGTTTTAGCGAGACTAACGAACAGCAATTGATTTTTAATTATATAGATGTATAAAAAATATATTTTTAACTAGCTGACCCGGCAGACTTTGTGCTGCCTCAATCGATTGTAGAGCAAAATAAAATCATCGACTCTCTTTAGGATTCCACTATATAAAATTGGTGTATTACCGCAAGATGGATGGTGTGGCTCAATAAGTTATAGATCAAATTGAACGGTATATAGTCCCTGATAGCTAATTTGCCCGCAACTTGTCGACAATCTACTGCCGCAATATGTCGCCAAGTTGTCCGCAACAGTCAGCATTTCCATGAGTTGACGGCAACTTTCCGAGCAACTTGTCGACAAATGGCGCACAACTAGTGCCGTCAACTTTTCTGACGAGCAACTCGTACTATCAGGCGTACAGTGCCAGATAGCTCAAATGGTAGAGCACTCGGCCCGATGCTGACATGGTCTGGGTTCAATTCTCAGTTCAGGCTATCTATGAAGCGTTCTATGCCAAATCAGACACCACTTAGCTTTTGAAGCTTAGATTCTTTTGAAACTTTTAAATCTTTTAGCATAGGTTGAAAGAGGCTTTCATGATTTTTTTCAAATTTTTCCCCCAACCGTTTTTGAAATATCGAATTTTTAAAAATGGAGAGATTTTTTTATTTCAGACGCCTGTAACTTTGCAAAAAGTGGTTTAAACAAAATTTTCAAAGAGTCAAAAAATATTCGTTTTAAGATATCTTTTCGATTAAAAATATCAAAAAAAAATTTTGAACCACGCCTCTATTGAAATTTTAACTTTTAAGTAAAAATTATCGATTTACAGAAAACACCTACTGATCGATTTTCCTTGTAATTTTTTCACGGAAAACTGTCATCTCTTCTAAACTTTTCCAGCTATGCTCTTAACGGGACAACGATAGGATCTATTTTTTTTAGATTTTTGAATTCCATACTCCAGTTTTTTTTTTCAAGAAAAATGTCTTAAAATAAAAGCATGCTCAGGATTTACTGTTAATAATTATCTGACACACAACTATCATCAAAATTTTTAAATTTTCTTCCATAGAAAAATTATTACTAATTAATTGATAAATAATAATTTTAATTGATAATAATAATAATTAATTAATTAATAATAATTTTTCTGAGGAAGTAAAATTAGAAAATTTGGATGATAGTTGTGAGTCAGATAATTATTAACAGTAAATCCTGAGCATGTTTTTATTTTAAGACATTTTTCTTAAAAAAAAACTGCAATATGAAATTTAAAAATCTAAAAAAAAATTGATCCTATCGTTGTCCCGTTATGAGCATAGCTGGAAAAGTTATAGAATAGGTGACAGCTTTCCGTGAAAAATTATGAGTAAAATCGATCAGTACGTGTTTTTTATAAATCAACAATTCATACTTAAAAGTTAAAATTTCAATAGAAGCGTGGTTCCAAAATTTTTTTTTATTTTTTTTATCGAAAAAATATCTAAAAACGAACATTTTTTGGCTCTTAAAAACTCCGTTTAAACCACTTTTCGCAAAGTTATAGACATTTGGAAAAAAAATCTCTCCATTTCTTAAAATTTGATATTTTAAAAACGGTTGGGGAAAAAAGTTTGAAAAAAAATCATGGAGGCCTCTTTCAACCGATACTAAAATAATTTACACAATAATCCGAGGTGCAAAAGCTAAATGTTGTCCGATTTGGCGTGGAACGCCCTTTATTTTTTCTCAATTTATCTATGAACTGTCTTATTAAGAAGGTTTGCATGTTAAGTTCCCACTATATTAAATTAGTTTCCACTATATAAAAAAATAATTGAATATAGTAGAAACCTAAACATGCAAACCTTTTCAATAAGACAGTTTATAGAGAAATTGAGAAAAATATAGATAGCTTGAACTGGGAATCGAGCCTAGACCATTTCGATATCGTGCTGAGTGCTCTACCAGTTGAGCTATCTGGCAGTATACTATATTCCGTTCAATTTGATCTATAACTTATTGAGCCACTTCGTCCATCGCACGGTAATACACCAATTTTATATAGTGGAAACCTAAACTTGCAAACTTTCTTAATAAGACAATTTATAGATAAATTGAGAAAAATATAGATAGCCAGAACTGGGGAATCGAACCCAGACTATATCGGTATCGCACTGAGTGCCCTACCAGTTGAGCTATCTGGAACTATACTAAACTCATATTTATTTACCTTTTAAACCTTTGTTGGACTTCCACAAATAATTCAAGACCAAATACATATTTAGGTTAATCAAAAACATAGAAAAAGAAATAGAAAAACTTTATATAAAAAATATATTTTTAATGCAACCAACAACCTAGGTGTTACGTCCTGGTTGATGTTTTGGCGCTGGCGTAGTTGAGCGGTCGATTTGAATTGGACGTAATGAGAACTTACATATAATTATAAATAATTATTAAGTAGGGGTTGAACAGCCACCATTCGGTGGTTGAAATAAACTGGTTATTATTTTATATCTCAATCCGATTTATTCAATTGTAAAAGAATATGTAACAGGGAATTTTGAATTTTCCGCGTTCAGTTGCCATGATTTTCTATCATGTGCACGGTCGATATAATCTGTTACTGCCCCAGGGTTATCCGGGGTAGAGTGCGACTGTCGTCCCGAGCGGAAATCGTAGGGGCTTATCCGTCAGTCCCACTTAGTTATAAGTAGGAGTGTCTAAATTTTCCGGAAGTTGCCGAATTCAGTCGAGTGGGTGTTCATCTATAAGTGTGCGGTGAATGGAGACCAGGACACAACCGGACCAGACGCCGAAGAATTAGGACGCTTCAATTATACAGGTAATTAATAATTTGTTAGTCTTGGATTCTATTGTGGAACCAAACGATAGTTCAATTAATTATTATTGATACCATGCCCTTAGCCGGTATTCTTGAACATTTTATTAATTATTGGGAAACACAGGTGAAGGAGAATAACGGAGAAAAAGAGAGAGGACGAAGAGAGGAAAAGGCGAGAGAACGAGAAGGACAGCAGGAGGACCTGGCGAGACGGATAAAGGAGGAAACCGCACCAGAAATAAGTTCAGGTATTAATTAAGTTAATTATTCTAGGCCGATGCCAGAATATTAATTTAATTCAAATAATACTTAGTCGTTCGTCGGGGTAATCCGCGTCTAGGCCCGTAAAAATTTAATTAGTGATTAAATTATATAATTATTAAAATTAAGCCAGACGTTGTCTAACCGGGTCCAGGCCCATTTGCCGGATCCAGGGCGTCGTTTTGTAATTCCAGGCCATCACCGGAATTATATACGTTATAGAAATTTCCGTGTCCGCGTTGTACATATAGTAATAAATAATTATTAATTAAAATACGAAAATTAATTAAAATTAATTGGTAAATCAACTAATCAATTAGATAAAATAAAATGATTTAATTAAAATACTTTAATTAATAAATTATAATTAATTTGAATTAACGAATTTTCCAAGAAATAAAAACTCAGTAAAAAGTAAAAGTAAAGTAAGAAGTCGAGTGGCCGCGGAAAAGAAAGATGGCGGAACTCGAGTAAAAATTGAGTGTCGAGTAAAAAAATGGACACGAGGTAAATTACGGACCGAAACTCGATAACCGAAGTCTCGTGAAATTAATTCGTTATTAAACTTTAATAATTAATGTCTAGTCGTTGAAAAGAAATTATATTGAAATTAATTAATTAATAACAATCATTTTCTTTAAATTTTAATTAATTAATTTAATAAAAGTGCGTGGCGGGAAAAGCCAATTTTAAATTCAGTGTGCGTGTGAATTAATAGTCCAGGGGACACGTGTGTGTGTAATAAAAGATTTTAAAGTTAATATTGTAATTAATTAATTAATCGGGAGGTAACCGACATTTTACTGCAAGTCCAAAGATAGTTGGCAGTTTATTTTAATCGAGTGCGTGTGTGTGTGATGCCAAGGTAGTGGCTAATTAGTATAAGTAATTTTAGACGCCAAAGGTAATTGGTATATAAGTTATAAGGATAAAGTTATAAGGTCTAAAGGTATTAGGTATAAAGTTATATGGTCAAATTGTTATACGGTCTATAAGGTTTAAGGTCAAAGGTTATAACTTATAAGGTTTATAAAGTTATAAGGTTTTAATTACAAGGTATTAATTAATAAAGTGGATATTGTGTTAATAAATAAATCTAAATTATTTATGAAATTATCCTTCCTCTTTCTACTCTTACAAATTAATTTTACAACGACCCTGAGTATAAAGAACCGGTTCTGGGAGACCGTTAAATCCTTCCAGTGGCGCCCTTAATAAAAGGTAAATTAAGGACGACCAGAGTAACAGCATAGCCCTGTTATAAATAATTCGAATAACGTGAAAATATACAATTGAATCAATTTATAAATTTGTTGAGGCGTCTCAAATTTACTCGAGGCGTCAGCGTTTATTTGTACATAACAAATATTAAGAGAAAAATAACTTTATCAATATGTTTTAAATATTCTAAATAATATTATACTATTTTATATTCTATTACTTTATATTATTATATTATATTATTATATTGAATTATATTATTATATTATATTACTATATTAAATTATTACATTAAATTATGTTCTATAATATAGGGTGACTTATCAATTATGCCACCTATCAATATACATCTTAATTAATTAGTTAGGTCTCAGATCGGTCTCTCAATAATTAGTATTTAAAAATAATCAGAGACATCTGCCGAGCAGGCTGGCACGTGACACCTCCCCACCCGGTAGACAAGCGCCCCGCTTTTTTTGGGCCTTAGCTCTTGTTGAAAATGTATTTTTTTTATTCTAGACAATTGTTTGTATTTCATCTATTTTAACGCTTTGAAATCTGTATACCGATCTGTAGCCTATCATCTAAATGCTTATTCTAAACAGAAAACATTATGCAACTGTTTAGTTTTCAAATGCTAATGTGTTAATATTAGCAAGATAATTTATAGTTTCAATTCTGGCTAGAGATTCGAATAGATCGTGTGTTATTTTAGAGATAAATTTCGTGTCATTTGAATACGCGCTATCATTTGCGTATCATTCGCGCTATTTTTCAAGTAAAGGTGTTAATCGAATTTTACCTGATGTTCAGCATAATCCAACAGATTCACCGACCCACTTTAATGCATTACAGTAATTACAAACCTTAGTCATTGGACCAACATCAGATTCCTGTTTGTAATTAATAGACGGATCGTAGGAGAAACCACTATTCAATTTTGATTGCCAACGGATAATTCGTCTCTGAGTTTGTCTATTCTTTTCAGCATTTAATCGTTGCTGATGTTCTGAATCAGATTCTAACTGTCTATGGACGGTATGCCATTGGCGATCCAAAGACAATCTTTCTGTTCGTCTGTCATTAAAATCTGATTCACGAAGAGCCGAAATTCTTTCGTTTTCCATCATTAAATTTGCTTCTTTTTTCTTCTTTAACCTGTAGTATCTATTTCTAGCTGCAGCTCTACTTTCATCGCGTTTGAATGCAGATTCTGATCGTCGCTGAAGAGCGTGATGTTCTCGGTCGATCATTAGGCGAGTTTCACGATCAAATATAGATTCCTGTGAGCGAGATAAAGTATGGTGTTCACGATCGTGAGTCAATCTCTGATTACGATGTTCATCTGATTCGTTATTGCGTGCAATAGTGTGCTGTTGACGATCACGTGATAATCGGTGGATACGTCGTTCATCAGATGCATTATGATATGTAATAAGGCGGCGTGTACGATCATCCGCCAATCTTCTTTCATAAGCTATCTCTGATTCGACTTTCCTCTTATTAGCATGTTGCATTCTATCAGAAGCAAGGCGAATTTCAGGTTGTTCTGGTGTTTCATTAGCTCGTAAATTACTTTTCCTTTCTTTCTGAATTTTCAGTCTCTCGTCTCGTTCACATTGAGTTTCAGATAGGCGAAGAAGTTTGTTGCTTCTTGCTTTGGCTGATGATGAACTCAAGTTTGATTTTCGTTTTTTAGGCATTTTTAATGAAAATATAACGAATAATAACGATACATATCTAAAATATAAAATTATTAATTACGATAAGTTATATTGAATTGGTCAATCTTGGTTACCTTAGCATACAAAAATAAAAATTACTATAGATAACTAAGTGAAATCAAGTACTTATCTTTATCTTTTGAATCCAATTTTTTATATAAGTTAATGCACAAAAATTGTTTATAAATAATATAAATGATTATTTATAGGTTATGATCTTCATTTATTTTACATATTGCGTAAGATACGTAATTTTGTCGTTTTAATCCTATATATCATACAATAAATTAAAAAAATTCAAGCAATAAATTAAATAGATTTACATTCTTACTTAGTTACAAATAAGTCAGATTAGACACTCTTGTTTGACTGCTTAATGAAATGTGATAGACGATTCAATTGACAGAAACAATTGATAAGTGAAACAAAATCTAATCTAAAAAAAAAAAAATATAAAAAACAATTGATACGCGTTATATAAAAACAATTGACGCTAATGGAATAAAAACAATTGATGGCTGTAATTTAACTGTCTTTTTCTTATACTTTTAGAAAAATAATTTATATACCCGAATTCTGATTTATAATTGATTTAAAAAGTAGCCTATATTTTAAGTGACAGCATCTTGTATATGTATAAAAAATTTCATCTCAATCAGATAAGTGGTTGATTAGTTATAAAGGTACAA
This sequence comes from Microplitis manilae, assembly GCA_030273425.1. Taxonomy (NCBI): domain Eukaryota; kingdom Metazoa; phylum Arthropoda; class Insecta; order Hymenoptera; family Braconidae; genus Microplitis; species Microplitis manilae. The sequence continues at coordinate 13,772,167 of CP092726.1, read as the reverse complement.
ACCGACAGAGAGACAGACAGACGAAAATTCTAAAAAGGGTAGATACAGTATGAGTAGGTCATAAAAATGATAGTTGACGCATAATTCGACATAAAATCACCATGTACAGACAGAGCCTATAGATTTATATATTGGTATAGAAAAAAAAAAATTATTTTTCTGTCTTCTTTTTTTTTTTTTTGCTTAATTTTTCATGAAAATTTTATAGTTAGAAGGATTATTTTGCAAAATTTCTTAGCATTATTACTCAATTCCAATTAATAGCAGTTTTTAGGTAGATTTTTTTAAAAATCTAACTATTGTATTTGTCCTCATGGTCGATTTTACAAGGAATTTCGTCGTAAACTATCATAATTAGTTGAGTAGAGTTCAAAAATACCATTCGTTGAAAAATTTATATATGTATGTATATATATATATATATATATATATATATATATATATATATATATATATTTATGTAATAGAACCGACTTTTGAGGACACGATTGCGTCTACAATTCTTATCCGATCCTAATGAAACTTTCTACACTTATTTAATGTGTAATTACCACGGTTAAGTTCGAAGATGGGCTGAATCGGTCGATTAGTTTAGAAGTTATGGGTGTTTAAAATTTTTACGATTTTTCGAAAAAATCAGATTTTAATCACTTTTAAAGTCCATATAACTTTAAAACTAAGACTCATAGACAATTTCTGTAAAAAGTATTTTAAAGCTTGACTAATAAGCTTTAATTTGTGACCTTAAACTTTATATTTAGACCATTTCTTCCAATAATTTTCTAACCTTGAAAATTTTAATGGAATCAAAAAATGTTGAAAATATTGTTTTCATCCCACACAACTTATGCTTGTCCCATTAAAATCCAGTTTCATCAGTTGTATTTTATTGTACAAAAAATAACCTGTAAATTTCACTGCTATTTTATATTTTAAAAGTATTTCTTTAATTATTCATGATGTATCAAATGTACCTCTAATCCTGATGATTATTACTGGTCTTGTCATTACGATAGCGCCCACACGTCTTATCGGATCTTAATGGAATTTTTCATACTTATTCTATAGGCGATTACCTTGATCAAGTTCAAAGATAGGCTGAATCATTCAAATAGTTTTAAAATTATGGCTGTTTGAAATTTTCATGATTTTTCGTAAAAATCAGATTTTAATCACTACTAAAGCTTATATAACTTCAACACTAATATTCATAGACAACTTCTGTAAAAAGTATCTGAAAGCTCGTCTAATAATCTTTAATTTATGACCTTAAGCTTTATCTTTTGACTATTTCTTCCAATAATTTGATAGCCTTGAAAATTTCAATGGAATCAGAAAATGTTGAAAATATGGTTTTCATACCACATAACTTATGCATTTCCCATTATAAAACAATTTTGATACGTGTATTTTATTGTGAACAAAATAACCTGTAAGTTTTACAGCTATTTTATATTTTAAAAGCATTTCTCTTATTATTTATGATGTTCTAATCGTACCTGTACGTCCTATAATTATAACTGGTCTTGCCATTGTAACAGCGATTACAATTATAATCTAATACTAATTAAATTTCCAATACTTCATTTATGTGAAGGTTAGTTTGGTACATTACCTATATAATGTTATGTCAAATCAATTATCTGAAGTTCTCTATCAAAAATAATCGTTGTCCTTTTTTACCCTCACTCTTAGAAAATGAGTTTAATTTATGTCATGACTATACACTAACATATATCACAAAATATCTATGTATAAAACTAACTTTTTATATCGATTAATCGAAAAATCTACCTTCCATTTCGGCTACCGAATGGCCTTTTTTTTTCTTATAATTTATTTGTGTGTATTTATATTGTTATTTATTTATTAATTTGAAATTTTTTTTCCTGGAATTTATATTAGTAATTTAAACAATTTGAAAGAAAAGTTGTCTCGGCTCCTTTTCGTAAATTTTTATGGTGTTTGCTTGGATATTCTTGTAAATTTAGAATGAAGGTTAGAAGTAAGGTAGGTAAAGAGAGGTGGTAGAAAAAAAATTCCGATTCTTATGCGCTATTTTTGCTCTGTCGCAATGAATTATTTTTCTTTTTCCCGGTTTATATTCGATTTCTATGTCATTTTTATCAGGAAATATTTCTGTAACTTTATACGGACCTAAATAATTATCATCAAATTTACCATCTCTCTGATTCTTTACTAAGAATATATTTTGACCTATTTCGAAATTTACTGGATTAATTTTTTTATCATACCGTACTTTGGATCTTTGCTTTGAATTTTCTAAATTTTGTCTTGCTTCTTTTCGTGATTCTAATAATCTAGTTGCGAGTTCCTTAACAAAATCTGCGTAAGTAGGAATCTCGTCTAGATAGGAAAATTCTGATGGTAATCGTGCTTCTTTACCAAAAACTAATTTATACAGCGTGAATTTCGTACCTTTATGTACACTTGTGTTGTAAGCAAAAGTGGCATGAGGTAACTATTTATCCCAATCATCATGACTTGTAAAATGTTTAATATAATCGGTTAAAACTTGATGGCTTCTCTCGAGAGAACCATTTGATTGGGGATGAAAAGCTGTTGTCTTAATTTGTTTCATTTTGAAAATTTTGGCTACGCAACCCATTACTTTGCCTATAAAAGCTTGACCTTGGTCTGTTAAAATTACTTTCGGGCAACCGTGTTTTAATATAAAATTCTCGACTAATGCTATCGCGATATCTTTAGCCGTCATGGACACTAAAGGTATTGCAAAACAATATTTTGAAAGATCATCTTGCATCGTTAAAATATATGAATATCCGTTAGCTGAAGTTTTATTCGGTACTACTATATCTAATGCTAATTTATCCCATACTTCTGCAGATGTGTCTGTAATGACCATCGGCTGTTTTGTTTTTATCCTAACTAATTTCTTTTTCTGGCAACTAATACATTTCCTAACGAAATCTTCAATATGCTTTTTGATATTATCCCAAAAATATTTTTGTCTAATTCTATTATAAGTTTTAGTTACTCCTTTATGTCCTGCTATTGAAGTTTCGTGATTTTCGGCTATTATTTTTTTTCTTTCCTCTACTGGGGGTATTATTATTTCATCTTTGCAAATAATTATTTTTAAATCACTACCTTTGAAAATTTTAGCAATAATATTTTTAATTTTTGTCCAAATTGTTTTTGATAAATTGCTTCTACCTTGGGAAATACTAACTGATTTTATTTTTGATTTTCCCATATATAACTTTAAATTTTTGAAAGTTTTACAATAATCTTTTTCCGTTGGTATATCTCGACTATCACTTTGAGTTACTAACGCAAGTACTTTCTTTTTAGATGTTCCCATTTTAATTACTTGACCTGTTTTATAATTTGTTAAAGGGCTTAATTTTAAATATCCTGACACTAAAAACTGTTTTCCGATTTCACTTGGTACGGTACCATCGGCGTTAATGAAAAATAAATAACAATTTTTCTGCATTTCTAAGTTATCTCTCGTTTCGTGTACGTTTTCGTTACTGTAGTCGTTTGAAGTGTTTGAAATTATAGATATATTACCGTCGGAGTCTATTTCCTCGTTAGATAAATTGTCTTCTGCTATTATGATCGCATTGTCGTTTGATTTGTTTTGATTTCTGTCTGAATTTAATTGTGTCGAATTTTGTCGTATGTCTATTTCATTGTCAGATGAGTTTATCTGTTCGATTTGGTCAAAATTTTGGTCATTAAATGAATTTATTTGTTCTTCAGGTCGTTGATTGAATTTATTCGTTTAGGCGATTTTGAATTTCGATCAACAGGTGAATTTAGTGTAGGATTTCGTGATTCTCTGCGAGATGTAGTTTGTTGTGAATTTACTGGGCTTGTATTTTCGTTTATTATTGACAATCGATCATTAGTTTGTTTATTACTTAAATATTGTTGACGTTTAATTGCTTTTAAAGTAACCATTATGTCTGGTAATTGGGGTTGTGAATTTTTATTATTTGGCTTTTTCGTTTTATTTTTAAAATTTTTCGCAAGGTGTTGTATTTTATTCGGAATCTGTTTTTGTGTATGTGTATGTTCGTCGTAGTCTGTACAGCATGGACATGTTTTGATTTTATGTTTTCTAGTTGATCTACGTAGTTCCGGTGTAATTTTATTAGTATGCGTTTGTTCTGCATCAGTACCGTGAGGTCTGTTCTTGTCTGCGTCTGTTAAATTTGGGTTTATTTTTGTAGTATTTGTTTTTGTCTTTTCTGTATTTTTATTGGCTATTTTTTTCTGTGTAATTGTGTTAGTTTTTATGGTTGTTGTTTCGTCAGGTGATTCTACTGTCATGGGTTCAATTACAAAAGAGTTTTCTCCTATGTCGTTAGTTGACATGTTTATGTTATTTTCTGGTTTGTTATGAATTACCGCAGAGACGTCCATAACTTTTGGATAATCGCCTCCTTCGTCAGAAGACCAAGGGATTGCACCTCCCATGTCTTTTTTATTTACGGATTTGGGTTTGATAGGAGTTCTTGGAGTGATAGGGATTGTTTCGATAGGTGATTCAGTACTAATGTCATTTGAATTTCCTGAATATATTTTTGAACAAGTCATTTCTGTCTCGTCAGTGTTTGATTCACCGTCAAAAGTTTCTGGAATAATTATTTTTTCAATTTTCTTACTTTGTTTATTTATTTTTCTACGTGAACGTATTGTAGAAGAGGGTGTAAACTCTGCCATTTTAGTGGTCCTTTTGATTTGAGAAGGATTAAATTTATTTTTATTAATTTTTGCATTTTTCTTATCTATCTGTATTTTTGGATTTGGATGTGTAGATGTAGCTTGTGTTGGTACGTTGGATAATAATGATAATGGAGTATTCGTGGTTTTACCACTTTCAGGTGTCTGTGGATTTGGAGATTGAGGTAATGGTGTTAAATTACGTGAATTTTTATGTTTTGGAGAGTTTATAGAATTATTAGAAATATAAGACAAACCGAAATCTGTCATATCAGATTCGTCACTTAAATACGAAGGGTTGTTTTTAATGAGTTTTTTTCTCAGAGTTACAGCATCATACATGTCTCCTGATGACGACGATCCGTCAGAATAATCAGGAAGAGTAATTGATTTATCTGGTTCTGGATTTGATACAACTTTGCATTTAGAATTTTTATTTAATTTTGCATTTTCGTTAGATTGACGTATGCGATTTGAATTTTCGTTAGAATTTAATTTATTTTTATTATTTTCATTTTGATTTTTAGAATTGAAGTTTTTATTTATCGAATTTGAATTTAGTTCTTGAGGATTATTTGTTTCCAAGTTTGTAAATATTTTATTATTTTTATTTTTACTTAAATCATCTTCGCTTAATGATTCAGTACTCGAAAATTTTTTGTATGGATTATATCGTCTGACGTCAGATCTTTTCATTTTTAAAGTTTTATTTTTACCGATATATCCGTTTTTATTATTTTTAATTTTAACTAACCGTTGGTCGATAGGGTAATCAATCCTATTGCCATCGCTAGTGGGTTTGACGACTGGGTCTGTAGTATTATTACTGACTGGCCCAACCGCTTGAGTTTTTGGCTCAAGTATTTGACGTTTTTCGACCGAATTTTCTAGACCGACCGCTTAAGTATTTTGCTCAAGATTTTGAATTTTCGAATTTATTTTTCGAACTCCGTCGACTGAGTTAGTCGCAATTTTATTTTTATCGCGAATTAATTTATTACTTGGAGTAATTTCCTCTGAACTTGAATTATTATTTCTGTTAAAATTTGTAGGTAATTTATTTTTATCATTATTCGAGCTAATTGACTCTAAATTAGTTTTGTATTTAGGTTTCTTTTTTAAGACTTTACCATCGTCTGAAGGATCTGAAGTCCTCAACCTAGCGATTCCAGGTTTTCCAGGTCGCCATTTAATTTTAATTGGGTAAACTTCGCGGTTTTCAATTATTGGGTTACGCGATAATGCGTCCGCGTTTGTGTTTATTTTTCCTGCCTTATATAACACGGTATATTCGAACTCTTTAAGCCGTTCTCTCCATCTCATTACACGCGATGTTGGGTCATTCATATTATTTACCCACACCAGCGGGCTGTGATCGGTGACAAGAGTAAACTCTCTGCCATAGAGATACGATCTAAATGTTTTCATACCAAATAAAGCTGCGACCATGTCTTTTCCGGTGGTCGAATAATTTTTTTCGTGTTTGTTGAGCACACGAGAAGCTGCTGCAACAGTTGTGTCCTCGCCAATTTTGCCTTGTGAGAGAATTGCTCCAACTGCATAGCCCGAAGCATCGGTCGTTAAAATAAAAGGTTTCGAAAAATCTGGATACTGCAATATCGGAGCTGTACATAGTTTATCGCGCAAGGTTTCAAAAGCTACCTGATGTTCAGGCGCCCATGAAAATCTTGCGTTTTTGCTTGTAAGATCAGATAAGCACTTAGAGATCTTTGCGAAATCCTTGATAAATCACCGATAGTAACCAGCAAGTCCAAGAAATTCTCTCACTTGTGTTGTGTTTTTAGGTGTTTTAAAACATTTGATCGCTTTGATTTTATCGGGATCAGGCTTGACACCGTCAGAAGATATAAGATGGCCTAAATAAATTACTTCTTTTTTTAGGAATTCACATTTATTGGCTTGTAGAGTTAAATTCGCACTTCGCAAACGTTCAGCCAATTTTTCGAATTTAGTGTTATGTTCTTCTAGAGAACGTGCGTAAATGACTATATCGTCTAAGTAAGCAAAGAGATCCGCTCCTTGTAACCCGCGTAACACTAAATCCATTAACATTTGGAACGTTGCTGGTGCATTTTTAAGTCCAAATGGCATTCTATTAAATTGATAATGACCATGAGGAGTTGTAAATGCTGTTTTGTGCTTATCTATAGGATCTTCTTTTAATTGATGAAAACCCAATTTTAAATCAAATACTGAAAAATAAATCGTACCACCTAATTGATCAAGAATATCATTTATCAACGGTAGTGGATATGCATCTTTAACAGTTTTATCATTTAATTTACGATAATCTATAACTAAACGCCATCTTTTGTTGCCTTTTGAATCAACCTTTTTAGGTACGATCCATAAGGGGGAATTATAGGGTGAGGTCGAAGGTTCAATAATATCCATTAACATTAGCTCTGTTATCTGTTTTTCTATTTCGTCTTTCTGTGCTGGAGGGTGTCTGTATTGTCGAGTATTTACGGGAACGTCATCGGTAGTGGGTATAGTATGAGTCGCAGTATCTGTAGCGCGTAGTGGTTCTCCCGGAATGTGGAGTAGGTCAGCGTATTTCTCTACTAGAGAAACTATTGCTTTACGCTCTTCCTCATTCAGATGTTCTAAACGCAAGAGTTTTATGACTTTATTGACACGATTTTCCCCAGCTGTGGTACTTTTATCGTAATTGTCTGTGTCGTCATGCGTCAAAGTAGTATCCTCGTCTTCGCTTGTTCCGAATGGGTACAGAGGAATTACGGGTAATTTTACTTTTATATCTTTGTCAAGAGTATTTATTACGTACAAATAAGCGATTCCGTTATTATTACTCACTAAAGCTTCGCCCGCGTAAATTCCGTTTTCAAATTCGATACGAGGTGTATAACCCTCTTTAAGTTTACTATCTACTCGAACAAACATTGCCGTTTTCGTTCGAGCTTTTAAAACGAAATATTCTCCTTCTGTTAATGATATTTGTAGATTATTTAAATGTTTAAATGTTACCGTATTGTCTACTAAATTTATTATTCCACCGTGTTCTCGTAAAAATTCCATGCCAAGTATGCCCGTATAATCTAAAGGAAATTCATCTGGTATTACATGAAAATAAGTATCTTTATTAAAAATTTCTATCTTTATTCTACCCAAAGTGATAGCTTCAGAGACACCATTCAATTTATAACAATATGATTCATCGATTAATTTTTTATATTTTACTTCCCCGTATTTTATTAAATTTAAATTACATCCGGTGTCTACTAAAATTTTCTCATAGCTAGATATTATATCTTTGGATCTGAACATAATTGACGTAGGTTTATAATCAATTGACATGGCACCCACGGAATAAGTTTCTGTCGGTATTTTTAGTTTTTGTTTAAATTTTGGCGCTGAATTGCTACGTTTCCCATCGGAGCGCCGACTCGAGGGAACGCTTGATCGTTTCCCGTACCTGTACTCGGTTTTGCATTTAAACCGTCGCGTTTTCCTTCATTATAAATTTTTTTACGACAATTATTTACTGAATGACCGTTCATTTTACTATAATCACATTGAAGAATATTTTTGTTTAAAATTCGATTAGATTCAATATTCTTTCTTTGAATTAAATTCTACATTCCTCGATATTATGATTGTTTCTTTTGCAAAAATTACAAAACTTATTTGGGTTGTTTCGATTTTGATTATTAACTTGTTCCGATTTTTCACGACTGTTTCTGTTATAATTTTTATTAAATTGCTGATAAGGATTCAAATTTCGAATTTGCCGATTATTTTGGTCAATTGTGTTATGTGGGTTTGGGTCTTGGATTGCGAAACAATTTTTATTTGAATTATTATCGAATGGTTTGAAAAGTTTATTTATATTTTTCATTTTTGCTGTAATTTTTGTTCCGCATTAATTGCTGCAGTAGCGGCTGTAGCAAGATCCGCAAATTCGTCATTGTGTAAAAATAAAGCAAGTTTTGGTTCTAAACCCGAAATAAATGCTTGTACCGCGGTTTCTTTAGCTAAAACTATTTTTTCATCTTTACTATTACCGCCTGTATCCGCGATTTCTGAGCAAGTGTCCTGTAAATGTTTATTCACTCTATGGTAAAAGTCCATTACGCGTTCGCTCGATTTTTGCTCCAAGTCATTAAATTCTCTTAACCAAACTGAAACTTGTTTGCTTAATCTAAAATTAAAATTTAAAAATGCAATAAATTCGTCTATTGTTTTTACGTTTGACCCGCTTACTCTAATTAAAGGTTCGCCTTTATATTTTGATTTTAATATTCTAACGAGCGCGTCCTCGTTTATTTCTCTTAGATATTCTTTCGCGTCTTTACATGCCTGTATGAATAATTCGACTGGATAACTTATACCATCAAAGTCTGGTATAGTTTTGAAAAATTCTTTGTAATCGAATTTGTTATTTGCAGTTAAATTATTCGTTGAATTAAGATTGGGAGGTAATTGGTGTGAAGTACCTACAGGTGGATTTCTTTCGAAATGCGTTTTTAATTGTTGAGCAATAGCTGCTTGATAATTTTCTTCAAATTTATTTTTCATTTCAAGTTTTTCTGCTAGTAATTGTTGAATTTGAGTTTTTAACGCTGTAACTTCATTTTGGGTTTCCGTAAGGAAAACTTCCATTTCTTGGAGACTCATTTTCATTTATATAAATATTTCGAAAGACAGAAAAAAAAAAATTTTAACAATATAATTGACTTACTACTTAGTTGTTTACAGGTTTGAATTTCAGATAAATCGGTAATTGTAATCGATATGGAGATCTTCGTTGCCGTCGGAAGGTTGGTGGAAACACGTTGAGCAGGATTGTGCGATGACTGTAGATAGCTCAGCTGTAGTTGATGTTGAACTGCGTCCGTCGGGCGTCGTGAATGTTGATTGATTTTATTTTATTTTAAATTTTAATTCTTCATTAACTTCACTCACTTGATTTTTATTATGAATTTTATTTTTAATTCACAAAATTTTATTTTTTTCTTGATATATCTGATTTTTATAAATTTATATACTTTTTTTTTATTAATTATTTTGTTTGAGAGCAGATAAAAAACAATTTAATTTCAGATCTTGAATAATAAAATTTCAATTTTCAATTTAAATGTTCGACGTAAAAAAAAAATTTTGTTATTTTATTTTAATTATTTTTGAATTTTTAATTTCAATTATTTAGGTTTTTATTATTATTTACTTCACTCACTTCAATTCTCACTCAACTTTTCACTTTTGTTTCACAATTTTGCTTCTTTTTTTTTTATTTAAAAAAAAAATTTCCGATGTCGACAAAAAAAATTGGTAATATTTTTTTTTGTGTTGCTCAATTTCACTTTGAGAACTTGATGTTAATTTTGTAAGAAAAAAAATTTTCGGATTTTTGAGATTTTACCAGTCTATTCGGGGACTGTTCGAATCCGTTGCTGCCACCAATTTTAATTATATATAAGTTGTTAAGTCCTGGTTGATGTTTTGGCGCTGGCGTAGTTGAGCGGTCGATTTGAATTGGACGTAATGAGAACTTACATATAATTAATTATAAATAATTATTAAGTAGGGGTTGAACAGCCACCATTCGGTGGTTGAAATAAACTGGTTATTATTTTATATCTCAATCCGATTTATTCAATTGTAAAAGAATAATTTGAATAACGTGAAAATATACAAATGAATCAATTTATGAATTTGTTGAAGTTCGTCTAACAATAACTTCAAAAGGGTGAGAAAGAAGTTAGATATTTAATATTGAGCCTGACTGCTCACGATGATTCTATATTTCAGACTGGTTTCTCTTGATCGAGAAAAACTAGAGTAAGTCTCTTATCAATACGAGGCGCTTGGGCATCAGGCCCGCGCATCGTTCGATATAGAGGGGTGGATTGAGATAAGCAATATTCTCGAATGATCCATTCTCTGTTCCCACGCTTTCTCCGTTTTTATTATTAACAAATAAGTCACTTAACTATGAACAAAAGTTATCTTAGTACAAAATAGATGTTTGTGCAGCTGCACGTCTCGAAGATTTACTCGAGGCGTCAGCGTTTATTTGTACATAACAAATATTAAGAGAAAAATAACATTATCAATATGTTTTAAATATTCTAAATAATATTATACTATTTTCTATTCTATTACTTTATATTATTATATTATATTATTATATTGAATTATATTATTATATTATATTACTATATTAAATTATTATATTAAATTATGTTCTATAATATAGGGTGACTTATCAATTATGCCACCTATCAATATACATCTTAATTAAGTAGTTAGGTCTCAGATCGGTCTCTCAATAATTAGTATTTAAAAATAATCAGAGACATCTGCCGAGCAGGCTGGGACGTAACAGCTGGATTGACTGGCTTCCGGAGCACTTAGGCAGACAGGGACATTTATCTAAGTTATTATAAGTGTAATAGACCCTCCATAATTTTTTCAAGGTGAACAATAGGGTACGAGCATTTTTTTCGGATTTTTTAAATGTCACCAGAGACATCCGTGGGTGGATTTACTGGGTTCCGGAGCACGTAGGATGATGGGGATTTTTTCATGAGCTAATATAAGTGTAATAGACCCTCCATAATTTTTTCAAGGTGAACAAAAAAACCCTAGTAGAAATGAATTCGAGGCGCTGGCTAGCGCCTGGCTAGTTTTACCAGATTCTAGACAGGCGCTAGCCAGTATAATATCGAGGCACTGGCTAGCGCCTGGCTAGTTTGCCTAGAAATCAAATAAAAAATGGCGATACTAAATCCCATGGTTCCCAGTTATAGTTTATATATTGGTTAAATACAAATAAACTATTATAAATTGTTATTTAAAAAAATTAAATCTAAATTATTTGTAACAATTAAATTAGTAATTTTAAATATAATAATTATTGATAGTCTGAATAATTTAAAAACATTTTTTATTCAACATTCTTTCATTTAAGCTTTTTTATGAAACGAATATTATAAAAAAGAATACCACATAATTTATTTACTTTTTAAATATTCAAAAATTTGAATATTTTAATATTTATTAATTATGGTAGCATTAAAATTAATATTATATTCACATCACTAATATCATTAATTAACTATCATTATTATTTAACGATTCAATGTCACATATTTTTCCGGAAGTGCACTACATTGTAATATTTTTAACAAATTGTCTAAATGACAATCTGCAATATTGGATTTTATTGCCCAAAGTCGGAGTTTGGTTATTGTATCAAGTCTAGTAATTGTATCCATTATTAAAATTAATTATTTACTTATACGCTGAGATATCAACAGCATAATTACACAGTTAATTTAAACTTCATTATTTTTTCAAGTGCTCATAATATTTATAAACATAATTTTCATTCTTCTAATAGGTTATTTACTGTATACAATAAAATACACACATACTAACGTACACGGATATTGGTTTAAGCAAAACTTACACATGAGTTGTAGGTGGCGCGATTTCTAGTTTTGCCTCGATATCGCTAGCGAGGGCCTAGTTTGTAATCTAGGCGGCCCTCGATTATTTCTACTAGGGAGTACGAGCATTTTTTTCTGATTTTTCAAATATCACTATCGACATTCGTGGGTGGATTGACTGGGTTCCGGAGCACTCAGGGTGATGGGGATTTTTTCATGAGTTAATATAAGTGTAATAGACCCCCTATAATTTTCTCGCAGTGAACAAAAGTGTACGAGTATTTTTTCCGGATTTTTAAATTCGAATCTTTGATTTGTGTGGTTGGGATTCGGCTTCCGGTATGCAGAGGGAGTTTTTTTCTAATTTTTACAACATCTGGTACCTTATTCTACCTGTAGAATTTTTTTTTTCTGCTTTCTAGGAATTCGAAAATTCGTTGGCATCCAACGTTGGGAACTTCAGGTTCATATTTTTGCTCATTAATATATTTTCACTCAGCCACTAACTGTCATATAACTTGCATCAATGATACCACGAAAGAAAGTTTTATATTGTACCAAAATATAAGCTATTTCCATAAAAATTATGTCACTCTAACTATTAAATAATCAAATGTTTTCACTATGTCTTGTATAAAATTATAACGTAGTGAATTACTAAAACATTTTATGAATAGAAAACATAATTTTTCTCAAAATTCTAAAATATATTTTTAACTACCAAAACTTGAAAATTGTTTTTGTTCTATTTTGAGTTACATAAAATTTTTTTTAAGTACTATAATTTTATTCAATAAAAAATACTATAGCAGAAAACACAGAGATTCAACTGTCAGCCAAATTTCGGCCTGTTTTCGGCCGAAGATTTTTACTCGCGATAATTTTATTGAAAAAAAAATATAATCTGGCCGAAAAAATGCCGATTCATTTGTCGGCCAAATATCGGGTGTTTTAAGAAGAATAAAAAATTTTCGGCCATTTTTCGGCCGAATTTCCGCCTCTTTCAATAAAATTTTATAGTTTCGGCCTTTTTTCGGCCAAATTAAGCTATTTCTTTCTTTTTTCGGCCAATTTTCGGCCAAATATTTTCACCCGGGAAATCTCCTTATGGATCAGAAATTCAACTATTATATGTCGATTGAAAAGTATTTAAAACAATTTAAAAAAAACAAGTCGTTTTTTTAATCATTTAGAATCTCCATACAAAACGAAAATACAATATTATTTGTCGATTCGAAAGTATTCAAAAGAATTCGAAATGCTGAATCATTTATAATTGTTCGAAATCTCCTTATGAATCAGAAATTAAACTATTATATGTCGATTCAAAAGTATTTGAAACTATTCGAAATATCATATCGTTATGAATTGTTTTGAATCTGCCTACGAATCGGAAATTAGTTTACTATTTGTCGATTAAAATGTATTCAAAACGATTTAAAAAATTAAATCAGATTGAATCTTTTTAAATCGCCTCGACAAACCAGAAATTCAACTATATTTTATCGATTCAAAAGTATTTGGAAATATTTGAAAAACTAAATTATTTTAAATCTTTTTTAATCTTTTTGTGTACGTCGATTCAAAACGATTCATTTTCATTCACACTTAAAAAACAATGTCGATTAAGTCGATTCGAAAGTATTTCGAACGATTAAAAAAATTTTTTTTTTTAATTGTTTTGAATCGATTTAAATTGTTTATTTTAATCAGGGAATTTATTTTAATTCTCTTAAAAATATCACGATTGGTGCATTGGATTCAGAATTTCATTCTGAGAAATGGGTATTTTTTTTTTATCTGTCATTGAAAATTTAATTTGTTATAAGCAAAAAACGAAGAGACAAAAAGGGAGCCCATGCAAGAGCTGCCAGAGTTGAACAAAGGGGCCGTCCTTGGCTCAGCACTGGGGAACCTAGCTTTGGCACGTCTATATTGGCCCATGCTTGGGTCAAGAAAGGCTACTCAATCCTGGCCATTCCAATCATTACCCAAGTCTGGGCCAGGACTGGGTTCCCCTATTTTGGCCATTCAATGGCGACCCAGGCTTGGACCAGGACTGGATAACCTAGCCTTGGCCATTACAATAATTACTCGGACTTGGGCCGAGACCGGCTTCTCCTATCTTGGCCATCCAACGGAAACCCACACTTGGGCCAGGACTGAGTAATCTAGCCTTGGCCATTCCATGGTAACTCAGGTTCGGGCCAGGTCTGGGTAACCTAGTCTTGGCCGTTACAATAATTACCCGGGCTTGGGCCAAGACTAGGTTCTCTTGTCTTGGCCACCCAATGGACTCCCACACTCAGGCCAGGAATGGGTAACCTAGCCTTGGCCGACCCAATGATTATCCGAGTTTAAGCAAAGACTAGGTTCCTCTGCCTTGATCATTCAATGGCAACCCAGACTTGGGCCAAGGTAGAATTATCCAAGTTCGGGATACCTTTAGTTTCCCATCCTTGGGCCAAGATTGGCTAATCTAGTTTTTTAATTTATTATTCAATCATCTTATTATTATGGTTTTTTAAATAAATAATTATTTATTTTTGAATTAAAATAAGTCTTTATAAATAAATATTTTAATATTCTGATTAAAACTATTAACAATTAAGAATTAATACATTTTTCAGTTCGTTATTATTTGCAATTAACAACCGTAATTTCATACTTTTACTTATAAAAATTAATTTAATTAAGAAATAACTCATGAATTTCTATAATAAATGTTATTTTTAATAATGGTGGTAGAGTAAGATAATTAAGCTGGGTTTTTGATAAATAATCAATTAAATTTAATAAATTTTATTCTAAAAAATTATGTAATTATAATATAAATAATACGAAATTATTATTTATTTTTTTCTTAATCAAAAATATTAATTAAATTGCTCTTTATATTTCATAAGACCGAGAGGTTGTAATAAAATGAATAAGTAGAATATATAAAAGTTTCAATTAAACATTAGTAGGTTCGTCCAGTAGCCAGTGTTCAGACCCAGCAATCAGAAGGACGACAGTTCGCGCCTAGAGCCCAGCAGATTTTTCACCGAGTTTATTTCACGTCATTTACCTCACTTAAATAGTTTAAACGTTAATAATCACAAACTCTAGTATTTAAATAATAATAAAATTTTTTTTTAATTAAATTTATTGATTTTTTCGATGCATGGTTCAGGTCTGGCAACAAAGCATGGGCCAGGTTTGGCAAGCAAGCATGGATCATGGCTGGCAACCAAGCTTGGCACGATGTTATCATTCCAGACTTCTATCAAGGCTGGAACAAGGCTGGCTTACAAACTTGACCCAGATTTCAACATAGTTGAACCAAGCCTGAGCCAAACCTGGGCCCGTGGTACTTTCCTGTCTGGAAGTCTCCGTTATTTAACTATAACTTCAAAAATATTAAAGATATCTAAAATTTGAAAAAAGGCCATTCGGGATCCGAAATGGAAGTAGATTTCTATATATATACAATTTAATAATCACCCATCAAAAATTTTCAAAGATATAAACAATGGCATTAACGCCATAACCACATGAGCCAATTATGTGATTTTGAACCCTTATTAAAAGTGGAACAATTATCGTAAAACAAAAAATAAAAAAAAGAAAATATAGCTTTTCTTATCGGCTATCAAGTTCTCTTTACATAATAAGGATAGACATACCCGTTAAAAAGTTATTTACGAAAAACACCAAAAAAGTAAGACCCGTGAAAAATGAATCATACCCCAGTAAACACATTTACGTAAATGTGACGTCAGAGTGACGTTACGCTGTGTCATGATTTACGTAAGATATAAGTCATGAATGAGTCAGGTGTGACTCATTATTTCACACTTTTTTACGTAAGATTATGACGTAAAACTAATGACGTATACATGACGTAAATGTGATGTCTGTGTGACATTCCATGACGTCAGTATGACATATGGGTGATGTCAAAATGATCAATCCGGAAAAAATTTTTTTGAAAAAAAAAAAAAAAAAAAAAAAAAAAATTAAATACCGAATTTTTGATTTGATTATTACCGCGCAAGCGCATTACGAATTCGGAAACAAGATTTGATAGCAGTAAATTATGAAAACATCCTGGGCGTCTGCTGGATTCGAACACGGCTCCTCTTGGCTGGCAGTCCTGAACGTTGCTTATTGGTCACATCATGAGAGTTCAAGTCTTGTGCTTAATTGATGTATTTAAAGTGAAATACCGGTAAAGACAGAGTTCATAAGTTTTCGTGATGGATTTTTACAAAATTTAAAAAAACTCCATGAACATAAATGATAATTATAAAAAATTATTTAAAATTTTATTAAGTTTCTTCAAATTTTTTAATTTTCTGTTGTGATGTGAAATTTAAAAAATCTTATATAAAATTTTGCGAAACATTAAATAATTCCACAAAATTGTATGAAATTTAATCGATTGAAAAATTGCAATACTAAACTTCACAATCTTAATATCAAAAGAGTTCAAACTGTCGGTACATTTTCTTTGTCATCCTTAATAGTATTTTCGGTATATTATTTAAAAAAATAAAGTTAATTTTTTTATGCTCACGCTAATGTTTTAATCTAAAACTTCTGAAATATATTATAGAGTTTATCGATTACTTTGGCGCCAAGAATATGCGACATTTAGTTGTTATTTTTACACATTTACACATTTTTGAAAATTCATTCTATGATTGTTTTATTTTAATAAATTGATGATAAAAAACTATGACTCGGAAATTACATCAGCATTGCGTAAAATACTGACTTGTCACTGATGTAAAGATATGATTTAAAAGTGACATCCATATTACGTATAACCGTGACTTTGCTACTGACATCAATGTATGATTTTAAAATTACGTCATTATGATATACAATAATGACTTTATTACTACGTAACAATGTGATGTAGATATTATGTCAAGCGTACGTAACACATAAGTAATAACGGTGACGTCATACAAGAGTCATGCTTACATCAATATGATGTTAAGCGTATGTAACACATAAGTCATAACTGTGACGTCATACAAGAGTCATGCTTACATCAATATGATGTCAAGTTTTTACATCATATTAAAGTCATGTAGAACGTCAGATTGACATCAAATTTACATAAGATGCCGTGACATTTCTATGATCTACGTATGACGTCAAAATAAGGTCATGTGTTCACTGGGACATGGCCATGCGTGGCCATATATGGTTCATGCATGGAGCATACATGGCCATGCATGAAGCATACATAGAGCATGTATGGCCATACATGAATCATACAAGGCCATATATGGCCATGCATGGACATGTATGACTATATATGTCAGTGATTAATTGAACATATATGGCCATGCATGGCCGTATATGGTTCATACATGGCCATACATGGGCATACGAACTTTTTGAATAGTCATGCATGGCCATATATGAATCATACAAGGCCATGTATGGCCATGCATGGTCATACATAGTCATGGATGACTATATATTAGACTGCTTTTTTTAGCGACTATTTTTTTTTTCGCTCCCATCCCGAAATTTTGTTGGAAATACCCCCCCGAAAAATTCCCTGAGAGTTGAAGCCCTTGATATTAATATAAAGTACTTTCCCCGAGCAGGTGAAGATTTCCCATTCAAAATACACGGAAACTTGGGTTTTTATGTTTTAAACTTCTGTAACTCCGTGGCATTTTATGACATCATCTCGCCCAAAGTCGGGATTTTCTCAGAATTGAATGCTCTTCAAAAGTACCCATTGTCGCGAAGTCGTAACTCATACGAGTGGGGTAGTACGGACCTCTAAACTAAATTTTTTCATAGAATTCTTGTTTTTTCTCTCATTATCTCATAAACAACAAGACCTACAGAAAAAATATAAGTAACGATTCTATAGGAAATTCAATTTCCTACAAAAAAGGTCCTTAGCACTAAATCACTACGATCGATATTTTCTGAGATATTAATTATTGAAGTTTACATAACATTGAATTCCCATAAAATGTCGAATCAAATCTTAGAAAATACTGATTTTTTATTTGACTAATATCTCAGAAAATCTATCTGAGTGATTCGGTGCTAGGGTCCTTTTTTGTAGGAAATTAAATTTCCTATAAAATTGTCATTTACATTTTTTTTGTAGGTCTTGTTGTTTATGAAGTAATGAAAGAAAAAAAATTAAAAAAGTTCGTATGCCCATGTATGGCCATATATGCTCGATGTATGGCCATATATGCTCCATGTATGACCATGTATGAACCATATACGGCCATGCATGGCCATATATGTCCAACTAATCACTGACATATATAACTATACATGACCATGCATGACCATACATGGCCTTGTATGATTCATTTTTCACGGATATAAAAAATTTGAGCTGACTATTACAATTACTTATAAACAGAATGTTGTAGTGAAAAAAAATAGAAAATTTTTTTGATATCACTAACAGCATATTGATGATTATATTTTGCTTTTTCGAAAGTGATTATATCCTTTCAATCTTACGTAGCACAAGTAAACTTCGTTGTAACTGTTGGTCGCATAGTTTAGTCAACAAAACGTCGGTCTCTCGTACGGAACGTCCCGGGTTCGAATCCTACTAAAGCGGGTGGTGTTATTAATAAGTCTAGCGTTTTTTCTCTGAATTAAAAATTTCCAATTCGATTAGGAATTCAATTATTCGCATATCCCGTGAAAAATGAATCATACATGGCCATGCATGGCCATATATGGTTCATGCATGGAGCATACATGGACGTGCATGGAGCATACATGGTCATACATGAATCATGCAAGGCCATGTATGGCCATGCATGGACATGTATGACTATATATGGCAGTGATTAATTGTACATGCATGGCCTATATGGTTTATGCATGGAGCATACATGGTCATACATGAATCATACAAGGCCATGTATGGCCATGCATGGACATGTATGACTATATATGTCAGTGATTAATTGAACATATATGGCCATGCATGGCCGTATATGGTTCATACATGGCCATACATGGGCATACGAACTTTTTGAATACAGTCATGCATGGCCATATATGAATCATACGAGGCCATGTATGGCCATGCATGGTCATACATAGTCATGGATGACTATATATTAGACTGCTTCTTTTAGCGACTATTTTTTTTTTCGCTCCCATCCCGAAATTTTGTTGGAAATACCCTCCAAAAAATTCCCTGAGAGTTTAAGCCCTTGATATTAATATAAAGTACTTTCCCAGAGCAGGCGAAGATTTCCCATTCAAAATACACGTAAACTTGGGTTTTTATGTTTTAAACTTCTGTAACTCAGTGGCATTTCATGACATCATCTCGCCCAAAGTCGGGATTTTCTCAGAATTGAATGCTCTTCAAAAGTACCCATTATCGCGAAGTCGTAACTCATACGAGTGGGGTGGTACGGACCGCTAAACTAAATTTTTTCATAGAATTCTTCTTTCTTCTCTCATTATCTCATAAACAACAAGACCTACAGAAAAAATATGAGTAACAATTCTATAGAAAATTCAATTTTCTACAAAAAAGGTCCTTAGCACTAAATCACTACGATCGATATTTTCTGAGATATTAATTATTGAAGTTTACGTAGCATTGAATTCCCATAAAATGTCGAATCAAATCTTAGAAAATACTGATTTTTTATTTGACTAATATCTCAGAAAATATCGATCTGAGTGATTCGGTGCTAGGGACCTTTTTTGTAGGAAATTAAATTTCCTAAAAAATTGTCATTTACATTTTTTTTGTAGGTCTTGTTGTTTATGAGATAATGAAAGAAAAAAAATTAAAAAAGTTCGTATGCCTATGTATGGCCATATATGCTCCATGTATGGCCATATATGCTCCATGTATGACCATGTATGAACCATATACGGCCATGCATGGCCATATATGTTCAACTAATCACTGACACATATAGCCATACATGACCATGCATGACCATACATGGCCTTGTATGATTCATATATGGCCATGCATGGCCATGTATGATTCATTTTTCACAGATAAAAAAATTTTGAGCTGACTATTACAATTACTTATAAACAGGATGTTGTAGTGAAAAAAAATAGAAAATTTTTTTGATATCACTAACAACATATTGATGATTATATTTTGCTTTTTCGAAAGTGATTATATCCTTTCAATCTTACGTAGCACAAGTAAACTTCGTTGTAACTGTCGGTCGCATAGCTTAGTCGACAAAGCGTCGGTCTCTCGTACGGAAGGTCCCGGGTTCGAATCCTACTAAAGCGGGTGGTGTTATCAATAAGTCTAGCGTTTTTTCTCTGAATTAAAAATTTCCAATTCGATTAGGAATTCAATTATTCGCATATCTGATAATCTCTGCGTCGCCAAAATAATTAAAAAAAAAAAAAAAAATTAAAAAAATTTTTTTTTTATTTAGTTAAAATTTCTATACCTAGTCATATCAAGTCATGTATGGCCGTATCAAGCTATGTATAGTCATACATGGCCATGCATGGTCATACATGGTCATATATGGCCATACATGGCCATGTCTGGCCAATTTACATACATGGCCATGCATGGAACATTCATGCATGGCCATGTATGATTCATTTTTCACGGGATCTGATAATCTCTGCGTCACCAAAATAATTAAAAAAAAAAAAAAAAAATTAAAAAAATTTTTTTTTATTTAGTTAAAATTTCTATACCTAGTCATATCAAGTCACACTGAAAAAAAAATATTTTTCCTCCCGGAATCCTAAGTATTATCGATCCAGTATTCTTATAGTAAGTAAACGTATTCTTACTGTAAGAAACCTGGTATAATTCCCACAGCAATACCGAGTTTTCTTGTGGGACTAAAACTTTATACTATTTTACTATAGCAAATGCAGTGGTGTCTCCAGCGCTTACATAATTATTCTATAGCAATTTTTGTTTCCCGCACTTTTACCTCATTTTATCATGAGATAGAAATTAGAGCAAGTGACAACCAATATTAAAATAATGCGTGCAATATTCCTTTTTATAATTATAAAATTATTAATTAGTATTTATGCGTTTTTCATCTCAATTGTTGCCAGTACGTCTGTTATAATAAAAAATTCTCCTATTTGCACACATTCATGTATGTCAATAAAGTAGGGTTAAGTTTATTTTATTTTAATTGTGGTTTTATGCCTATAGCAATACCGAGTTTTGCTACAGTCAGAATACGTATTGCTCCGTGAAGTAAACTTTGGTATTCTTACCACAAGAATACCAGTATTGCTACCAGAACAAAACATTTACCGGGAGGAAAAAAACTTTTTTTTCAGTGCATGTATGGCCGTATCAAGCTATGTATAGTCATACATGGCCATGCAAGGTCATACATGGCCATACATGGTCATATATGGCCATGCATGGCCATGTCTGGCCAATTTTCATATATGGCCATGCATGGAGCATTCATGCATGGCCATGTATGATTCATTTTTCACGGGGACTTTTTATTTTTTTTTGAAACTTCGAATGTCCGCTATTTCTAAACTAGTTGACCGATTTTGCTCATCTTCGAACTTAACCAAGCTAATCGTTCATAGAATAAGTGTGCCAATAAGTTTCATTAAGATCTGTTAAAAATTGTGGCCGCTATCGTCGCAACATGGCGCGTTATATTACATATATATATATATATATGTATATATCTATATATATATATATATATATACTAGCAGATCCCGCCCGCTTCGCGGGCAATAAAAATTGTATTACTAATATAAATTATCATATGTATATATATATTATAAAAGAGGAGGTGTTTGTGCCTATAGTACGATTTGAAGTAGAAACTAACTATTGCGAACGAATAGTGTTTGTATGTGGTAGTAGTCATGTCTTCCATGGTGCAAGGAGGTGTTTGTGAATTGATAATTATGAGAGTGTGAAAGATATGGGGGTTAAAATAATATTAACTTTGAAAATGTATCTATGATTGATTGTGAATATTCTAGATTGTTCTAGGAATTTCAAGAATAATCTAGACATTTCGGAAATAATCTTGAAATCTCAGTTCTAACATATAAATTAATTTTCCAAATTATTCGAAAATGAATTCTAATTAATCTGGAATGCTTTAAAATGAATTTGGTTGATTTAAATTACTTAAGATTAATTTTAATTAGTCAAAAATGTTCTAGATTGTTCTAAAAATTTCGAGGCACATCTAGAATGCTCCAAACCGCACTTAGTTGATTTAAATCACTCAACATTCATTCTAAATAGTCTAGAATGTTCTAGATTGTTGCGAATATTTGGATAATCATTCGGAAAGCTCCAAATTATAATTAGTTGATTCAAATCTCATAAAAATGATTCTAATTGATCTAGAATGTTTTGCAAGGTTCTGAAAATAACATTCTAGAAACTTCGAATATATATATATATATATATATATATATATATATAGGTATGTATTTACATTAATGTAAATGTAAATACATTAAATTAAATTACATTAAAGTTCATTAAATTAAATTACTCAAAAATGATTTCATTAATGTTGGATGCTTCCGATTGTATTAAAAGTTTGGAAAACGTCATAAAACTTGAAATATATATGTTAAAGTCGTAAGTTATATGAAAATAATCGGAATAGCCCGATCGAAAAATAGTTTAGAACTATCGAAATTAATTTGAAAGGATATTCGACGTTCAAATATTTTAGAACTTATCGAATCATTTTCGAAATTTCAGAGCAAAAAATTTAACATATAAATAAATACATAACCAAAAAAAAACCCAGCGAAGCGGGCGTTCACAGCTAGTATATATATATATATATATATAATAAAAAATTTTTATCGAAACTATTATCTGTATAACCATAAAATTTCTCAACATTAAAATTTCTATCAGACATTTAAAATAAAATTTTTGTATTTTAAAACAAAAATTGAATTTGATGATGATCATTATAAGTATTTTCAGTACTTTTTAAAATATTAAGGTAAAAGCCTCATCTATATCCGCTCACTTTTCATTGGAGTGAGATTAAATCACTCAATATAAATTGATCAATAAAATGAAAAATCATATTGTTAGTTTTTTTCTAGTTTTAAGTATTAAAATAAAATTTTTAACTTCCCGCTAAGAAAATTGCAAATTTTCGAAAATTCGGGAAGTTAGTGGTTTCAGTCCGATTTGTGAAAATCGAAATTCCAACAGATGTCGACGTTTTGAGGTCCTACAAAGCTATTCTGACTAATTTCACGATGATGTCCGAGTGTATGTATGTATGTATGTACGTACGTATGTAAATATCTATAACTTTTGAACGGATCAACCGATTTTGACTGTTGAGGTGTCATTCGACGCAGTTTTTCAATATCTTGAAGCTGAAAAAAAATTGAGCTTGATCGGTAGGGTTTGTTCGGAGATATTCCAAAAATAAACTTTTTTCAAAAATGTTTTTATTGGATAACTTTTTACGAGCTCGATGGATTAATTCCAAAATAGACTGGGCTCTGAAGATTCATTAGCCGCGTCGAATGCCACCTCAACCATCAAAATCGGTTAATTCTTTCAAGAGAAACCGTTGTCGAAAGAATTAAAAAAAAAAAATTTTTTTAGTATTTTGAAAATTTCTCAAAAACGACTCGATGAATCAATTTGAAAATTTAATCAGTTATAGAACTCGATGAAACGCGTCGATTGCCACCTTAAACGTCTCAATCGGTTTATTCGTTCGAGAGATATCGTTGTAGAAAAAATTGTAAAAAACGTTATTTTTTGAAAACAAAAGCATACAAAAGTATTTTCGAGCTCGAAGAGCTCGAAAATGTATCTACTACAATTTTCCGAGCTTAAGGAGCTCGAATAACGCGGGAAGTTTTGGGGCTGGCCTGCAGGGTCAACTGACAGACCGATTTTTGTTTGAAAAATAATGTTGATAATTAATTATTATTAATTTTTTAAGCAAGGTTCTTGAGTGTATTCGTAGTCACTCACTTAAAGTTGTCATGTAATATTACTCGATCAACACATGGCTCTATACTCGTTCAAAGTCAATATCGATTAAACTATGATAAGTTTATTGATTTGGAAAATAATTTATAAATTATGAAACTTTATTTTTCCATAATATAAAATTTCATGAATTTCAAAAATATATATAATAAGATATAGTTCTAACAATTCTTACAAAATTTGACGAATCCTAAATTCAATCTAACGAATGAACGTTAAAGCGAATAATGCCCGGCAGAGCGTGATTTTGAAAACAGTCACTTAATTTGAATTTATAATCTATTATAAAATAATTTGATACATGATATTTTGACGTATTTAAATTCACAAATAATTATTCATCAATACTAATTATTCCAGTTGAAATTTTATTTTTATAAAAATCATAAAAACGCTTTCAACAGTTAAAGTGAGCGACTAATGATACTAAGCGTATATAGGGACTTTTACTTTAATTAGAAAATCAAATAAAATTATTTCATGTCAAAAAAAGGACAGATTCATGTATATTATGTTCTTTTGTTTTATTTGAAAAAAAAAAGAACAATCGATAATCGATAAAATTTATTAAAACAAAATCTATAAAAATATAGTTTTTTTTCATCAAAATCATAATAATATATAGTTTAAAACTTTCTTTAAAATACGCAGAATTTTGTGGTGTAAATTTCATGTCAAAATATTCAGTAGTTTTTACGTGATGCGCGTTCAAAAAAAAGACCTGTCATTTTATAGATATAGATATATATATATATATATATATATATATATATATATATATATATATATATATATATATATATAAACTTTTGAACTAATGGTATTTTTGAAACCTACTCGATGAATTATGATAGATTATGGCAAAATTCTTTGAAAATTCCACTATGAGGACAAATGCAAAAGGTAGATTTCTATGAAATCTACTAAAAAGATCCTAAAAAAGGAGAAAATCCTAGTAAAATAAGTCTTGGCTCCCGCAGTTGTAGCTCCATTATTTATAATTTTAATTTAACGTTGAAAGTTGGGCTCCACGCGGCCGTTTCGATGCCTGCGCGTCGTCGCCTAGCAAAGTATGCAACACAAAATAATTCTTTTATAACATAAAATATTAATTTAAAAATCTGAATAAATTATAGTGTTATCTAGACACTTAAAGGAATACAGCCCCGCATAAAAAAAATTTTTAGCTTGATTTTTGTTTAAGTTATTTAATTGTTAATTAACAAATTTTTCTGAGACTTGAGTTTTTATAAAATCTCTTAAAAATGTTTAAATGTTTGTGTCTATAAATTTTTTTTCTTTTGGCAGCTCTTGTTATATAAATAATGAACAAGATCCCGCTGTAATAGTTTATAAAAGTTTTTTCATTTGTTTATAATGATTTTTCAAACTTATCAAAAATTGAAATATCCGGCTAATGTTATAAAAAAAATTTTTTTTCCTGAATCTTTAATTTTGGTTGTTTTTATATTCATATATTGCGTTTAGTAGCTTGGCTAAAAAATTTTTAACATTCATTGTTTAAAAATTTTTTATAAGCAAATAGACAAATTCAATATTTCTGAAAAATTTTTTTTTTGTCATTCTGTTGTCTTAGTAAAATTATGAATTTTAAAGGAAAAATTTTTTCTTAAAAAAATTTTTTAATCGTTTATAATGGTTTTTTTCATTTATCCACCATTTAAATTATTTATGAAGAAATCATTTTTTTTTTTAAATCATTATTTACAATTCTCAATATAATTATGAAAAAAAATTTTTTTTTTATTGAAATTTTCATTAATTATTTTATAAACAATTTGTTATAAACAAATTTCTATTTTCATTATATTTTTTTCCGTAGCTTTAAAAAATTACAAATACAGCTATGTGCATTAAACTTATAAAAAAAAAATTTCTCTATTTTTTATTGAATTTTAAAATACTTTACCCTATCAAAGTTGAAGTGGACAACTATTTTATCAACTTATAAATTGTTATAACTTTTAAACTATTGGTGATACGGTCTTAGACATTCAAGACAATCTTTTAGACAATTTATTGATTTGTATAATAAATTTTTTACATGCTTGATATCTATTACGGTTCAATTTTTATAAGCATTTCTTTATGAAAAAATGCATCACTTGAATTTTTAAATAATTATATCGCTTAAACTATTGAAGTTACGGCTTTTATGATTCAAGACAATTTTATAGACGAATTATTGGACTGCTCAAAAATAATTTCTTTATATTTTCAATTCCATTTGTTTATCATTTTTTTCCATTTATTCAAATTATTACACAGTTAAGGGTACATTTGCTGAATTTTATTGACCTTATACTCCTACCTAACGCCAATAACTAATGTTGTTCTTGCTGTTTTCATTTAGTTTTTGAATTTTCAATTTATACCTTAACGTTTATGAAAGCAAAGACTCAAAATTTTTGCCAGTAGTGCAGCCTGGAAGACATTTACAGAGTTGAATGAACTTTTTGCAGATATGTTGCCTTGACAGTTAGCGAGTATAGATTTCCTGATTAATAATATCAACATGTAAAAATCTGTTGTGTGTGTGAGTATAAATGTGTCAATAAAATCCAGTAAATGTACCTTAACCGTGTAATAATTTGAATAAATGGAAAAAAATGATAAACAAATGGAATTGAAAATATAAAAAAATTATTTTTGAGCAGTCCAATAATTCGTCTATAAAATTGTCTTGAATCATAAAAGCCGCAACTTCAATAGTTTAAAAGATATAATTATTTAAAAATTCAAGTGATGCATTTTTTCATAAATAAATGCTCATAAAAATTAAACCATAATAGATATCAAGCATGTAAAAAATTTACTATACAAGTCAATAAATTTATAGTAAATTTTGAGATTTTTTACTTTTCCGGCGAAACTATCAGTCTTATCAAAAAATGTCATTAGAACTTTTTTTTAGATAATTTTATTCCTAGGAATATTATTATTATTATTATGAATGAATAATTGTATTTTATTTTACATTTAGATTTTTATATTTTCTTTTTTTTTTTTTTCAAATCGAAAATTTTCTAAGTCCAGAAAACGGTAATTTATTTTGTAAGGGTTTTGAGACCTTCATTAGTATTTACAAACCGATAAAGAGTTTGAATTTTGACCTCATAATTCTCATTGAGGATTTTGAGTGCCAATATCGTATTATTTATCGTGCAGTAAATGAAAGATCAAAGGAATTGATATTTCTGAGGTCCAAACTAGAATTTGTTTTTTGACTCGGGCTTACAAATTATTACGAATAAAGTTTTACGAAATTCCGCATTGTTCCCAAGTTATTTTTATTTCAATGTCAAGCTTCTAAAATCAATCAAAAATCTATTTTTTTAAAAAATATAAACCAAATATAAACTAAACCACCGGTATTCTTTGTTGATCCGTAATATCCAAAGTGATACCAAGATTTCTGAATATCCTCAAATATGCGAATTTTTACCTGATTTTCAATCAACATTATCGCTTTAGAAAAATGGTTTTCATCAAAGTTAACTAATTGTACCTTATAGAAAATGTTTTGCAGTTTTCAAAACTCTACTTCCATTCTCTGTACGACCAAAATGTCTCGAGTTATTGATTGTCAAAGCCAAAATGGACTTCTTTGCTTTGATCAATGAAAACTCGGTGCCGAATCGTCGTAAAGTTTTTCTAGGGGCTGAAAATTCAAGGGCATAAAATTTTCTAAAAGATTCATAAGGTCAGATTATCAAAAAAAATGTATTGATGCCCATAGACTTTCTTAAAGACGAGCAAAAATTTGGAAATTTTTTTCATCGGATTTCTTAGGATTACTCCGGAACCGTGCATGATAACAAAATTTGAAGTCAAGATCTCAAAACTATAAACTTGAGACTACCGTTTGCTTTTTTTATTTTTACTCTGCGACCATTTTTCACCGAGTTACAGCATGTTAAAAATCACTAAAAAATTCGGAATTTTTTTTATATCCCTTATTTTTTGTGACCAGTGTATCGATACTGCCATTCTAATACGTCGTATCCCACAAAATTTGACATTTTTCACTTTTTTTGAAAAATGGAATCATTGTAACAATATGCAGCTGATGTAAAAATTTTCGAGGTCAAATTGTTTTTTTAGTATTTTTAAATAAATATTCTATGTCGTATCCCACATTCGTATATGTTTAGTCACGCTTAACATTTTTGATTTTAAGTTAATTTGAAGGAAGCAATTAACGACATGAATAAGAAGGTAATGATGCATCATTTTTGACTCTTCTTACAGCATGTAATTCAAAATTATTTATTCACTACAAGTTCCTGTATTTTATGAAAACATGAAAATAAATTTGTAGGTTATACCAATGTAAACATAATATAAATAATTTTTCTTTGCCGACCGTGAAACGTTTTTATCGTCTCCTGAAAAATCTTCTAAATGTGGGATAGGGCATATTGTTAAAAATTGCAAGTTTTATACTTATAATTTATTCATAAATTTTTTTTTCACGAAATCGTCTATTCGTCATCTTGTCAAATCAACGTGTCAAATATTCAATATTTTACTTCGAACGAATCTGTTTGGAATGTCTCTGGCCCCCCCTACACTAGGCTTGCCATAGTCTGGATTGGTCTGGATTTCGCCCGGACTAGGGATGTGCAATTCAAGATCGATTTTCACTAGAATCGATTCTTTTATGGTGACAATTCGATTATTTTGATCGATTCTTTTCATGTAAACAATTCGAGAGATCGATTCTTTCAGTTGAAGATTGATCGGGTGTCTAAGAGAGATCCGAACGAAAATGTAGCCAACGCAACAAAAGC
This sequence comes from Microplitis manilae, assembly GCA_030273425.1. Taxonomy (NCBI): domain Eukaryota; kingdom Metazoa; phylum Arthropoda; class Insecta; order Hymenoptera; family Braconidae; genus Microplitis; species Microplitis manilae. The sequence goes on along the minus strand of CP092726.1, from coordinate 13,743,200 downwards.
AAGAAAATTTTAAAGCAAAAGTGGTCAGTATCAAAATATATACATTCCACAGCTTACATATTACACTAAATGAAGTATAAATCAAAATAAAAACTCTAAATTGATATGACACTCATACTTCAATCGTAAAATGTAACAATTGAACAAAAATCCAGTTACAAACATGAAAAAAACAAATAGTGTGAATAACAAACTCGTCAAAAGTATCTAAGCGAATTTTTTAAAAAGAGACAATTCACATCACGTCGAACAAAAGCTCAACCGTCGATAAAGTAAATCTTGGTAGGTAACTGACAAACTAAGTAATCAAGTCTTAAGGTATAATGAAATTTAAAAAATTTTTTATATTTTTTAATTATTGTAAAATGCTTAAATGTTATAAAGTAATAAATAATAAATTAATCTAAAGAAAACTATGTAAAAAATTTTGCAATTACATAAATTTTTTAATTACATTTTTTATTAAATTCTTTTTATTTCAAAAACCATACAATTATTTAAATTATCTTAGTATATTAATTAAGTAATTATATTTTTACATAAAGAGTGAAAGTAAAAAATATTTTTTCTTAATTAAATTCCAAAAATAATTCTTAAAAATTTCAAATTTTTAAAAATAAAATTACATTCAAAAACTTTTTATCGTGGAAATATTATTATGATTTATAATTAATAATAATAATAACAAAAGAATAAGTATTAATTTAGTCAGAAAAACTTTTTAAAAAATTTCGACAATAATTTACGCAGCAGCGGCAGTAACATTGGCAACACGTAAAATTGAGCCTCGACAGATTGGGCACTCAAAGCGTCGATTTTCAGCAATTAATACTGCTCGCCAATTTTCGATTATAATCCAATTGGAATCGGATTGAGTTTAATCGAAATGAATTTTTATTAATTATTAATTATAAATCATAATAATATTTCCACGATAAAAAGTTTTTGAATGTAATTTTATTTTTAAAAATTTGAAATTTTTAAGAATTATTTTTGGAATTTAATTAAGAAAAAATATTTTTTACTTTCACTCTTTATGTAAAAATATAATTACTTAATTAATATACTAAGATAATTTAAATAATTGTATGGTTTTTGAAATAAAAAGAATTTAATAAAAAATGTAATTAAAAAATTTATGTAATTGCAAAATTTTTTACATAGTTTTCTTTAGATTAATTTATTATTTATTACTTTATAACATTTAAGCATTTTACAATAATTAAAAAATATAAAAAATTTTTTAAATTTCATTATACCTTAAGACTTGATTACTTAGTTTGTCAGTTACCTACCAAGATTTACTTTATCGACGGTTGAGCTTCTGTTCGACGTGATGTGAATTGTCTCTTTTTTAAAAAAATTCGCTTAGATACTTTTGACGAGTTTGTTATTCACACTATTTGTTTTTTTCATGTTTGTAACTGGATTTTTGTTCAATTGTTACATTTTACGATTGAAGTATGAGTGTCATATCAATTTAGAGTTTTTATTTTGATTTATACTTCATTTAGTGTAATATGTAAGCTGTGGAATGTATATATTTTGACACTGACCACTTTTGCTTTAAAATTTTCTTGCTTTTGTTGCATTGGCTACATTTTCGTTCGGATCTCTCTTAGACACCCGATTGATCGACTGAAAACAAGATGGCGGGTGACCGGGAATTTTTAAATATAAACTTTATTCTAATTCAGGAAATAAAATTTTTTTATATTCAAATAAAAAATTTTTAGATCAAGCTATTATTGATATTGAAAATGATCTAATTGACTACTGGTATCAGAAGAAAAATAAAGCTACTCGGTTAGCAAGACTAGCAATTAAATATTTGTCTATACCAGCAACTTCTGTTCCATCAGAAAGATTATTTTCTTCTGCTAGTCAAATAGCTTCAGCTATTCGAAATCGAATTAGTGCTGCTCCCTGGTGGAAATATTTCCCAGAAAAAAGTCTAAGAAATTCTTCAGAAGTCAGAATAAAACTTTCTGGAAGTCTTACTTTTTCAGAAAAGTAAAACAAAACACCCCAAAAATCTTAAAAAGTCCTACGAGCTCAGAATAACTCCTCAAAAGTCTAATATTTTCTGAAATTTCGGACTTTGTAGAAGAGTTATGAAGATTCACTAAGATTAATTCAGAGTTCAATGAAAAAACACGGAGAACACGCAAGAAGAGTTGTGAAGAGTTACTAAGACTAATTCAGAGTTTAATGAAGAAAACAGGGAATGCAAGAAAGAGTTTTTCAGAAATATTAAGTTTTATAAATTCTTATAAAATAAATATCAGTTTGGAGAGAAAAAAAATATTGATGCAATAAATCAAATCGTTATAATATTCAAAAATATATTTTGATCATTCTTAATTTTTTTCTGGTACATAGAATAATAACATATCTACTTTTTCTCTGATTTGCAGTAGTATGAAGTGTTTTTTATTGAAGAAGTTAGGTTTATCAAGATATTGTAAAATAAAGAAAAAAGAAAGATTTAGCATACTGTGCTAAAAAAATTTTCTTTTTTTATTTTTAAACTTTGATAATATAAAAAATCAACTTTTTACAAGTTAACGATATTTCGATGAGAACAAATTTTCTACGATCAATCAATTTTTAATTAAAAATCTTAATTGACAATAAATAATATTAATCGTTGAAATCAAATGAGAACTTACGACAATTAAAATTTATTTAATCGACTTTTATTTTAAAATGATTAACTAGCCTAATAATTGTTTGTAAATAATATGTTGAACAAATTTTTGAATGTTCCGGCTAGAAAGGCAATAATTTTCATTGCATAACAATTTTTTAAAGTTAAATTTAGTTTGTGTTAGCTTCTGGACTTTACAATAAATATAATAAATATTTTAAATTAAGTATCATGGCAGTCATTATTATCTTAAATTTATAATTAAATAACGATATGATGAAATACTAAATAGAATTAGTTATTGTTTAAAATTTTTTTTTGCACTAGTTATTGCTCTATCAAGATAAGTGTTATAATTTCCGATCTCCATATTACGTATTTCACGAAATTTTACTTTTTCATTTAAATAATTAATGAAATGTAGCTTCAATAGTTCTTTTTTACGAGGAGTTAATTCCTTACGATCTCTTGTATTTTTTTGTTTTCGGACTACGCGTTGAGAAAGTGTTATAGGCTTCCAAATCTCATGAGCCATGGTAATAATGAATTTTGAGGGAGTATGAGCATCGAATGCAGTACGGGCTACACTGCTGGGGATATTTATGTTATCTCCAACGTGGAACATGCTGTTAGTTAGGTAAAAGTGAGGATTACGATAAGGACATTGTAATTGTTGTTGGTCTTGTTGTTGTTGTTGTTGTGGATGTTGTTGTTGCTGTTGTAGCTGTTGTTGTAGTTCTTCTATTTTTCGTTGGTTTAGAGCTATTGTTAATTTAGATTGCTGAAGCTCACGTTTCAGTTTTCGTATGTCTTCTTCTTTTCTTGTGTTCTCTTCGTATAGTTGCTTTGTCAACTGATTTGAATCTACATTCTGAATATAAATCGCATTAATTAAATAAATTTGATAATTGTGAGCTCAATGATGAAAATTAAAATGTTAATATCGAATATAATTTAAATTACGCTTACCAATATGCTCTTTAAAATAGGACGAGATTCCGAAACATTGCGCCCTGTTGAAATTGATGACATATCCTACAAAAACATAATAAATTTTATTTTATTGTTGAGTACTCAATAGTAAGGACTACTGACACAGATTCAATAATCGGTTAAAAATAAATGGTGGTTAGAAAAATTTTAAGTGATATTTTCGTTTTGCTTTTTTACATCTAAAATTTTTAAAATAAAATAAAATGAACGATTGAGCTCTAAAACATATTGATAATTTTAGATCCTAATGTATAAACTACGAAAATAATGGAAAATCATCACACTTTTGAGCTGAAAAAGCTCGAAATGTAAAAACATTTAACATATTGAGCTTACACAGCGCAATAATGAAAAAATAGTTTCAATTTTGAACAACAATTTTTTTGGCGTATGCATAGATGACTATTTGGAATAACAATCAGTAAAAAATGTTTTTATACAAAGAATTTTGACATATGATCATTACATATTTTGAATTGTAACTTATATTAACGCAAAGATATGAAGACAAATTTTTTTGATGAAATTACATTCATGCCATAAAATGAAAGAACAGAAAATTTTTAGAAATTTTTTAGTAATTTTTACAAGGCTGTAACTTTGTGAAGAACAAAATAAAATTTCTAAAACACGTCAAAAAAAAAATCTAAAAAATAAAATTAAAATTTTTTTTTTTGTTTTCGAAAAATTTTTTTAAGATTTTTTGTTAACTTTTTTTTTGTCTTTTCCTCGCATTTGCAGAATAACCAAAGTAAATATGGAAGAAAAGTCAAAAAAGAACTATTTTTTTATTTTGATTATGATTACAAAATGGAAGGAACAAAACTTTTTCCTTTAATTCAATAGCAAAACTTTGATCAATTGACTCCGAAAAACGATTCGATAGATCAATTCAAAAATTTACAGGATTATTGGGGGTATATTCAGCTAAAAAAGTACCTGGCAACATTAGTCTTTTTATCAATATTTGCAGAGTAGCGGTTGACTCTCTAAAAAATCAAAAAAATAAATTTTTTATACTTACTTCTAATGGATGTTGAAAATAAAAAAAAAAATTTTTTTTTAAATGATTAAAGGACCTTGTACGGAATTTATTCAAGTTTTTAACGCCGCTCTCAAGTTTACTGTGCGATAATTCGTACCTGAAATATCGATGATCAAACCCAAAGGGATCATTATCCTTTTGAAGACTGATATCTCAGCAACAAAGTGTCTTACGAATCTCTAAAAAATGCAAATTAAAGCTGATTCTATTAGCTAACCGACCTATGTATTGGCTTAGCTGAAAAAATTTTGTCGCAACCCTTGGGATCTCTCAAAGAAAAAAAAAGTTTAGAAAATTTCTGACTCACGGTATTTCTCATGTTTGCGCAATAGCTGAAGCTCTCAAAGAAATTTGCTCAAAATGCGTCGGAAGTAGAAATTTGAAGCTACAAAACGCTTTTTCTTTTCGACACAAGAATTTTTCACGAAGTTACAGCTTTGTAAAAATCACAAAAAAATTTCTAAAAATTTTGTATTCCTTTAATTTATGGCATAGGCGTACTATTATATTAACAAATTACCAATTTAATTTTTTTATATTAATAATTTTTTCGAGGTAATTACTAATTTTCATCGAAACTCTTTATTTTTTATTGCTATTACTAATTTGTAGAACAAATTTACTATGATTTCTTACATATTATTAATTTTCAGTAGATTCTGTTATATTTTCTGGTTCATTACTATAATGCTCAAAAAAGTTACTAATACTATTTTTATTAATTTTAATTTTGTAAAAATTTTGCTAATAAAAATATACAATTATTTTTTTACCGATATTAATCTTATTATTGTTCTGATGTATCTATGTAACGAACAGCTCTACAAATATTCATTTTTTTTAAGCTTGAAAAGCTTCATAACACACCGATAAAAATTTTTTCAACATTCAAAACTTGAAAACAGTAGAAAATACATTTTTTTTAAATTAGTAAAATCTATAACATTTATCATTTTTCTGAATTCAATATCTTTTTATAACTTTAAGAAGTTTATGTCTTGATTTTTAGGAATTAAAGTTTTCGATATTAAATAATCAATCTAATTTTTATTTTGAGCATTCTATGGAAATTTTTAGACATGGTAATGTCGTAAAAATAACAAATTTTTCAATGAATTTAAAATTACGTTTTCAAAATATACATCAAAAAGTAGTAAAAAATTAAGGAAAAATTTCATAATGTTTAGTTTGCTCCAAACTGTGCTGAAGCTCCAAAAAAATTTTCCTTGATTAATCAGTAGGGAGGCCGCGACAAAAAGCCTTCCTTAATCGGATTATTACTTTTTGTGGCTTTCAACCATCAAAACAGTTTACTTTTGTGCTGATGCCCTTGAAATAGGTTTCAAACAAATTCATAGACATTTTGCCAAAACTCTGAAAAAGAAAATTTCTTTTTTGGGGGCAAGAAGGCCACTTCGAAAAAATAATAAAAAGAATTTTTTTTTTTTTATCGTGTTTTACGTTAATAATATATTTCGTTCTCTTAACAACTATTTTTATTTTTATATTACTCAAAAAACGATTTTTCAAGTCTAATAGGGGAGCCTGAGGCACGAAGGCCCCCCTCAAAAATAGAGATGGACCACTCGAAAAAAAAAATTGTAACGAAAAAAAATTTTTTTTTTCCCTTTTCTGTCGAACTATGATCTCTATAATGTTTTTATCATATTTTAGGTCAATATGTGATATGTGGGGTAAAATGGGACACTCGAAAAAAAAAATTGTAACGAAAAAATTTTTTATTTTTTTATTTCCCGTTTTCAATTTTTTTTTTTCGAGTAGTCCATTTTGCCCCACAAATCACATATTGACCTGAAATATAATAAAAACATTATAGAGGTCATAACTTTACGAAAAATTAAAAAAAAATTATTTTTTTAGACTTTTTGCAAAATTTCGATTGATTCATTTGAAATAGACGGAAAATAAACGAATTTGATCGTTGCAAGCCACAAAAAGAAAAAACCGGCTTAAGAAGACCGTCATGCCCCAGGCTCCCCTAAATCGTTTCCCTGCGATTCGATTAACTACTACTTGGTATCTGATAGAAAAAAAATTCTATATTTTTTACTTGCCATTACTTTTCATCCAAAAAATGTTTTTTTTTTTTTGGTTTCTTACATTATAGATAATTTTGCTTTTTTAAAAAAATTTATTCATTCAATAAAAAAAAATTATTATTTTCGAATATTTTTAGTGACTAAATTTGGCCCAGGCATAGTGCATCAGCCGGAAAATTCTGAAAAAATGAATTTTTCATATTTTTTGGACTGGTCCATTTTGCCCAAGGTATCATCCGTAGGATTAAAAATGCGTAAATATATCATATTTAGAGTAATTAGAAGAAAAAAAATTTTTGTCATCCAATTTTCATGGGGGCCTTCTTGCCTCGGTTTCCCGTACCAGAACTACTTAGTATGATGCTTTAGCTATAATTTTTTTTTTTTTTACACAACTCTTAATGGGAAGTAGTAGAGTGTGCTTTACAATCGAAAAATTTAGCTTGCCTTTTTTTCGCCACTGTTTTTACTATTTTATTTTTGATAGTCCGCGGAGCTCAACCAAGTTACACATCGTCGGACAGAAAATTTAATAAGGATTAATTTTATTACTTATAAAGACTAATTTAACGTATTAAATAACTAAAGAAATATCAAAATGTAAAAAAAAGTTTCCTGTCAAGCACTAGAAAAAGTGTCCGTAACCCGTAAACACAAAAACTCGAGAAAAAAGCCATTTGTATTACTTTTTTTTTAAAAGATTATTTTAGGGCCGAAGAAAAAGTGTGTCATGAATGACCATCAAATTCGGCGCGGTTTAATTATAATTAATGAAAAGAACTTTACTAATTATGTATATCTATATATGTTTTTTACATATATTTTCGTCACAGCAGTCGCACCTGCGCGAAAAAATACATCCGACTATTTTTCGGAGCGAAATTTAAATTTCTATTGTAATAGAAAGGAAAAAAAACTGTCCTTGGAACTTTTAACGTATATTTTTCTTTTTTTTTTTTTGCAAATGAGCATTCAGAGTCGTGCACTTTTGGATTTACCAGAAAGTTGAGGGCGGCGTTAAAAACTTGAATAAATTCTCTACAAGACCCTCTCATCGTTTTTAGAAAAAAAAAAATTTTTTTTATTTTTAACATCCATTAGAAGTACAAAAAAAAAGACTTTTTTCGGTTTTTTAGCAAATCAACCGTTACTCTGTAAATATCGATAAAAAATTTATGTTGCCAGGGACTTTTTTAGTTTAATGTACTCCCAATAACCTTGTAAATTTTCAAATTGTTCTACCGAACCGTTTTTTGGGGGTGATCGATCAAAGTTTTGCTAAACAATTAAAGGAACAAGTTTTGTTCCTTTAATTATGTAATTGTAATCAAAATGAAAAAATAATTTTTTCTTTTCTGTTCTTTTATTTTTGCGTTAGTTACTCAGTAAATGTGAGGGAAAAAGAGAAAAAACAAAAAATATCCAAGAAATGTCAGAAAAAGTCAAAGAAAACAAAAAAATTAAAACTTGTTTTTTGTGGTCAAAAATTTTTTTTTTTTACTTACTTTAATTTAATTTTTATTTACGTTCTAATCGAATAATGTTCGGAGAACTGTGATTAAATTTTCTTTTTAAAAAATGTCACGTAACTAAAAATTATAAGAAAAAAACATACGCTTTTAAAAATTACATGTGTGGCCGAAAATTATGTAAAAACTAAACGTGACATTGTTTCATAAAAAAAAAAACAAATGTCTGATTTTTTACAAAATACTCTAACTTTTAAGTTATCCCTAAATTGTTGAAAAATTTATACCTTTCTACTTTCTGGGCTTTTATCGTGTTGAAAATCACTCATTGTTTCGAATTGAGCCATCTCGTCATACGTTTCTTGCTCACTCGGTCCTTTCAGCAGATCATCTTCGAAATCGTTTCCTTGTAGACTCATTTCATTCACAGCATTCTCTTTAAGCCGTTTCCCTGCATTTTGGTTGTTATTTGTTTGATTTTTTATAATGACTATAGGTTCAACATATACGTTTTCTTCTGTATCAATTGTAGACAACGAACTTATAGGCAAATCAGCATTTTCATAATCTGCTTTTTTTGGTATGTCGTTAATTTGTTTGGTGTTACAAGGTAAATTTGTTTCACTGGAAGTCTTGAACAAGTTTTAAAACAAACGATAAATGAAAACAAATAAATAAATAATAAAATAAAATGATGTATTTATGTTGTGTATAAAAATCTTGTTGCTATTTTTTTTCTTATAGCTGGATTTATGCAAACTGTTTTTTTTTTATTTTGCTACTTACTTTGTAAAGCTCAATTATATTTTCTGTTCTTTGTTTCTTTGATCTTATTTCAGCTTGCTTTTTGTTCTGAAAATGTATAAAGTAAAAAATATTAACTTGCATAAATAGTTGTTTAATGTAAATTTTTCAAGGTAAATAGTTGGGTATATACTTTTCTAATTGTCTTAGCGGAAGTAATTCCCGATTTTTCTTCTTCTTCGTCGCTAGATGAATCCAAAGCTGAAGGGTTTGTGATGACAGGATATCGAATTCGAAGGTCCGGATCAAGTAATTCCTTTTGTGTATCTGAAATTTATAATATCACTTGACACATACTTATTACAGTAAGTTTATAAAACAGCAAGAAGTGAATACACTTCAAGCCCTTCGATTTAAAATAGGACACAGAAAAAAAGAATTTCTTAGCGCAAGAAATATTTTGTATTATGAATTGAAGACAAAAATTTTTCTTATTTCAAGAATATTTTTTCTCACCCCAAGAAAATTTTTGATTTCACTTTATAATACAAAAAATTTCTTGGGTCAAGTAAAAATTTTTTTAGAACAAGAAAAAATTTTTTACGCCAAGAAATCTTTTTTTTCCGTGTAGTCAGGTGAGCGATTTGCAATTTTATAATTATAATTTAAGTAATATAGTGCATGAATTTGAATACTTTATTAGAATACTGCAATAAATAATGTAAATTGAAATTATACTTAAATAATATTTTTACCTAAAGTAAATGTATTATAAAATACAACGTAAAAATTGTCATTCAATGTTTTATTGTTTTTTTAAATTACCATTTTTATCATATTTATTTTAATTGCAAAAATAACGAATATTTTGTAATTGATGAATTAAAATAATAATATATATTCAGTGAAATTTAAGTTTTTTTCGAGATAAAAATATTGACATGACCCAATATAAACACTTACATGGAAAATGTGATTATATTACAAATTCGAGTGATGCACGGAAAATTTTATTATTAAAAATATATAAATTTTTCAAATTTTTTTCCATGTGTTGTTGGTTGAATTAAAAATATTTTTCTTATATTTGCATAATTATATTTTTCATATATTTTAATTAAATTTAAAATATAAAAAATATATAGGAAAATTAACCAAAAGTTAGCGATTAAAAATCTATTTTTTCATCAATTTTTTTTAAGGGGTTATAATGTTTCGAAATAAAGTTACATTCTATTAGTGATTCATAATTAATTTCAATGTCAGTAATTCATAATATTCATATGATTTCTATTTATTACATAAATAAAAGATATTTAATATGTGCTTGCATTAAAAACTTATTGACAACTGTCTGTACAAAACTTATTTCACCGAATAACATACAAAACAGTTAATTGGGCCACATTCAATCAACAATCTTGAAATATTATTCATAATGTGAATATCAAAAAAAAAAAAAATTTACAAAAAAGTGATTCGGTAATTTAAAAAATATCGAAGTTAAATTATTTAAGAAACTTTATTTCAATGACCTTACCTGCAATATGTAGTATCACACATTTGAATTTTCTTTCGTCCCTCTGGTAATGAAAAACATTATTTTTTGTCCATCGGTTATAATTAACGAAATTTTTTATATATTTAGTGCTAACAATCAGTTCTTTATTAGCCTCTTTAGGTACTAATACCAATGCGTACTTCATTTTAGAAATTTGCTTTTGTTTGATTCGCTTGGGTCACTTAACACGACTGAACGACAGTTCGAATGCTTACACGGATGAACAATAGGCACGGCACGCGCTCTACCGCATAAAAACACCACAGACTAACCATTTATCTCAAAACGGGGGTAGAGGTATCAAGTGTTGTTGTTAAAAGTGTAGGCACATCACACGTCATGATTTACCCTCTCCATGCGGCGTACCAGAGTACCGCATAAAGACTCGGCTTGGAAGGAAATTTTTTTTTTTGTTTTTTTTTTTTTTTACTTTTGATCCGTCGTTATCGTCACTATCTTTTGAATTTATTATTTATCTAAACAAAAAATATTACTCGAGTACTGACTCGCCTTTAAAACAATTAAATGTTTTTTGTTTTTTCAAATTTTAATGGTGCTTTATCGTAATTTTTTTAAATTTTAAATTACTTATTAATTACTTAATTAATGATGAATAATTAGTTATTAGTAATAACTTATTACGTTCTTAATAATTCACATGAAAAACAAAGCTCGAGCTCCCCCCCTATGAAAAAAATTTATAAAAAAAAGTATGTTTAAATATATAAATTGTTCGAATATATAAAAAATATAATTATAAAAACACATATATATATATATATATATATATATATATATATATATATATATATATATATATATATATATATATATATATATATATATATATAGAGGGATTAAAAATATGTTCTTTATACATGCTTGATAGGGATAGAAACATCAAGTTTTAATAAATATAATAAGGTAAAAGATGTAGTACTTGATCACTCCATGTATTAGTATAGCTATATTTAGTAAATATAGATATACAAATACATGAAGGATCGAATGTATATGTAAGCATGTGTATATACAAGCATAAGAGGGGCAAGGCTGAAGAGTAGGAAGTTAGAGATCCTTCTGACTTAAGATGTTACTTCACCCCTGCAAGAGCCAATACAATTTGAAAGAACTTTAGCGCCTTGAGTTACACGTGATCTGGATGCACTCATAACACGGGTTAGCTACAGCCAAAAGTAAACAAAGAGGAAGCATTTCGTCTATTGACTATATTTAGACTGACACGCTTATCGTCATAAATTATAGTCATTTGTGTAGATCTCATGCTCATGAGTACGTGTCTGACAAATGTAATTAGATGAAATGTGATTTTTCTGATATCGTGAAATAAATCAATTGCATTATTTAGTTGCTTTATTCGAACAGCCAAAGTGAAATATTATTTTATTGAAATATAAATTGTATGTGGTGATCAGTTATCTGATTAGTGAATTATGTGAATAATAGCCTACAATAAGGACTGAAAATTTGTAAAGTATATAATAGTGTAGCTTAATAAAACTTTCAAACCTCAATTTAGTATTATTTAGTCAGATAAGAGTGATAGTTTTACTTCTATTCATTTTAATTAAGACAGGCTATTGTATTTTTAATATAAATTCATCGTGATAAGTTATTACAAGTGAAATTGAAGAATGAAGCGAGGCCCTTATAAATTATATTTGGGTCCTGATGGTGACGGCGTTATGCCGCGATCAACTTTTTATGACAAAATAAAAAAAGTTCGTTGCGCTGTAAGTATAAATTTATTTATTTCTTGGATAATAATTAAATAACCCTGAAGTTAGCCGATATCCGCCATTTTATAAATAAAAAATCTTATAACTTTAGAAAAAAAATATTTTTTGAATTTTTAAAAAATGCTCGTGTAGATTTTTAATTTTCTAGACGAGTTTTTTTTTAAAGAAAGATCACAAAATACATACTCTAGTTATAATTTTAAATTAAATTTTAAGGTTACTGATTTTTTATTTCAAAATTTTTACAAACCTCATAACTTTTTGATTTTTACATATAATTTTTCGAAATCTAGACGAGTATTTTTTTTTCACTTTGCCAAGTTTTAATCCGTAAAGCAACCGTTACCCGCCAATTTTAAATAAAATATCTTGTAATTTAAAAAAAAAAAAAATTTGCAAATTTAAAAAAATACTCGTGTACATCACATAATTTTCTAAACGAGTAGTTTTTTTTTAAAAAGAACAAAAAAACTCGAATTGTTATTTTAAATAAAAATTCATAAATTTATAATTAATTAAAAGCTAATTTCTATTTAAAATTTTCAGTCGGAGGCTCCCGTGTTTATGACTATGAGTCCCCACTTGTAGTCATGAATTTTGTTCTTTTAAAAAATTACTCGTTTAGAAAATTAAGTAATCTACACGATTATTTTTTCAAAATTGAAATTATTTTTTTTTTTTTTTTCTTTTTTAATTACAAAATATTTTATAAAATATTTTGTATTGAGTATACTCAAAAATAGCAGGTAACAGTTGCTTTTCAGATTAAAACTTGGCAAAGTGAAAAATAAAAAAAATACTCGTCTAGATTTCGAAAAATTAAGTAAGAATTAATAAGTAAAAATCAAAAATTTATGACGTTTGTAAAATTTTTAAATAAAAAATCAGTAATCTTAAACTTTCTTTAATTTCAAATTATAAGTCGAGTATGTATTTTTTGATCTTTTTTAAAAAAATACGCGTCTAGAAAATTGAAAAATCTACACGAGTATTTTTTTTAAATTTGAAAATACTTTTTTTAGTAAAGTTATAAGATTTTTTATATTAAAAATGACGGATGTCGGCTAACTTTAGGGTCATAAAAAACTTATGATACTTTCATTCAAACAATTGTAATGTTATGAATATAAATTTTAAATATTTTGTAAAAAACACTTATGTATATAATATTTTGATTTTTTCGTTAGGATACAACTGCAAATAAAGGTAATCAACTTTACAATCAAACTGTTGATGATCATGATACAAATGCAACTAATTTATTGCCTCACGTGGAAATTTCTGAAGATAACAACTTATCGTCAGTAGAAAATGTGGATGAAATCATTGCTTCTCCTATCTATGATCAAAGCTCAACTACAATCCATACAGTGCCTGATTCCTGGATATATGGAGACTATGATACAGAAACTCTGGACCGAGAAATTTGGTTTGACGTAAGTTACTAACGTTTAGTTAATGAAATAAAAAAAAATTTTAAATATTATAATTATCTATTTTTTTTTCGTAGGCTGAAGACTCACCATCGGCTGAAGATTTTTGTATGGGTTCTAATAACAAGTTTAACCAGGTATATATGTTTTCAAATAATAAATCAAACTAGTTATAAAAGTTGTAACATACCCAGCTTTTTTTTCTTAGCTAAATGATTCTATGTAACAGTTAATTTTTTTACATTTAAATAAGTCTAGTTATTTCTTTGAATGAAAGATGCGATTTCGAATGTGTATTTAACAATTACTGTTTTCTTCATATTGTAAAATATTAGGATTGATATCGGCTTGTCAAACCTGATTGAATTCGATATTAAAAGTTACTTTTTTTACTTGTGAATAATTTTAATTTAATGAAAAATTTCAGTGTGATGTTATAAATAAATGCACAGTTGAAAAATTTGTGTTAAATTTAACACAAATCACATATCTCAAATGGTCCACTCAATTTTTTGTATTAGCTTAACACATTATACTTGTATCTAACAATAACACAGGTTTAAAACTTCTTGAGATCAAATAACACATTTAACTATAGTTAAATTTACACTTGATAGTACAGAGTAATTGACACGAAATATTTAACCATTGAATTTTTATACACAAGAACACAAAATTTTCAACTGTGTGAAGCTTAAAATATTGTAAGACGGCTTACACTATATACATAATGTATATGGAGTTTTCCATGCCTAATCGAGCACTTCGACTTTTAAATTCTTAGATTCTTTGAAAGTTGTATTCAGTAACAGAAGCTGTTTTGATTTTTTTTTTTAACCGTAATCGAGTTGTGATTTTTTCAAAAAAATTGATTTTTCTTTTTTAAAAGCTTGTCGATTGGTTAATAGTAAAGCAAATGAAATTTTATTTTTATTTTCTTTGTTTTAAAATGAACTTTTTGAGAAAAATAAAGCAATATTGTTGTATTTATGCTGTTTCTTTCTCAAAAAAAAGTTTAAGATTTTTCGTACATCCTCAAAATCACCTAATTGATGATTTTTTTTTAATTGATTGAAGCAAAAATTTTTCTGCAGTATACAATATTTCTTATAACAATACTTCGAAGCGATTCGAAGACGCAAAAAAAAAATCTCAAAGTCTATTGAAAAAAAAATTTCAAGTAGTGATCATAAAAAAAATTTCGATTTTTTTCAAAAAACTGAGAAACAAAATTGGTAAACCTCGTAAAATTGTTGATTTATTTCAAAAAAGTGGAAAATAAATCGAAAACACCTATAAATAATTTTATTGTTTTTTTCAAAAACTACACCCCGAAACAAAGAGAATTAACAAAAAAAAATAGCTATATGGTTTATTTTTGACCAAGTCACAGGCTTTTAAAATACTAGTACGCATTGGATTTTTTTTCGTCAGCAACAATGCGGAATTTAAAAAAACTCTATCCAAAATAATTTGCAAGAAATAAAATTGTCGACAAAAATGGTTTCATAATATTTTACGATAAATCTGATAGTTTCACCAAAAAAGTTGAATAGTGATAAAATTAACAACGAATCAAGCTTTGACCTTGAATAACTTTTGAAAAATTGAACTTATCGAAAAATGATAAAAAAACTTTTTATAGGGCGTTCAATTTCCAACAAATATGTTTATTGATTTTTCTGATACCTCAATTTGCTAATGCGTGATAAAATTTCGAACTTAAAAAAAAAATCTGAAAACCACCCGACCCTGCAAACCCGCCCCAAAACTTCCCGCTCAGGAAGCTCGAAAACATTACTACTTGTAAATTTTTTAATTTTTCGAGCTAAAAAATCTATTAGACCGATAAAACATACCTTCACTGAAAAAATAAAATATTAGTCCGACGATATCTTTGGAACGAATCAATCGATTTGAACGTTCTTGATAGTAATCGAAAGGGATCACCAAGATTTAAAACTGATTACATTTTGTGGTGAATCGAGCAGGTTCCGCGCGTTTTCATCCCGCGACAAAATATCCTACGGACAATATATCTCTCGACAAAATATGTACGGACATAATATCCCCGACAAAATTTTAATGTTTATTTATACTATTCACAATAAATTTGGGTGCTTGTTTTTCAGGAAAATTGTGGGAATTCATAAATAAAAAATAACTACCTATTTAGAGTCCTAGATTTTCACGAAAATCGTGGAAATTTTATCGAAAAATAATTTGTCGGGGATATTATGTCCGAAGATATTTTGTCCGGGGATCTTTTGTCGGGACATATTTTGTCCGTGAGATATTTTGTCGGAGGATTATTTGTCGGAGATTTTTTGTCGCGGGATGAAAACGCGCGTTACCAATCGAGCAAGTGGTTTATGAATTATACGCAAGAAAACCTAAAAAAGATTTTTTTAATTTTTATTTATCATATAACTTATAAACTACATGACCAATCGAACCCAAAAATTTAATCAATTTTAAGTCTTGGTAAGTCCTACTGATTGTCACCAAGTAGGTTGAAATCGGTTGATTTGTTCCAAAGATATCATCGGACAAAAAAAGTTTACACACACACACACACGCGCGCGTGGACGTCCACCCGGAAATATTTAGAATAGCTTCCTAGGACCTCAAAACGTCGACATCTGATGAAAACTCGATTTTCGAAAATCAGAACAAAACCTATAACTTCTTTTTTTTTGAAAATTTGAAATTTTCGTAGCGGAAAGTTAAAAAAATTTCCCATGTTAATCAAATGGGAAATAGAAAATCGTGACGAAACACCCCTTTATATTAAAATTAAGTTGCCGTTTTAGCAGGGTCATTTTTTTGGTATTCTGACTCCTTGCAAATTCCTTGCAAGTTTCAGCACTTAATTTTCATTTTAAGTACTTTGCAGTTGCTTTCGAAGTTTTCCCATTTAAAATACCTAGAGAAGTTAGTATTTTTTTTTTTTCAATTCTGTAAATCTCAGCATATTGCAACTTATCGGGCCAGAGTTTGCGGTATTTTTAAAACAATTTAATACGCTTCAAAAGTCTCCCGAGTAATTTTACTGAGACTGTAATTGTTTTTTCTGTAGTTTTTAAAAATAATTTTCTTTTTTTTACTTCCTGCTAAAAAATTGCAAATTTTCGAAAATTCGGGAAGTTATTGGTTTCACCCCGATTTGTGAAAATCGAAATTCTAACCGATGTCGACGTTTTCAGGTTCTAGGAAGCTATTCTGACTAAATTCAAGATGATGTCCGAGTGTATGTTTGTATGTACGTACGTACGTATGTAAATATTATGTAACTTTTGAACGGATGAACCGATTTTGATCTTCGAGATGTCATTCGACGCGGCTTATTATTTACTATAAACACTGGAAATTTGAGCTTAATTGGTAGGGTACGTTCGGAGATATTTCAAAAATAAAATTTTTTCACAAATGTTTTTTTAAATAAGTTTTAATTCGCTCGATGGATTGATTCCAAAATCTAATCAGCTCTAAAACTTTGTAAGCCGCGTCGAATGCGACCTCAACCATTAGAATCGGTTCATTCGTTCAAGAGAAACCGTTAACGAAAGAATAAAAAAAAAATTTTTTTTAGTATTTTGGAAATTTCTCAAAATCGACTCGATAAATCAATTTCAAAATTTAATCAGTTGTAGAACTCAATAAAACGCGTCGATTGCCACCTTGAACGTCTCAATCGGTTTATTCGTTCGAGAGATATCGTTGTATAAAAAATGGTAAAAAACGTTATTTTTCGAAAATAAAGTCATACAAAAGTATTTTCGAGCTCGAAGAGCTCGAAAATGTATCCACAACAATTTTTCGAGCTCGAGGAGCTCGAAATGGGCGGGAAGTTTTGGGGCTGGTCCACAGGGTCAACTGATAGACCGATTTTTTTATAATGATGCGGGTTTTTAGTTGATTTTGATTAAATAACGAAATTTACAGTAAAAACGCAGGTAATGATTTTTTAGAAAATTTGATTCTTCACAAAAAATATCCTCTTAGTTAGGTGAATCAAGTTCTTTGTTCACGTGATATAGGGATTTTATTAATTTTGTAGATAAAATATTTTTCTTTTAAATTAGACCAAATTACTTTCAATTTTAAATTTAAATAAGTAAATAATTTTATTATTATTAATTAAAACCCATTAATGAAAATATGAAGGATTGAATTTGATAAGCTTCGGAAAAATTTTTGACAAATATTTTATTCACAAAATTAATAAAATCCCTATATCACGTAAACGAAGAACTTGAGCCACTTAACTAAAAGGACCTTTTTTGTAAAGAAATAAATTCCCTAAAAAATCGTTACCTGTATCTTTACTATAAATTTCGTTATTTAGTCAAAATCAAATAAATATCTACATCATTATTAAAAAAAAAAAAATGATTTTTAGAAATAGTATAGAAAAAAACAATTAGAGTTTCAGTAAAATTACTTGGGTGAATTTTGAAAAGTATCAAATTAATTAAAAAATGCCACAAACACTGACCCGATAAGTTACAATGCGGCAGAGATTTACAGAATTGAGAAAAAAAATCCTAACTTCCCGATGTATTTTAAATGGGAAAACTTCAAACCAAATGCAAAGTACTTAAAATAAGAATTAAGGGCTGAAACTTACAGAGAATTTTTCCTTATATTTCATAAATCGAAAATTTTTTGAACTCCATCAACTTATTAGCGCAATAAGTAGCGAATAATTAATGAGTTTACTTCATTTTTTAGAAAACTTCTGGAAGTGAAGAATCTGATACTTACTGTTACAATCAACCGCTCTGTCAATGTACTTCAGTTACACGCGGAGAAGCAATGATGATGACACTCATGCTTGGGGCTCAAGAGTCTTTGACATGGAAAGCTATAACTGGTATTCTATCTATGATCAACACATTATTTGGAAGTAATGTCGTTCCAGCATCGAAATTTAAATTATTCCAAATCTTGGAAATGAATAATAATAATTTCTCACATCATTTATATTGCAATGAATGTTTTTATTATTTCGGCGTCCGTTCAACGTTGAATAGTAACGAATTTGTTTGCCAAAATTGTGAAAAACATTACACTTCATCGAACATATCGTATTTTTTAACCCTAGACTTTGCTAGTCAATTGAAAAAAATTCTCGAAAGTTCCGAAGTTCAAGAAGTACTATTAAATCTTATTGAAAATGAAGAGGAAGAAGAAGAAAATTCCATAAAAAATATAACCGATGGACACATTTATAAAAAATTATCAACTCCTGGACCAAATAATCCTTTATGTAATAAATACAATTTTTCCTACACTTTTAATACCGATGGTTGCCAGGCAGCAAAATCTAGCAATCTTTCAATTTGGCCCATATACGTAACTATAAATGAATTGCCGCCAAAATTAAAATCAAAACATCTTATAATGACTGGTCTTTGGGTAGACAAAGTAGAACCTGATATGAATCTTTTTTTGAAATCATTTGTTGATGAAGCAAACGATTTATCTAATAAAGGTTTAAAGTGGAAATTTGGTGAACAAACCATTACAAGTAAATTTGTTCCACTGTGTGCTTGTGTCGATTCTGTTGCTAGGTGTAAAATGCTTAACATGAAGCAATATAATGGTAGATATGGGTGTACGTTTTGTGAACACCCTACGGAAACTGTAAATAAATGTTGTAAATTTACTATGTTAACGAAAGTACCAGTAAAAAGAACTGATAAATCTATAAAAGATCAAATGGTTTTGGCGAGTGAAAATGAGTACAGACAAGATGTTACAGGTGTATGGGGTCCATCACAATTAATGAATCTAAAATATTTTGATTTAGTTGACGGAATGTCTCCCGACTATTTACATTCAATTTTGCTTGGAACTGTGAAACAACATACAGAATTGTTATTATCATCGTTCGGAGAAGAATATTATGCGGGAAGTCCTAATCAACTGGAAGCAATCAATAGAATATTATTAACATTTAAACACCCAACATCTATAACACGATCACCGCGAGATATAATTGAAAGAAATAAGTGGAAAGCTTCAGAATGGCGTTCATGGTTGCTTTTTTACTCGTTACTATGTTTAAGTCAAATAATTCCACATCAATACTTGGACCACTTGGCATTACTTGTGGAAGCTGTGACGATTCTTTTGGAAGATAAAATTACAATTGGAATGCTACAAACTGCAGACGGATTACTTATTCGATATGTTTCCTACTATCAAGAATATTTTGGATCAGAACACATGACGTATAATGTACACTTACTTTTACATATGGTCAATAGTGTAGCTAATTTAGGTCCACTGTGGGCACATAATACTTTTTGCTTTGAAAATGAAAATCACTTCATTTTAAAGATGAAAAAAAGTCCTTCTCATGTAGGTCTTCAAATTGCAAGAAGATATTTTTTTCAAAAATCACTCCCTGCTTTCAGCGAACGGTTTAAACTTAGTGATGCATTTCACAAATTTTGTGAAAGAAATTTAACAGGCCGTCTTAAAAATATATTTAAAATTGATGATTGTATTTTAATAGGGAATGGAAAAAAATACAACTTAAATGATTCAGAAAAAAAAGCAATTGATTTTACTCCTGTTAAATGTAAGTCATACAATAGATTGATTTATGACGGAAACCGTTACACATCGAAAAGTTATCGCTTGTGTCAAAAAATAGATGATACGATAATAATGTTAAAAGATGATAAAAAAGGAATGATAAGCAATATTTGTTGTTTCGAGGATAAAAACGGAAATGAAGAAATAAAAATATTCTACCAGGAAATAAAACACACAGGAAAATTTTTCCACTCTACTCGACACGTAACTGTTCATAGCATCAATGAGTGCCTTATAACTAATGATTTATATGTATGTAAACCAAACTCTATAATGCGACCCGGAATATTAAAAAAAATAGGAACAAAATATTATATAATAAATATACCAAAAGGATGTTATGGTGATTAAATCAACTTCAAGCAAAAATCCTAATAGTTTGTCATTTATTATCTTACATATATTAACCATGTTTGTTAATAATTTTGTATAAAAAAAAAATTTTGTAAAGATTTCTTTTTTTTTTCTCTAAATCATGTATACACATATATTTATTAAAAAAAAATTACAATAGGATGTTAAATTGCTTTTTTCCGTACTTAGTGGAGGACCACGTAACTTTATACTTTTGGGAAAGAGATTTTTCATATTGTTAACTAGTCATAATCCAAATACATATTATGTGCACTTATTTCGAATAATTTTCAATTTTTAAGCTAAAAAAATTTTTGTTCTTATATTTTTATGAATGATCCATTACTGTGTTTCAAAATGTTATACATTATATTGATATTCATGTTAAACTCTCCATTGTCCATTGTAATAATAATGGTTAGTTTAAAAGGAATGATGGACAAAAAAACTGATGTAAAACTTTTTTATGTCTTCGCCAACGTTTCGTCAACTTTGTTAACTTCGTCAGGGCTCTATAAATACTAAAATATATATAACAAAACTATTCACCAAAATTAGACGTTTTATATATTAGTCAATGTCAATGTGGGGATTCATTTTGATATCTGTGAAATTGACTAATATGTAAAACGTCTAATTTTGGTAAAGTTTTTTTATATCTTTTAGTATTTATAATTTATCGTTGCATATTTGTCTTTATATAAATATGTTTTATGATTGTGAATTTTAATAATTTGTAATAATGTTCCTCATGGTGGAGCCCTGAAGAAGTCAACAAAGTTGACGAAACGTTGGTGATGAAATAAAAAAGTTTTACATCGGTTTTTTTTTGTCATCTTTCCTTTCAAACGAACCAGTATTATATTGATACGTCAAAAAATTTTTAATTAAATGAGGTAACAAATATTTTAGGTTATGTAGTAAAGTTTAAAGTTCTCTATTCAAAAGAATCTCGTAAAACTATGTACCAGAAAAAAATTAAGAATGATCAAAATATATTTTTGAATATTATAACGATTTGATTGATTGCATCAATATTTTTTTTCTCTCCAAACTGATATTTATTTTATAAGAATTTATAAAACTTAACATTTCTGAAAAACTCTTTCTTGCATTCCCTGTTTTCTTCATTAAACTCTGAATTAGTCTTAGTAACTCTTCACAACTCTTCTTGCGTGTTCTCCGTGTTTTTTCATTGAACTCTGAATTAATCTTAGTGAATCTTCATAACTCTTCTACAAAGTCCGAAATTTCAAAAAATATTAGACTTTTGAGGAGTTATTCTGAGTTCGTAGGACTTTTTAAGATTTTTGGGGTGTTTTGTTTTACTTTTCTGAAAAAGTAAGACTTCCAGAAAGTTTTATTCTGACTTCTGAAGAATTTCTTAGACTTTTTTCTGGGAAATATTTCCACCAGGGCTCATTTGCAACAATTACTGTTTTTAAAGTCAATTAATATTGAAGAATGGAAACTTAAGTAAAAAATATTAATCTATAATTATTTTATTGTTTAACTGTTTAAATTATAATTATTTAAGTAATAAACTTATAATTATTTGATTGTTTAACTTATAATTATTAAATTATTTAAATTAAACAATGATTTTTTTGAATTAAAATAATTTAATTTAATAATATATACCCTTGTTAATTTTTCGATTCAATTTTTTAAGAATCGATTTTTTCACTATCGATTTTTTCTAGAATCGATTCTTTATTGAAACTTCGATTCGATTTTTGAAAATCGATCTTTTTTGCGAGATCATACATCCCTAGCCCGGACAATCCGGTTTTTTTCTTTTTGTCCGGATTTTTGTCCGGGATAAAAAACTGTCCGGACTTTTCTAAATCTATTGGCGAGTTTACAAATTAATTTCAAAAGTACTATCTTCAAATTGGGCTACTGTAACTTACTATAAGAATTAATTATAAATCATCAATGGACGGCATTAGTGATCAATTTTCCAATCGTCTTTTAGCGCCGAATCATTTTTTTTATTATCATTCTTCATTGTAACCGTTTTTGAAAATGCCCAAGAGAAAGTATGTGTTTTCGGAT